>JAOUZG010050212.1:3115171-3133613 GCA_026289955.1 Argiope argentata | reverse complement strand
ATATATATATATATATATATATATATATATATATATATATATATATAGGATGTCATAAAAACAAATTGACTATATATAGTAGAGGTTCACCTACTCACCCAAAAGAGATGAGATTTTAGATATAGTTATTTAAAGGTATGAATTCAGTATTCTGTGAATGACAAGTGGTATTCATAATTATGCTATATTTACAGAAAATCGAAATTTGGGAATGAAATCCATTATTTAACAAAATCTTCAGCGTATGCAGAAATCCCAAAAACTGTTGGAGTGGTGCGTGTATCACAGAATATTGACGCGTTATGCATGCACGAAAAAGCAGTTCTGCGATTGGCTAAAAAAGTGTAGCTATGGAAGGTCGCGATACGAACCCGCGACGCTAGGACCAGTAGCCGAGTAACATAACCACTATACCAAAAAGTCGAATTCAGTATTGAAGATGTTATCTGGCTTATAAGGCTAACGCTACAGTACTCCCCCAATAGTGAGTTGGCGAAGAAGCGAACGATTTTGTAATGCGCCAAGCGCTATGGCGAGTTGCTACTTTTTCGTCAAGAAAGTCTGACGATTTTTTTTTGTTTGTTTGCTTTCGTCAAGTGAGTCTGACGATTTTGCTGCGGGTAAATGACGCCACGACTGTTGCGGGAGGTTGCGTTGTCAAGGTCACCAATCTGGTGAGTGAAGGTCGTGATACGAACCCGCGACGCTAGGACCAGTAGCCGAGTAACATAACCACAATACCAAAAAGTCTACTTCAGTATCGTAGATGTTATAAGGCTAACGCTACAAAGAAAACAAAAGTGGGAGGGAGCAGAAACATGATCGTATGGGCACGGAGAAAATTTGCATATGACAAAACAAGATGCCAATAATTGATGACAAAAAAGATTGGGGAAAAGGGAACTTTTATCTGGATAACACATTTTATTCTTGGCAACCATATTTGATAACTACACATAGCTCTAGACAATAAAACCTAACGCAACATATCAAGCGAGATGTTTGCAGTTTCACGTTTAACGAAGTCTTTCCTTTCAAATCGAGCAACGTTTGCTGCTTGATCATGCACACTCTAGATATGAATATCCCTGGAGGTGAGGGGAGGGACGTTTACAACGCTTTTTGGGCTTGCATGACGTACCCATTTATCGTGTTCTTTATCACGCTCTTTAGAGCTTTCAAATGAGCTAAACATTTTGCGATGGAAAAAAGTGGGTGTTGCCAATAAAAGTATTCAAGCTTCTGCACCTATAACTGTAACCTTTAAATATCATTGTATTGCCTTTTACGTAATCCCAAGTTCAAACTTAAAAAATTCAAAATTAGAAAATCGCATTGAATAAGTATTGCTATGACTCAATTTGCAAACTTATCAATCTCATTTAGAAACTTCGATTTTCTCCTTTGTGGTGAAATGTTTTTATCATTATTTTTGAAATTAAAATCTTCGTTGTTGTAAACGCACGCAAGCACGCACACACACACACACACACACACACACACACACACACACACACACACACACACACACACACACACACACACACACACACACACACACACACACACACACACACACACTTTTAGAGTTTTTTTATAAGTAGAACATTTTGGAATGGAAAAGAAACGGGCATTACCATTCGAAAATTTCTAGTCTCTGTACCTATAACCGCAACCACGAACACTACTATATTGCCTTTCATGGAATCCCGAGTTCATACCTCTATGTAGCTATATCTGCAATCTCATCTCGATTGATTGAACTGAGTAGCCACTAGAAGTCCATAAAGCGGCAAAATATTTATGACCACCCTGTATATTCTTTCCCATAAATACACTTTTAACTATAGCTCGTGCTCATTTAGATAATTCTGAGAAAAACAGCAATTTTGAAGAGTGCAAAGTTAAACTCCACCAAGAAAATCAATTAAAACATAACAAATTCAATCACCAAAATTGATTGTGATGTAAAACGAAGCTTTAAAATCTTATTCACTGTAAAAAAAATAATATTAATGAAATAAGTAAGTAATTTAATATGTCATTAGTCCTGTTTGTTGCATTTAGGATCAATTTTTTTTCCAAATTATGAATAATTCGTTTCTATTGAATGTGTGGCTCCTTACATGTTATTTGAAAAGCAGAGTTTATATAGAAAATATAAGAAAATTATGAGAAATTTAAAAAGATCAATTATTTACAGATTTATGATATATTTCAAACTACTATAATAAAGTGGAGGGCAAAATATATATACATTTTTTTGCCCCGGAGTGCAAAAAAAAAAAAAAAAAAATTAGAAAATTGCATTGAATAACTATTACTATGATTCAGTATTTAAACTTATTAATCTGATTAAAAAACATTAATCACTTTTCCTGGTGATGGATTCTTTAAAATCCCATTCCTTCCACAAAAGGAGAAAGAATTTTCACTATTTTTCCATATTTGGTAAATTTTGTACTATAAGATTCCATTTTCAAAATTTTCATAGCGAACTTGGATTTCACACCTAGTATTGTTATTAAAATAGTATACGGATTTTTTCAAACAATTAAGCAAATTATATTTATGACTTTTGCTAAATAAGTGATGATAAATAGGTCTAAAAACTCAATTTTTCAGTTTAAAATCATAATTTATTTCGAATTCTTCAAATCAGGATTAATAATTCAGACATTTTCGAAGTGGATTTTTTCTTAATAAAGACCTTTAAGCCTTATTTTTGAGGTTTTAACATTATTTAGGAATTTTACTTTGCTTAATTCAAATATCCTTATTCCTTTCATATGCATAGTTAGCTTCACATTTTTTTTTGAAACTTATGCCACAGGCGCAGAATAAATCCCTTTAAAGTATATTTTAAGGAATCTATCCATATTTTTCTATCTGGTAGCTTTTTTGCTTTTAGTTTTCTTGGAGTTAAACGTTATTAGTTTCCCACTTCAGTAGGCTACTCTTGCATTTTCTAGTAAACGTGAACCATTAAACGAATAATATTTTTGACTTTTACAAAAAAAAGTGATAATAAATAACTATGAAAATTCAGTTTTTTAGTTAGAAATCATAAATTATTTGAAAATACTTTCGAATTCTTCAAATCAAGATTAATAATTCAGACATCTTCGAAGTGGCTTTTTTAATGCAAAACTTAAAGCCCTATTATTGAGGTTTTAAACATTATTTAGGAATTTTCCTTTGCTTAATTCAAATATCATTATTCATTTCATATGCATAACAATTAGCTTTACATTTTTTTTTCTTTTGCAAATCTTATGCCACAAGAGCATAACAAATCCATTTAAAAGCGTATTTTAAACATTCTATCCATATTTTTCTATCTGGTAACTTTTCTGCATTTAGTTTTCTTGGAGTTGAACGTTATTAGTTTCCCACTTCAGTGGACTACTCTTGCATTTGCCAGCAAACGTTAACAATTAAACAAATAATATTTTTGAATTTCATAAAAAAAGTGATAATAAATAGAAGTAAATCCAGTTTTTCACTTTAAAATCATAAATTATTTCAAAATACTTTCGAATTCTTCAATTAAGAATTAATAATTGAGACATTTTCGAAGTGGATTTTTTTCTTAATAAAGACCTGTAAGCCTTATTTTTGAGGTTTTAAACATTCTTTAGGAATTTTCCTTTGCTTAATTCAAATATTTTTATTCATTTCATATGCAAAATAATTAGCTTTACATTTTTTTTCTTTTGCAAATCTTATGCCACAAGAGCATAACAAATCCATTTGATGATGATCTCGTGTCCGCTTACCGCGGAAGGCGGGGTGCAGTAGCTTCTGAGGGTATGAACCCCTGAGCACCCGGGGGCAGAAGTCTGACTTCTAGCTCATGAAGATGAAACACACACACATACGCTTGCACAGCCCCTTTTTACAGGGGGGCACATTCACTCATCTCACAGATAGTACATAAAGGAACAACCATGCCCGAACCGGGACTAGAACCCGGGACCTCCAGAACACGAGGCAGACGCGCTACCTCTGTGCCAGCAAGCCGGCACAAATCCATTTAAAAGCGTATTTTAAACAATCTATCCATATTTATCTGTCTAGTAGCTTTTCTGCATTTAGTTTTCTTGGAGTTAAACGTTATAAGTTTCCCACTTCAGTGGACTACTCTTACATTTTATAGCAAACGTTAACAATTAAACAAATAATATTTTTGTCTTTTACAAAAAAAGTGATAATAAATAGGTATAAAAATTCAGTCATAAATTATTCGAATCATAAATTATTCCGAATTCTTCAAATCAGGGTGAATAATTCAGACATTTTCGAAGTGGAGTTTTTCCTAAATAAAGACCTTTAAGCCTTATTTTTGAGGTTTTAAACATTATTTAGGAATTTTCCTTTGCTTAATCCTCGATTTCTGATTGCAAATATCATTATCCATTTCTTATGCGTAATAATTAGCTCTGTATTCCTTTTGCATTACCTTATGCCACAAGCTCATAACAAATCTATTTAAAAGTGTATTTTAAACAATCTATCCTTATTTATCTATCTAGTAGCTTTGCATTTAGTTTGCTTGGAATTAAACGTTATTAGTCTTCCACTTCAGTGCGCTACTCTTGCATTTTCTAGCAAACGAAAGGAAATAATTAATGTGGCTATAAGCCTAAAAGATTTATCCAGCTCGTTCCACTAACTAAATCCCCTGAGTTAGCACTCCACTGAGAGACAGGCAAATTTTGGCTTTCACGACCATGGGGATCTGAATTGATCCGTGAGAGAATACTTACGAATAAAACTCTATTTGTAAGTAGTTATGAACCAAGGCGCGTTCCATGCGTGACCCTTTTATATTTCTGGGCCTTTATTTCACCCTTTCAAATATTTTTTCTTATCCTTTATTTTTTTGGGCGATAATTTTTTCCTCCGCATTCAGGGAGATTGCCTTCTTTTCTGAAAATTGCCCTCGAGCATAAAACATGGACTTCATCCATTTCTTTGAGCGGGCAGTTTGGGTTAACAGCGCGGGAGAGCTGTGCCTGGCGTAAAATGGCCCGGAACAAAAACGGAAATTTAAGATAGTTCGTGGTCGGAATGCTGATTCCACGATGGAGCCTCAGATAGACTTCACGTAGATGCCTTTCTCTGTGTGGACAAGGAACAATTTTCAGGTGCGAATATGCTGATATTATTGGTATATAATTGCGCTCCAGTTGGAAGTGAGCTTACAGCAATGGTTCTCGTCTTCAGGTGCATACAATACCTGGTGTTTTTTTTCACGAGGAATTATTAAAATGTAGCTACAGTTCCAGCATTAGTATAAATATTCTCGCTGCTGATTTCAGTAACTGGAATATCTTTGTGAAAATTTTGAATGCTGAAACTTTCACAAGTTAGGGAGTTTATGATCCAGATATAAATGATATATTATTTAGTACCTTTTTTGTTTACTTTTTGAAATTTGACCACAGCACCATGGGTTTACAAGATCAAACGTTGTTAGTTAGATTTAAAAATTTGTTCATTTATACGTTGTATAAAATGAAATCCCCTGAAAGCGTCTGTTTGTTGGAACCACAAAAACTTAGAAGAGAAATAGTTAACGGATATTGGAAATATTTATACCATTTTGTAAAGCCTTTACTGGGGAAGGTTTTAGTATTTTAAGTTTAAATTATTATTACATTAAAATAAAAATAAAAAGTGGTGTTTTGTAATTTCGATTTTAGTTTATTCGCTCATGAGCGAATCACACAAACGGCGCATGTGCAAGTAGCAAGAGCTGTGGTATGCATATGCGATACATTTCTGTGTTTACGTCTGAATTAAAGCAGCGATTTTAATCTCATTATGCTGAAAACAAGGAAATCTAACCTCGAAATGATCGCCTGTGTTGTGTCTACTGACATATCATTTTTTTGCCATTCTAATAGTCTAAATATTTCTGAATGCCTGCTGTAAAAAATTGTTTTATAGCTATTTTCGATTATTTCTAAATGTATTTTTATGTTTGATGTTGCGTAACACGCCATATCTGGTGGAAGCTAGACTTAAGTTTAAAGACAATTTCTCTTCTTGAATGCTATGCAATGGCAATAAAAAAAAGAGATGAAAGTGTTTTAACAAAGTTTTTTTGAGAGTATTAGTTAAATAACTGAGATAACACTTCGGGTTTCACAATTTTCTAAATATGTTTTTTTTTTTTTTTGAAATTTATGAATGTGGGTAGAACAGAACAAGTCAACGAAGAAACCCTTTTTAAATTTTATACAACAAGCGTTTTATACGGAAGGTAAAGAAATAAGATAAGTTATAGATGTTGAATTGTATGATAGTTGTCTTATGTATAGTATGTTATGTTAATGTGTTTATTTAATCAATAACGTCCTTGATGATATTATGAAGATAATTTGTAGCAAGAAGGCAAATATTTGAAGGAAAAATATTCTAAACATAGCTTCAGGCAACCAATTAATAATTTTCCATTCATATATGAATCATTCAAAACCCAATGATGATAAGTTTATATTTCGATATCTTTTATTTTTTGTAAATTTTAGTGGATGTAATAATTTTCTATTGGATAATTAAAAGATTTACTCGTTACTCATTTTTAATTTTCATGGCAGAAGTATAGAGAAATTATTATAATCATCAAAAAAGGCGAACATTTCCGAAAATCTCTACGGTTTAGAGATGGCTCAGATGGTTCAGATGTCAACAAATATCAACAGCTCTTTTTGGACTCCTGAGTTCAAAAAGCACATATTTGGTACTATGCTAATTTGTATCCCCATCTATTTTGAAACCCATTAATCTGAATAACTAGTTAGAGCATTAAAAAGAAACTAGCTATTGAGCTAGGCTGATTAAATTCTGCTTATCTATTTAAGCCAAGTGTCAATGTCTTGGTATAGGTTTAGCACATTTTCCCATAACAAAAGGCATTCCGGTTCGAGTCCCGTTAGGGGCATGGTTGTTCTGTCTGTGACGTGTGTGAATGTCCCCCCCCCCATAAAAAAGGATTGTACAAGTGAAAGTGAAGCATGAAGTAGTTAAGTCGTACTGTTGGCTCTAGTTAAAGCTACTGAAAAAGCAAGAGACGCTCACACGGCTTAAATCGCTGATAGATTGCAGAGCTTTGCAAAGTGCCATAAATCGCAACCACAGCCCTTTAGAGAAATGTGCAGGCTGTTATCAAATTTTTAGCCAAAACCCAGTCCATCTTGCAGTTTACTTTCAAATAAATGAGAGTATTACAAAAAGTAAAGAGCTAGATAAATAAAAAAAAGTATGTACAAATTGTTAAATGAAGATTCTTATCAAGTTTTGAACCAAATCTCTCAAAGGGTTGGCCATCTGCTCGTCTATCCTTTTTTGTGCATATAAATACATTGATCTATATCAACGAAAATATGTGATCTTTGTGATCATAACTATAGTTTCGAGTCAAATTTTATTAGCAGTTTCTCAGAAAAGCATTTATAACGCATTTTTTATGATAGGTTCAATAAAAATACTATATTTATTTCAAAAAGTTGTAGAAAATTTTTCGTAGCTATTGCTCACCAATGTCATGTAAAGAATTCACAGATTTCCCAAAGTCTATTAATTTTATGTGGAGGGAGGAGGGGAACGGGTATATTAAGGCTTTTATTGTATAGTCTATGAGAAAGTTTTGGACAGAACATTCCCTCTGGTTTTCTAGGTATATATTTTTTAATGATAATTCTTATGCATTAAAAAATTATCAATGTACTAAAGCCTTAATTTTTATAATTTCTGCTCTCTGATCTTAACTGTATTGGCTTCTGATCGATTCATAGATTCAGTCAAGATTTGAGAAATTAATAATAGTTTGCTAAATTATGTGTTCAATGCATGCAACCTGATAATAATATTACATACTATCTCCGAAATAAATGTTCTGTGACATTGACACCACAGTTTATCATCTTTGAATGCCACTGATACTGAAAGTAAAATTTTTTTAAAAAGTAATTCAGAAATATATGGATGATATTAATATGATACGGTCTGATTATTTTTTGAGATTATTCATCAAAACCCTTCATTGTGCTTTGGCAATTATGCTATATACAGCATTTTCTTATGCTTGATTTGGAATAATAATTTATTGAAATATTGTTCCAAAAACTCTGGTACAAAATTTTCGCTTTTTCATCAGAAATAAAAATTTGACAATATACTTAACCGAATACCATTAAAAGCTTAAGAATCAAAATAAAATTTTTGCTTGTTCATCGGGAATGAATTTTCGACAACGTACTTAACCAAGGGAAATTAAATGCCAGAAAAAAATTGCTCAAAACTATAACTTTATATATTTTTTTAATTTTCTGAAATTTCTGCTTGTATATTGCAAATACTTTTGTTTATTTAGAATATAAATCATGAACTTTTGAAATCCCCCCTCTGAATCAATATTTTCTACATAAATAATGACTTTTAATTTGTCGAATCACCAGCTGCATTTCAAAAATCAAAAATTATAGCTAATGTGTTCAGTCTAGCTTGAAAATTTTATTGCCCATAAATCTGAAAACAGTGTGTTCACTTTTTTATTTCTTTAATGATTTTTTAAAATTTAATAAATGTACAAGTAAAATGAGCACATTATTCTCATCGTGTGTTTTGTATTTTACAAACTGATTGCATTCACAGCACGTTTGTGAAAAAAAAAAAGAAAAAGAATTACACAAAATAAATAAATTTATTTTGTTTGAATTCATTCAGCTATATCCAATTGTTTTTTGGTAACATTTCGTAGTTTTCAGATCGGTGAACAATATTAAATTCCCCGTACCTTTCTGTCTTTGATTTCTGAGTTATTCTTTGATTGTTTGCTCAAAAATGATACGCTCAAAGTTATATTTTTCTTGTACCATTTGCTGAAATGGCGTTAAATCCAGATGGAAAAAAAGGCTACGTACAGATACGGAACATTTATTTCATTCTCCACTAAACACCTGATTAATTGATAAGCAAAAACAAAATGGCTAATTTGAATAATCTGCAAACTTTCAACCGTGAAAAGTGTCTGTTCGATCGTAAAGGCTAATATATATTTTTTTCTGATAGAATTTTTTTCTTTAACATAGAGAATGAGTTAAACATTTCTCTTTGTATTTAAACCACTATTTGCTATGTCACTGAAAGTTTTATCTCTTAAGATAAGATTTCGACTTAATAATAATTGATATGTGATCAATATCCTTATTTATCTATTCACTAAGGTTTTATTTAAAATAAGGAATCAATGATATATATTTCCTTTTTAATAATAATTAATGTTAAAAAAATTTCTATATCCGGATGGAAAAATTTGCTATACCTTATTTTATCTTTAAAGATAAAATTTAACCTTAATAATAAATTTATTAATTAAAATGTGATAAAATCAAATTCATACTTACCTGTTTATTAATATCAAATTTAAACTAAACAATCAATTATATATATTTACTTTTTAGTAATAATATATATTAACCTTTTTTTAAATTTAATAAGAAATTTAAAAAGATATTCTATTTTATTTAAACGTATATGATGTCCTTAAGAATAATATTCGTTATTGAAATATGTTTTTCCACATGAAATAATATATTTCTAATTTAAAATTAAGAATTTTTTTTTGTTTTCATGGAGAATGAGATAAATATTTATCTGTAAATTTAAAATAATATTTGGTATGCCGCATTTTATCTTTGAAGATAAGATTTCAACTAAGAAATAAATTTATTATTTGATATGTGGTCAAAATAAATTCATATCTATTCATTAATACTTCATTTAAACTAAATGATAAATTTTGTATAGATTTTTTT
This sequence comes from Argiope argentata, assembly GCA_026289955.1. NCBI lineage: Eukaryota > Metazoa > Arthropoda > Arachnida > Araneae > Araneidae > Argiope > Argiope argentata. The sequence goes on along the minus strand of JAOUZG010050212.1, from coordinate 3,123,786 downwards.
CTTTTTATTAATGATATATATTTCAATTCATTGAATTTAATAAGAAATTTAAAATGATATTCAATTTTATATAATTGAATTTACTGTCCTCAAGAATAATTTCCGTTATTGATACAAGTTTCTGTGCATAAAATAATAAATTTCTAATTTTAATTATATACGATGATGCATAAGTAGTTCCAATTAAATGTTTTTCAGTAAAATGGAGCTAATTCCAATTCATTACTTATATTCCATCTATTCCGTTAAGGATATAAGTTTCTATGGATAAAATGATATATTTCCAATTTAAATATATACGATGATACATAAATAGTTTCAATTAATAATTTTTAGTAAAATGAAGCCAATTTCAATTTATTACTTAAATTCCATCTGTTCCGTTATTTATATAAGTTTCTGAACATGAAACAATATATTTCTAATTTTAAATATACATGGTGCATAAATAGTTCCAATTAAATGTTTTTTTTAGTAAAATGTAGCCATTTCCAATTAATTATTTGAATTCCTTCTATGCAGAATTGCTAAAAAGAAAGATTCTGAATTCTTCATATTAAAATGCAGTATTTAGCCATCAAATAATCATGTTGGGAATGAAACTAATTGTTGGCATTCTGTATACTTCTAAGCAGGCAACATTCATACAATTATCGACGTTTTATATAAAATGCATTATAGGAAATAGTTATTTTTGCATCATGGAAATGGAGCTAATTGTTTATTAAACATTCTGTATACTTCTAAAAGGGAAACATTCGCCAGTTTATCGATGTTTTAAACATAATACAATATAAAAAATAGTGTGGTTTTAGATTCCTCTTGGTGTGCTCAACCTGGTGAAATTAATTTACCAAGAACTATTCGTAAATTGAAAGTTTGACAATTACTGAAAGTTACTGCCTGTTACAGTAACCCTAAATAGAACTTGTGGAATAAAATGGACTTAGATAAAAAAAAAAGTTGTTGAGATAATTTATTTCTAATACACTTTAGAGAGAAACTGAGTCACATTTGTGATTTCCTCGTAGAAAAGCATTTAGCTGTGAGGATTTGCCGAAATTCACACTTACCATCTATCTTTAGAATAATCTTGACTAGGACAAGATTATTCTAAAGATAAGCTTGTCCTAGTCAAGATTATAACATAAAATAAAAAAACCTTAATGCATTTTGCATATTCTATAGTTATGCTACCTTATATCGTATCAATTCATCATGGCTTTGAAGAACGTGCCTTTTTATTTAATCCCGCGTGTCTTCAAAAACTGTCTTCAATCGGAAAATAAGTGATGTAGATGAAACCAAAATTATAGAAATGGGCGTCAAACAAATTTTAATCGAGTGTTAAAACATCTTGACTATTGCTAGCTGAATAATCGCGTTGACTTTCTAATGTAAATTGATATTCAAGTCTTCCAAAATTATATCAAAAATTTGATTTATACATTATCCTAAAATGACAAAGAATATCTTTTTAATGATACCAGTTTCATTTTTGTTACAGTTTTTACTTAATAAGTAATCTAAAGAAAGTATAGTTATCAGCAAAAGATATGAACTCCAGATTTTGATAATTCTATGAAAAAAACCCGCTTTGAGCTTGACGGAGGAAATATTTTTTTAATGGTCTTTAAATCTAATTTGTAGATTTCTGTTAAATTTTGAGAAAATCCGTTTAGGGTATGACTGTCTGTCCAACTGTCGAATATAAATTAGCAAGATAACTGCAAAGCGAAGAAAGCCAGATAGATAAGATACAATACACATATGTAATATCTACAGAGTGGACAGCTGTCAAATTTTGTGGCAAAACCAACAACGAATTGACTGTCTATTGGTCTGTATTTTCAAAATATGAACGGGATAATTAAATGTTATAACTTAAATATACAAATAAAGTATGTTTTTTTGGGACTACAAGCGTGTTTTTTTTGTGTCAATCTATTAAGAAAAACAAGTTTAAAACAGAAAATTTGATTTTGATTCTATTAACCACATTCGAGGGTTTAATTACCAATAACTCACGAAGAATGACACAATAAATTCAATGAAAAGGCTAAATTCCAAACATAGGTTAATAATTCGTAGCTATTATACGCCAATAATATGCAATTCATTTTCTGCGATAGTACTCTTATTAGAGTGTAAGCGGAAATATTTTGGAAAGACAACTTCCTCTGATTATTAAAAATATAACTTAGTACACAGTCTACTTTTATTGCTGTGAAACTTCTCTTCACAGTCTATTTTTATTGTTTGAATTAAATTCAAAATTTTCCAACTAAATACTCAATCTCGTGTTTTTGCCAATGTTAAAAATAATATTTACAAAATTGCTTTATTTAAACACTAACTCCGAAGAAGGATTTTCTCTTGCGCTCTTTTTGATTGCTTTCATAGTAATATTTTTCAATTAGCTCTCATAGTAAATTATAGCAAATTTATTTAATTTGGCTATGTTATTGAGTCGTATTAGCAGGATGAAAAAAGATTAAAATGAAATCTGCTATGTATCCTGTCAGAACATCATTTCTTGAACGGCCAAGCACCACGTGCTCGTGCAAGTTAAATGATGTTTTTATTCATTTTAATTGTTTCATTGGAGGAGTCACTTTAGTATTATAAAAACTTTGCCTCGCATTTCTTATTTATTTCATTTCACATAATTACGTGCTCAAAATGAAATTTTTCTAGTTAAAAAAAGCTTTTGTATATGCGATGGCAATACGTTATTAAAAGTTGATTTTTTGAGTTGTTCGTGCAGATAATAAAATTTCAATTTTTCGCCTACGGTTTTTTTTATTTTTTCGCCTAAGGAATTTTGTCTGCCTCATTTCCAAAATAACATTATGTTCAAACATGATAATTAAAAACAAATACATTTCAATTAAATCTCTTAACAGCTTAAATTATCTGAACAAATAAGATATCCGTTAGAGACGGCTAGGATACTATAAAAAATTTTCAACTTTCTTAAAATACTCATTTTCTAATTTTCATTAGCAGAATTCTCATGAAACAGTGATTATCGTTTTGTCTATATTTCATGATCTATCTACTATGGAATTTAATTTATCCGAGCATGTTTTCTATTCGATGAGCTTCGCCAACTTCTTCATAGTTTCAGGAGTTTCCGAAGTCTATGCACCTGCAAAATATATTTGAGAAACGGCATAAGGAGTATCGAGTTTTTTCGTTTTATAAAACAGAGTGCATGAAATGGGAGAAATCTTGCAGGGGAACAACAGATATCCTTTTTCTGGGAATGCAATTCCATTTGGATATATTCTTGGTTCCCTTTTCTCTTAAGGGAAGGACGGATTGCATTGTTAGATTGGTGTTCGGAAATTGCACTATATTTTCCCTTCAGAAGAACAGTGGTAGATGTCTGACAAGTTGTATTCATAAAATGCAGTTTTCAAAAGGTTGCACTTTTGAAGTTTGTACTTTATATGATTGATAATTTAAGTAAATTTATATTTCAATTACAAATAATGAAAATATTTGAGAAATGACAGTTGAGACTAATATAATAAAATAAGAGAAATTAGAAAAAAAATGTTCATTATTTAATTTGAGACTTTCTGTTAGAGATTTGACATATTAAAGAGTTTTTTTAATACATTTTATTATGAATCAACAGATAAAAATGAGTTTTTATTAATGGGATAAATTATTGTAACAAATAATAATTTACATGACTTTTTTTAATCTAGGAAATCGAATAATGTTTTCCTTAATACTCCATTCTTCTTAACTATAGAATGTTTTTCTTTTCTTGTTAAGAATTTGGAGCATTGAAGAAATCTTGTAGATATGTTTAACTGCACATCAACAGAAAAAAAGTCTTTTTTTTTATTAATAGAATCAGTTATTTTAGTGAATAATAATTTACATGGGTTTTTATAGGAACAATCATATAATCCAACATCTTTAACTGTATAATTCAATATAAAAGGAATTTAATTTCAAATAAGTATAATCGATTATTTTTATAAATGATAATTTACATAATTTTAATTTGAAAAATCTTATTTCTTTCTTCGTATAATGTGATATTAAATAACTTCAATGCCAGATTTCAGTAACTGACTTTCTGGATTAAGAAAATGACGTAACTTTCTTAGGTTTAGGTTAGAATTTTAGGTTTTAAAATTTATCTTTTTTATTATCATAGAATGACTAATTGTAACCTTATAAACAGAAAATGAAAAGCCCAAGACTTATTCTTGCATTATTTATAAAAAATTAAGTATACTTTCCCAACAAAATTGATGCAAAAGATATAGCATTTCAAATCTCAAATTTAGTAAAAAAATAAATAAAATTTCGTTTAATTTATTTCTTTAATTATTTTTGAAATTTTATCTCTGTGATCAGATGCAAAGGAATATTGAATTTATTTAAACATATACTAAATGCTATAGAACAATAAGGATATCTGAGCTCGAAAAATAGTTATTTTATCCACCGATTCTAATTTCTTGGCACGCGTTGTAAAAGCGTTTCCCGTAGTAAAAACATTCACTGAGACTTATGAAAGCATTTGCATAGTTCATGTAATTATCTATAATTTAGATTTTGATTTCATATTTCATTGATTTTGATAACCAGTTTCTCCTCTAATAGCAAAACGGAGCTCTGACCAAATGTTTCTAATCGTCATTTTAACGTTAAATATTACATTCATTGATTTGTATCTTTGAAAAATTAACATAAAATTCAAATTTAAAATTTTTTTCTTTGAATTCGTAAGAAAGATTTATCCCATTTTATAAAACAGGGATGTATATCATAACCATTTTTTCATTTTTATCTTTACTAATACTATAATAAAGACGAGTGTATATTGTGTTTGCACGCTTTTATTGTGGTCTTCTATAGGTCATTTTGTTTAGAATACTAAATTTGGTAAATAAAATTTTGGAGGGCGAAACTGTGTACCTTGGTGCTATTTTTTGAAATTTTATTCACAATTTTAAATAAAATTTAATAAAATTTTGACCTTTTCCGCTATATACATTATTTTTATACATTATTTTATATTTTTACAGCATCTTTAAGTTTAAAAATTTCTTTTAAATGCTTACCAGTTTTTTTATGCGAAATAATTTTTCTCTATTATTAATTACTCAAAAAAATATTTTAAGCATATTTTACAATAGCATATATCATTACAAAAGTGAAACTCAAGCTGTTTACATTGTTGCTACTAAAATTTTATCTCACCTTTTTTCCTTTTTTGAATGATTAAGATATGAAAATTCAGCTTTTCTTCCCATGTAGAATACATTTTAGCATAAGACTTGCTTTTAATTATTTATTTTTTTGAAATTTAATTGCACAAAATTGAAATTTAACCTCAGAATGAAGCGAAAGTGAATTTTTTTTTTAACCAAGCCCATTTGAAAACCTGCCGTTGTCTTCTGTGGTACAATATAATATGTAAATGTGTAGACAGGAAATTTGGAAATTTCAAAGCCCAATGAACAGAATTGTATAAATATGTTGTTACTAATGGCGCTTGTAATGAACAAGCCCCCCCCCCCCTGCTGATACAGCATCAGATTTAAGCCGAAAGAAGTGTCTCTTGTTTTTGAAGCAGCGCCAACTAGGGCCAAAAGTACGACTTTAGCTACACACTCACCACATTTTCTTGCACAGCCCCTTTTTACAGGGGAGGGGGGGGGGCACAGCCATACATCTCACAGATAGCTCACAGAATGGCAACCAACCGGTACGCCTAGCTCTTGAGGAAGACGCACTACCTTTGTGCCAGAAAACCGACTTTTATAAATATTGTGAATTAATGTAAATTATATGTCTACTAAAATTTGGAACTGTAAAATATTTTGTATAAAAAATAGAATTGTTTAACAACCTTTAATCTTTTCGAAGCAAGTTATTCCCCCCCCCCCCCCAAAAATACTTTTATCACAAAACATTCTAGTTAAAGCAACCAAGCCAGAGTGTATTTGGATGTACAAAATAGCTCTAGTTGAGCCACACAGCAGTCTTTACTTCTGCCAATGTGGACTTTATCTGCAAATGTTTGGTGAGTTTCAAATATGCCGTTATATAAGTTTATGCCTAATGCCATCATAACAGAGATGAACTTATTCCATTAATTTGAAGCAATGAATTGCCTATATAATAATAATTTTACTAATTTAATATTGCGTTTATTTAAAATATTGCAATTGTAAAATATTTCGATTTCAAGCCATTTCAAAAAGTTAATAATAGGATTTTAGCTGAACAATGTTTTTTTAAAAAATCAGTAATGTATTTTTGTTAAGTATTTGATTTAGAAGTAAATATTTAAGGATTTCACATATTTCGATGAAGCGAAAGCTAGTTATCAACTATTTAAAAATTATGATGTAAAAAAGATAAAGGGAACGCAAAATAATACAGTGGGCCTCAAAATTGAGTATACACCTAAACGCATAACGTATATTTTTACCTAATGAAGTAAATTTTGCTGTAAGAAAATTTTGTTTTTTACTGGAAATACTAGTTATCCTCCTCTTCCAGTGTGTAATGAAAAAAAAATTGTGAAATTAAATTTATTTTAAAAAAATGAATAAATATGACACTTGGATAAAAAACTACACCACAAAATTGAGTATACACTTTTATTAATTTCCATAAAAAAAGCAAATTAATATTTAGTTGCGTATCCATTTGCCTGGATCACAGCTTGCAGTCTTTTAGGCATGGATTCCACCAGCTTTTTTGTTGTTTCCGCAGAAATTTTTGCCCACTCTTCTCTTAAGACCTTCTTTAGATCCTCTTTGCTCGTCACCTCATGTTCATGAACAGATTTTTCCAACTGAGCCCACAAATTCTCTATGACATTTAAGTCAGGAGATTGCGATGGAGTATGTAGTGGTTGCTTGCAGTGGTACAGCAAATACAACTTGACTATTTTTGCTGTATGCTTCGGGTCATTGTCCTGCTGGAAGATGAAGTTTGACCCAAGTCCTAGTTTGTCGGCACTTTTTTGCAAATTATTCTTCAAGATGTCAAGATAAACCATTCTATCCATAATGCCATCTATGAAGACAAATTCTCCCACACCTCCTGCTGCCATACAGTCCCAAACAAGGACGGATCCACCTCCATACTTAACCGTCTTTATGGTGTTCTTGGGATCAAGTTCTTTCCCAACTTCTCTCCACACTTTATATCGTCCATCGCTTCCGTAGACATTGAATTTGTTTTCATCAGAGAATAGAACAGTGTTCCAAAATGATTCCGGTTTTGAAATGTGACTCTTTGCAAAAATAAGTCTTTTCTTCCTATTGACGTGACTAATGAGTGGCTTTCTTACTGGAGTTCGGCCATGGAATCCTGCTTTGTGAAGAACACGTCTAACAGTTTCCGCTGAAACGCTTCTTCCAATTTCTGAGGACATCGTAGATGCAAGTTTTGTGGCACTTAACTTCGGGTTTTTCTTTACAGAACGTATAATCTTCCTCTTTGTAGTATTGCTTAAAATTTCCTTACGCCCTCTTCCTGGAATATTGGCCACAGATCCAGATTTTCGATATTTCTGTATTATCTTTTGAATACAACCGTGACTTTTCCCAATTAACGATGCAATTTCTGTCAGAGATTTGCCATCTTTTGACCATTGGATGACTAAACAACGTTCCTTTTCAGAAGTTTCTGTCCTAGAGCTCATTACGAAGTTTTAAAACGAAAAAAATGACGACTGGATTAGTGAAATACTATTATTGCGTTTATATTCGCCAGGCGCAACTTTAGCAATACGTAACAGAATTTCTTTTTAAAAAAAAGTGGTAATTAACTGACAAATTCTTTAAGTGTATACTCAATTTTGTGACTTCGTTTTTCGGTAAAGTTCCATATCCACTTCATTTTTTCTAAAAAAGGAAGGATGAAGCTAATATTTTTGTTCACATTTCACTAGAGACATGACAAGAATATCGATAAATTCACTTATTTAGAACTGAAATTTAGCTTATTATTCATAAAATATCTCAAACTTTTGAGGTGTATACTCAATTTTGAGGCCCACTGTATATTGACTAATTTTAATATACGATGGACAATTAATTAGGACATTTTTTCAATTTATAGCATTACATTTATTACAAAGACCATATTTCTGAATTCTTTTTATATTTGAATAATGTCTTAAAATACATTAAAAAAGTATATCATGCGGCATCAATTTAATCTGAAATTGTCAAAAGAACAGAATATCAATGTGAATGGGGAAAAAGGCTTTGTTATCAAGGGCATTCACTGGAATTTCTAAGATAATTAATATATATACATATATATACGTAAACATTCTTATATAATATAATAAAGATCTGATCTTATATAATACAGGGTAAGTCAAAATGAATATAGCGATTATAAACGGCTATAACTATTTAATGAAAAAAGATATATCGATAAGATTTACACAGAATGTAGACGGAACGTCAAAATTTATTAACGTAAAGCGCACGTGCAGCCAAGCGGATGCCTGCGCATGCGCGAATTGAACTTCGCAACGACAAGAAACCTGTTCAGCGCGGCGTCTCATTAGTGGAAATGGCTAGTCCCGTGCAGAAAGCATTCTCTGTGTTGGA
>JAOUZG010050212.1:3049646-3115161 GCA_026289955.1 Argiope argentata | reverse complement strand
AGATAAATGTATTAAATTAATTTTGTTGCGTTATATGGCTATTGTTATACATCCCAAAGAATCATTCAAACATTTTAGGAATCGTAGAAGAAATAATAACTGCAATTAATACTATAATTGCATAATTTTTTCCAAGATTACAAAGAAAACTTAATATTTTTTTTCGAAAGTTTAACCAGATGACTAAGAAATTATTTAATATTGAATTGAAACACAGCAGCATAAAAGTTTTATTGAAAAGGTACTATTACATATGGTAATTTTTTTTTCATAATATTAATCTTAATAGCACAATTATATCCTTATATTATAATGGACTTGTAATCATAAGTGACATTCTTTCTATAAACACAAAGAAAAAATACTTTTGATTCAATTTATGAAATATTGAATTAATTTATTTAAACATATACTAAATGCTATAAAACAATAATCAGGTTTGAAATCTAAAAATAGTCTTATTATCCAATTTTTATTTCTTGGCACACGTTGTAAAAGCGTTTCCAACTGTAAAAACCTTCACAGAGGCTTATGAAAACATTTGCATAATTCATGTAATTATCTATAATTTAGATTTTGATTTCCTAGTTGATTGATTTTGAGAACCAGTTTCTCCTCTAATAGCAAAACGGAGCTTTGATCAAATGTTTCTAATCGTAAATCGACAAGAATGAATTTGGTGAAAATTTTGATTCATGCAAATGAATCAAATATTTTGTACTAAAAATTTCAGGTAATATTGCATATGCTTACATCATTTGAATTGATAATATTGGAGTAGGATTATTTCAATAGGACAGGCACTTAAATTCAAATATCAAATAATCTTGTGATCTTAATTCTTATTCTTATTGTGAACATAAGGAAAAAATACTTCTTTATTCAATTTACGAAAGTGTTGACAAGAATAAATTTTGTTAAAATTTGATTCATGCAAATGCATCAAATATTTTATTCTTGTACTAAAAATTCAGCTTGATTCAGCGCATATTGATGCCACTCTTGACTCACGCCACTGATATTCGACTGCACGTCTCACACTGAGTTTCTTAGTAGTGTAAATTCACCCACCGCCACCAGTACGTGCTGTGTAAAGTTTTCCCTTCCAAGCCAGTAAATGTATATTAGGAAAGGGAGTCCAATACATATTGAAATCAACCAACCGATATTTTGAAGTTCCTCATCTCTGTTGATTCTCCCGCACAAATTTTGTTCTCCCAGTAATATCTTTTCACTGCAGTCATATTTTCGCAAAATGTTTTTTCTTTTTCTTCGCATATTTTATTTATTTTTTAACGTTCGGGTATTTCTTATGGATACGAAGTATGCTCCCTCCTGTAAGTGTCGCACATGGAGTGGCTATTTTGAACGTTATAGATTTTCGTGTCGGCGATCCTTTGCCGAAGTATGCTCAAGTTTCTACAGGAAATATCTACTAGAGGGATAGAAGATATCAAATAGTCTCCCAGCATTTTTATTATGGCTATATTTTGAAAAGCAAAGTTACATTTGTCGGTCCTTGCTATTGAAAGGGGAATAAAAACGAAAAAAAGGCCAACAGTGTTTTCGAAAAGTTTTATTATTTCTTTTTGCATAAAGACTAGCGCGTAAAGTTTATGTAGTTTAACTCTACGTGAAGCTAAATTTTATATTATTTGCTCATAAGGAAATAAAATGCAAGGCATGCGTAAAACATGATTTTGAACCAGACAGCCCCCTCCTCCCATTTTGTAACTGAATCAATAGAGCTTAAGGATTTTATTTCTTCTGAAATATTTTAATACCACATGTAATACAGTTAAGGTAGAGAAATGCTAGATATTTTACATTTTGAATTAAATAAATACATTGGTCAGAGTTAGTGCACTGTAAAAAAATATATTTCATTAATTTTTTTTGTATTGAATGTAACATCAAACATAATAAAAATCCTTTATGTAATAAAGAATTGATCTGTTTATAAATTTTTAATTTTAATTACAGTTAAAATAACTGGAAATCAATGTCAAGTTGTTAATTATGCGTAAGGGTTCAGTGACATGAAATGGCAAAAGGATGAAGCCGAACTGTCACTGTTTTACATTCAGTTTTTATTAATTTTTTTGTTTTGATTTTTAATATTTTTTAAATTTTACTAATAAATTAAAATTATATACTAAATCAAATAATAAAATTTCTCTTTTGTTAATTTGAAAAAATATTGATAGCTTTAAAAAGATCATATGTAGATTAAAAAAAACCTAATGCACTTCTATGGATCTACATTCTTAACGATTTAGTTTAATGATTCATGCTAACGTTTTGGCTTTTCAAACCTACTTTTCAAATTTAAAAGATCCTGCTTTTAAATGCTATTCTTATAACTTTAGTATGTTACGCACTTGATAAAAAAATTGAGAATAAACTATTTCTACTTTTTAAAAAATGTAGAGATATTTTTGTGCACTAACATTTTTGCCACCATTTTCATGCACTTACAAATAAAATGTTGAGGTATCTTGAAAACGGAGCCTTAATAAAGCAAATGAAATGAATTTTATTATTTATTTAAAGTAATTTAAGTGATGGTTTTATTATATCATAATAAAGTCTGATGATACGGTCATAAGAAAGCTGTTTTTGAATGCATTTCTTATTTCTGAGCAGTAATAAAAAGGAAATTTCTTATCACACTCCTTAGAATCGCCTATATTACACCACGCCTGAATATTTAAACCATAACATAATACTCTCCATATTTCTATACATAATGAATATTCAGATCAATTTTTGACCTCATGATTCTGCGGCCTGAAAACATTGCTGCCATTAAGCCTCATTGAATTTTCTAATTTATTTGTACGGAATGCTTGAAATTATTTTTTATTTTTATTTTTTTCATCTCGCTGTTGAATATAAAAGATCCTTGAAATGCTTGAGAATGCCCAAATAATTTTAAATCAATTTCTCCTTCAACATAATTGCAGATGTAATTACTAAACTCTAGCATATGGATTCGTTTTCAGAGATTAATGCTTGCTAAATATTCTTTTTTAGATAACTTAGTTTGAAAGGCATCTTCAGTAGAATGTTTTCCAGTTTTAATAGTCACGTAATCTTACTATTTTATATGCTTTATGTATACATGTTGGTTGTGCTATAGGATTCTTTTATTTTCTATAATCCCACCCAAAATGTTACTTTAGTTTTCAAAGGCATTAACTAACTAATCCAATGATTAAGTAACTAATCTAATAACATGCTTGTTGAATTAAAGCATATTCGTTAAATTATAAGGACAGAAAGATGGACCAATTAATAAAGGAGTTTTGTATGTATTGCAGAATAAATTTCACTATTTACTGAATATATTAGATGATTAATCAATACTAAATTTCTGATTCAATAAAACGAAGTCAATGTACTTAAATAAGAAATCAAAATAGCAAGATAATATAAAGATGTTTAAAAATGGAAGAATTAAAAAGTACAATTGATTGCTTTTGATTTCAAATGTTAGCTATAATTGATAGAGTATTAAAGATGCAATTAAAATCAAGCTTTAAATAAAAATAGATTCAATATAGAAAAAATAAGCGTAATCTACATTTTCACTAACCATGAATAAAAAGAAGGGAAGAAAGCATTAAAGAAATATTGGTAGAAAGAATGTAAGTTACGTACTTTCATTCATATTAATAAATATATTGTTATAAAAACTTATTAAAAATTTAAAAGTTAATTAAATTTATACTAAAGAACATACAGCACAATTTAACAAATATCATCAAAAAGTATTTTAAATTTTAAAATGGTGTGTTTTTGAGTAGAAATACTTTCGGATCTGTCCATGGATATACGCTGAAACGTTTCTACTTTTTAATCAGTAAAAATTGTAAACAAAATAAAAAAAAACATAATTCCAAAATTGTGCAATTTTTTTTTAAAAAAAGTTATATATTTATATAATATACTTTTTTTAAACACAAATTTCACATCCTTCTTTAATAGTAACAGATTTTCATAATTTTATGTCCAGTGTAGATCCATTATAATATGTGAAAGATTTAAGTGTGCCAGCAATATTTTTGACTATAACTTTGTGCCATTGATCGAAAAATGAGGAAAGGTAACTTAATAGAATTTTTTTTCTAGTTTCTGGAAAAAAAGTATTGATTTGAAAAAAAATCATTATTTTTAAGCAAATTTGAAGTATATGATTAGAGAGAATACAACTTTTCTTATTTCCGCTACTTATTTCTAAATAAAATTATATATATATTTTCCATTGATGAGATCTTCTAATACACCAGACATGTATCTCACCATCTATCCTCTTGAATAATGCACTTAATAGCGAACATCGAGTGCATCTATTCGTTGTCTCGAAGCAGACTATTACGATACGAAGCAATAAAAAGGAGTCGTTCCTAAGTATTCCTGAAAAGCGGATCGCCCGTGGGCTCCCGAATAGAAGTATCATATTAAGGAATCTTTTCTCTCATAAGAAATGATTTCCAATACTTACTCACAACCCGAGAGTTACTCGAAGTAGTAAATGCTCTCGGGTCAGCTTGGAGGACACGGAATGGCTCACTGCTAATCAGATTCAGATTCATCGCTTTCGTTACTCATTTGCGATATCCCTTAATGTAAGAAAGCAGAAAAATGGTGATGATTTGGTTTGGAGAGATGTGCGCACGAACTGTTTGTTTGTTTCATAAAATAAAGAAGCACTGAACTGATTCAATCAGGAATAACTGAATGCGCAGATTGTCAGAATGAGTATAAGAGTTAGGAAAATTGTGATGGTTATTTTCAGTTCATAATTACAATAAATTTAGTGAATAAAAAGTATGAGAAGCATTGCTTTGAGGATATAAGCTTCTTTGGGATATTTCTCTGTTTGTTATTTAGTTTTGTTTTTGTTACAACTTTTATATTCTTAGAACATTAGCAAGAATCTTAAATAAGTTTTCCTTAGATCTTTAATGCATTAATATTAGCATCTGCCCTTTGAAACAATAAAAAGATTATTTTGGGACAGAATCGTATTTTTTAATTGAAATAAAAAAAGAAAAGCATATTTCTAACACATTTTTAACTTTTAAAGTACTGTTTTTAAAAGCAAGGCTGTTGTAAAAATATTTTAAAGCAAGGAAGTTGCTTTTGTTAGTAATACCTTATTACTCAGTTGCAGTATCCTTTGAAATTATTTTTAAAACTTTTTTTTAATTGGGATATTTTTGTGTATTACGAGCTCAATAAGAAACATAAATGGAAAAGAAAATGAAAACTGAAAATAAATCAAGTAAGAAATACACATGTTAGGTACATCTCTCTCTCTCTCTCTTGTCTTGTCTTGTCTTATATGCAAATTGGGTGTAAGTCTTGACTTATACACAAACCAATTGACCTGAAATGTATCGAAATTCAAAAACTGAAGAAAGATGAGACTCCTTTTAACTTCAATATGTGGTAGATGAAAATAATAGATGAGTTTCAGAAAAATTATTTAATTATTCTCTAAAATGCACATTTCACAAGATAAAACAAACACGAACATGAAACTACACGACGCTCATTTGATTTCCATCTAATAAGGATCCCCAAGAGGATCATGGGAAATATACCTGGATATCAATAAGGTTATGCCATCTGTTGTATCAAAACAAAAGATAGTAGAGTGAATGAAACTGCTACAATACCGCATAGTAACAAAAACGTACTATTCCCATAGAGTTTAACGATATCTAGATTGCCGTAGCTTCAGAACAGTTTGACGAATGTCCAACTGTGTTATGCATTTCTTTTTTCTCTTTCTCTCACTGATTTCCCTTTACTTTATTACTTGTTTATCTTTACATTTTCTGGTTAACTGTAATTTGGTTCAAGTTTCGGTACCATATTGCTCAGACAGAAATATATATTTTAATATACATTCGATTTCTTTTATTTCATATCATATATAAAGAAATGGTACTTACGTATTAGACCGTCGACGCCAACGGTCGCCAATGGTTTAGTAACTCATTGACGACGGATTTAAATTTGGCGATAAACCGTCGACGCCAACGAAACCAACAAAATGGTGGAAGACAGTTAAGATTTGAACAATTTTAAAAATAATAGCTGTTCTTTTGCCATTATTGACGGTTTAGCAACTCATTGGCAAAATTTGGCGATAAAGATCGACGGTCTTGCGTAAGTACAGAAAAGAGTTACAAAGATAGTTAAAATTTTCAGCTATTGAAAATAAAGTTGATTAATAATTTAATTTTAATTTTATTCTATTGTGAAATATATTTTGCAAAAATGCTTGTTTCTAAAGTTAGGAGGATGCACTGGCTATAGTATTTGAAAACCAGATATTGTAATTGTTTATAATATATAAAATTTCACAGCAATGTTTATGTGTGGCGATGAATCATTAAATTAATTTATATATTTTATATTTGAAGTTCCTCCTGTGGTGGAAGCTACCATTTCGCCGGAAGATGTGAAAGAAGGCAACAGCATCTCCTTGTTCTGTGATATCGTTGAAGGCAATCCGCAGAATCTGCTTCGAGTCCGTTGGTTCAAGGAAGATGAAATGTTACACGAAACTACCGAAAGAGAAATCGTGTGGGTCGGAGTGACTCGGAACTCTTCGGGCATCTACTCGTGCGAGGGAGAGAATGCTGCCGGCTGGGGTGGAAGATCGGAAGAGAAAGAACTTATTGTCCAATGTAAGTTACTAATTTTTTAAAGTGGATTTCATTTTTATTATGCAGTGCATTATTATATAATCCTGTTTTTGGGTAATTCTTTTTTATTTTATCAAAGCAGTTAAAAGGATAAAGATTTCTAAAAAAATATGTTCTAAAGATTACATAAATGTAATTTTTAGTTATATATCATTTTTAGTTATATATCGTCTTTAGTTATATGATGATATTTTTAATTATATGATTAATTTTTTTATATTCATCATGGAAATATGTTTTCTAGATAATCAGTTCATTAATCTTTAAGATCTATTGTGAAAAAAGAATCATATAATTATATTGTTTAAGCCTGCAAGAGAATTGAAAAAAAAATATTTTAAATTAAATTAAATGAGAATATAACGAATGAGTTAATTTTTTTATTACAAATATTATTCCATTATATTTTTTAATAGCATAATATTTTTCATGGTATTTTATGTGAAAATTCCTCATTTTTCGTATAAAAATCATTGTCATTACATTGTTAGCTTACTAAAATCAAAATTTAAATTCAGAATATATGGGATAAAATTACTGGGACATATATGGGATAAAATTACTGGGAATTATATGGGACAAATTAGCTTTTATAACTTATAGGGCAAGCATTTTCTTACTTTGATTACCAGTAATAATAATTTATTTGTTTAATTTAAATAAAATATTTGCTTTGAATCAGTAAAAAGAGTTATTTTACAATATTTTACCACAGTTTCCTACATTACTTCAAATAATCAGTAGATTATTTAATAACAGTAAAATTATATTTAAAAAGCTAAAAATTTGCCTCAATCGTTTAAAAAATTTTTTATGTGCAGATATTTTAATATTACTTCATTACATAATTTTTTTTAAAAAAATCAAATTCTAATAGCTACCAAATATCCAGTGCATTGGTAATTTAACATCCATTTCATTATATCGACTTTGACTTGATAAAAAAATATTTAAGAAATCCTTGGAATTTTCTCCAGAAAGTTAGCCCAGAAGAATTCAAACACTTGAAGATTGTTTCTTTTCACCCAAGCTTCTAAAAGAAGAATACCAGAAATCCCAGCGTCGCTGAGAGTAAAAATTCAATCTCAGCCTCTCAGGTTCTCGAAAATATCACGATCCAAGGAAAGTGACAACATTAAACAGGAAGAACAACACTCAAAGAAGTCAAAAACTATGAACTCGCTAATTGCCACAAATGAATACTCCCCCTTTGGGCTTTAAGTGAAGATGTAGATTGGTCGGGAGGCTTCCATAAACAGTTACTAAAGAGAAGGTGGACCTGGATTTACTTTTGTCAAAGCAAATAGGAACTTCACATAGTTTGAACGAGTGGAGGAGAAAAAAAAAGATATCCTATTATCCTTTCCCTTCCAACCAATACAAACTGGTGTGTTATTCGCTTTGAGGGTTGTGGAGAAGATAATAATGATAAAAGGTAACGTTGGGAGAGAAAAAAAGAAGCAGTGGAAATGTCTCCACTCAAAGTTTTAGTAACTTAAGTGAAGATTTTCCGCCCTGAGTTGTCGGTGAATAATAAAATTAAAAGCTAATTCTCGCGCTTTTGTTTCGTCGTAGATAATAGCGATGGATATGTGCAGAGATAGAAATTTCGAGGTACTTTTGAGGAAGTAAGTAGTGAGTTATTTGCAGACAGAATAAAGAATATTGCCTTGTTAATGAATTTGTTTCGAGGATATTTTTTGCGCAGATATTAATATATATTTATTTTTATTAATATATATATATTTTTTGCGCAGATAAAAAGTAAGGAGAAAATATTTTTAGGTTTTCGTCAACATTTATGAATTTGATTATTTCGTGAAATTTATGAATAATAATTCATAACTGAAATCTACTTAAGAATTAAATCTGGCTGTCTTATAGAAAATACTTTACGAGTCAAAATCATAAACTCCTGATTTGTATTTTATTCATAGTACATTAATTTTTTCCTAACGCTTCAAATTAAATTTTTTTCCTAACGCCTTTTCCTTCCTTATGTGATAGTATATTTGCCTTAACAATCTATCATAAGGAAATTTTTTAAAAAATATATCCTTCCCTGAAATTAATCTGGACAATTTTAATCACTTCTCAGATAATATAACTATTTTTGCTTTTTACATTATTTGGCGTGCAATACAATCTAATTATCTAAATCTGAGCTTATTTTGATGAGAAATACTTATTCTTAAATAATTTGTTTGCTCAATTTAATCTTTTAACAAAGCTTCCATTGTCGTTTTTTGTTAAATAACAAATTTCTAGAAATTACTCTTATCGTTCATATAGTATTAATATTAACTAACATTTTAAGAAATTATCATTCATTTTTTAAAAGAAAAATGTTATAAAAATTTAAATATTATTTTTTTGAGAAATTCTGAAATGGATAAATGTCTAAAACTGTTATCAATTTAATTAAAAAATATATAAAGTTTAGCCTAAATTTTTTTTCTGTGAAATAAAAAAAAATCTGCTCTCGAAAATCAGTTCCCATAAAAGAAAGAAGTAAAAATTTGTCTAGGAAAAATAAAAATAATAAATTACTTTTTCCTAATTTTTCCAATTTTGTCAGCTAAGTAAACAAAATAATTCTTTCCAAACCATTAGTACTGTGGAAAAAGTGAGCAAGTTATTAATGATATTTATCTTTTGACCTTTTGATATTTTTCTACGTAAAAATATCTTTGATAATAACAATCTTTTTTTATTACAGCGAGGGAGCAGTTACTTGAATTACCTTTCTTCCCGATACCACATATGAATAAAATTCGCTATTCCCTGAAGATACGGACATAGTTAAGCCTCCTATGTTATTAGTATAGTTAAAGAATAGTTCCCCTCCTGCTCTCAGAGCAAGGATATGATTAATTGTAAATAAGAAGCAGTATAACCAGCGAAAATAACTTTAAATAAGCCCCAAAAAATATCATTTTTGTAATTTTATACGGAGTGTGTAAAATAATAATAATAAAAAAAAATAAAAAAAGGGGGCAAGAGAAAAAAAATATCATTAAAAAACTGTGTGTAAAGAATTTTAGAGAGAAAATGCTAGAGCAAAAAGTTGATGACTTTATCTAGTCATGATTCGTTGGAGAACAGATTTTTAATGATGAGGATTTATTTTTATAGATTTTTATTTATAATAAATATTTTTTCATATTAAATAAATTTGGAAATTTTAATAAACCTTTATAGGAATAAGAATTATGTATGAATACTATTTTTCCACTTGAAGGTAATTTATGCAAGTAAAACTGTTATTTCAACATTTCTCTATACATCCATAGCTGACGTTTCTGTAAGGACTAGAGATAATGAAAAGTTGTTCTCAAATTTAATAGAAAATACCCCATTCTGACATAGAATTGCATATTGAAGCACAACTAATCTATTAGACTTCTAAAGTAAAATATAGATACAGTTTCTAATTAAAGTTCAAAAATTTAAATTTTTCTTTAAAAAATTTTCAGGATTTGATTAAATTTCCAATCAATTAAGAAAATATTTTTTATTAGTTAAGTATTTAAGTAATCTAATTTCTGATATCCTTTCTCTTGGTTTTTAATAAATAGAACAGAAAAAAATTAATGAACCTTTGTAAAAAAAAAACCAAGGAAATATATCATCTCATTAAAGTATTGTCAATTGATGCTTATTTTACATAATTTGTAACTTCTGTTACTTAAGGGAAATAAATTTTCTCAAATGTGTAATAAATAAGCAACCAGAATTGTAGAAATCTTTCGGGAAAAGAATATTTTTAATTTTAATAACTGGTAATTATCGATATTTTTATGTAAAAGATAAAAAAAAAATAATAAATATTAAATTGGAAAGATATTTCCCAGAAGAATGTTATGTTAAACTATTGATTGTTTAGCAAACCCCATAGAGATTTATAAAATAAAATAATTAAATAACAGGATATACGATTTATTCTAATATGAACTCTGATTCTCACTTTCCGTTCAATATTATTTTAAATGAAAAGTGAACATGAGGATTTAATAACTAAAAATAAGTTGTAATGTTTTGAATCAATGTGTTAATTTAATAGAATGTTTTGAGTCAATGTGTTAATTTAATAGAATGTTTTGAGTCAATGTGTTAATTTAATAGAATGTTTTGAATCAATGTGTAAATTTAATACAATTTTCCCAAATCAATGTGACAATTTAATACAATTTTCCCAAATCAATGTGACAATTTAATATAATTTTCCAAAGTAATTTGCCAATTTAATATTATTTTCCAATGTAATTTGCCAATTTAATATTTTCCAAATCAATGTGGCAATTTAATATAATTTTCCAAAGTAATTTGCCAATTTAATACAATTTTCTGAATCAATGTACCAATTTAGTACTGTTGTGAATCAACATATCAATGTAATACAATGGTTTAAATATATGCATCAGTCTATGCATTTTTAAATCAATATATCTGTTGATAATCTATGCAATAAATCTATGCATTTTTAATTCAATATATCTGTTGAAATAAAAACAATTACGTTTGGTACCTAATTATTAAATTGCTATAAGCTGCTTATATAAACACCATTTATAAAATGTCCACTTATCAAAATAAATGAAATAATGTTGAAAATTTACTTTCACAAAATATAATTGAGATTATCCCAATAAAAAAATTGTTGTATTTATAAATAAGTTAAATAAATTAAGTGACAGGAATATCAAAAACTGCATTTGCTATGATAAGTTATGAAGTAAATTTAAATTTTAATAAAAATGCATAAGAATCATTATAAAAGTGCTTTAATAAAAAAAAGAATGATAGCATTATAATAAAAAAGTGTGTAACTAATTATAACAAAATAACTCTTAAACTACCATAGTATAAAATAATTTATCAGTCCAGAAGATAAATGAAGAAACACAAAGTTAAATTGAATGCGTAGATATTGACGTAAAATGCAGGAATTAATTTACATGAATTCTTTTAAATAATATACTTTTTTTAAAATCAAAACTAAAATTTTATTATATGATTCAGTTTCTTTAACTCGAAAAACTAATAATTGAAGCAAAATGATGACATAACGTTTTCACATTTTTCGCTTTAAAATTCATTAGATAATGATCTAACGTTTTTACAATTTATTAGCAGTAATATTAAAATAATTCCTATATAGAAAAAATTAGCTAATAATAGTTATAAAAAAATCTTATTTTGTATTTAATTAAACATTGCTTTATTTTTTATTAATAAATGCATCATATTTTATTTTTAGTAACTTAAAAGTAATAACTTATGCAAAACAATTTATTCTTAATTCCCTCATTTATATTTCACCTTTTTTATTGTGTATTGAAAATTGTAAAAAAAATGTTATCTGAGAGAAACCATTTTCTTTACACATGAAAAATAAATATACAAAGGATGAAAAAAAAACTTTCACTTCTTTTTTGCAAATTAATTGAAGAGAGTGAATCAATGCAATTTTTAAAATTTAATGAATGTAACTCTTTAAAAATATGAAAAATGACTGTTACTTCTCTTACATTTTTTCTGTAGAATTTTATTTTTAAATCATGAATGAGGATCTGTAACACAATTTTAAAGAGAAACAATGGTTTTTGCCCTATTGTTCTAAACTCATTACACATTCTCATTTCCATTCTTATACTCTTTTCAGTTATGGCATCCTTTTCTCTCTTTTTTTAAGTAATGAAACAAAAATAAGTATAAAAAACGATCTCAGTGGAATCTTTTTTTTTAAATCATATTTCATCAAACGTGTTGTGCTCAGCTTTTTGCTTTTCTTTATTTCTCTTTGTACATTAGGAATGAAACAAAAGACTTGAATCGTTTTCATAAAATAAATAAATTAATACTTTTTTTGTATGAGTTGCAACAATATTTGAAATTTCAGCTGTTTTTTATTTTTTTAAAATAATGTTATGGTGGTCTGACAATTATTTTCTAGAATCGTTTACGAGCTAACTTTTAAGAATTCTTGAACATCTTTAATTCTATTACTGAAAGAAATGCATTCGAAGCATTTATGTCATGTATTTTTTATGGTAAAAATAGACATTCATATAATTTTTTTAAAAAAGACAAATTTAAATTTAGCATTTTGAAATGCTAAGTAATGTTTCATACATAATAGCCTTAGTACTAGCCTACATAAAATGAGATTCATTTATCCAAATAGAAGCAAATGTTATTGTTATATTATTATTTCATTATGGCTATAATAATTACATAAGATAATAAAATTGAGGTTTGAAATAAATACTTTTTTATAAGTTTTGCCAGAAGATAAGTTTGACATTATTTCTAGTTAAAGAACCATAAAAAATGGTTTCAAGCAAAAATTGTATTTTAATTTTTGTTTATAAAAAAATTAGTTCAAAAAATGTATAGATAATAATTGTACATTTTATAGTGCTACATATATTACCTAGTTTTATGTAAACTAATGAAATCTTAAATATGTATAAATACGAATCATATTTGTGTTTCATTATGCTACGTATTAGATCCAACAATAATAGGTAGTATTTATGGAAAAATTCACATTAAGCGCAGCTCGCATCAAATGTGAGGAGCCATTGTGGATCGAAAGTCAATTTAACCAGTAGCAAACACTTAACACATTAAGCACTGCTCACGAGTTTTCTCGTGTTTCACGTCCCATCGGTTGCGGACCGACCACGAGCTTTTTTTGTGTTCACGTCCCATCAGTTGCGGCCCGCTCACGAGTTTTCTCATGTTTCATTTCCCATCTGTTGCGGACCGACCACGAGTTTTCTCGTTTTTCGCTTTTCGTCGGTTACAGATGGATGTTTAGAAAGGTCAAGTTTACCTCAAAACGTGTTGTCCCAGGCGTATGTCTTACAAATTCTTCGCGGTCCTTAATGTGTCAATTTGATAATATAGAAACACGGAATCTGATTGAATATTTCTCGCTTCTCATCTTCGTATTTAAGGGAATCCCCCATCGAAGTTCCCTTTAGAAGACACTGCAATCTCTCAACTATTTGTTCTTTTAAATGCTATTATTTCATTAAATGTAATAAATGTGTAAATTTTTTGCAACTGTGAATGCTCTTTTCTGCACAAAAAATAATTACCTTTCAAAAGCAACATATGTCACATATATCTATTAATTTTAATGAAAAAATCAATTCAACATGCATTTGAAAACTCAAAATAAATATCTTGAATTTTTCACATGAAACAAAAAGATTCGTTATATAGAATCAATAGATTCAACGCTGATAGATACATTTTTCTTAATAAATGTTGTATTTTTTCATCACTACTGTACAAAATTAGGTCTAATGAAATCTGCAATAATATAAAGAATAATCAGCATGCATAAAAACACTTCAACAAATTTAAAAAAAATACATTTAAAGTATTATATATTCTTGAACAATTACTCTATTTCAAATGACGATGAAATAGTTAATTCGATAAATAGAAACATTTTTAATCCCATCTGTGTTGATAGGCCCTAACAGCAAAGGAAATTAAAAACCTTAAGGATATCTAATATGCGGCAAGCTATTTACGAATCCTCTAAAGTGGATTAATGTATCTTTCAAAACATAAAAGAAAACTCACTATCTTAATTAAAATATGTAAACAAACAAAATAAAACCTGCGTCATTTAATAATTTTAATTACTCACAAAGGATTTTAAGGCATCTTTAGTAAATATTTATGACACTGCATCTTTTAATATAGTTAATAAATGCTTATTGACATAGGAATTAAAAAAATAATGCAAAACGTTATAATTTACATTTAAAGACTTTACTTAGAAATCAAAGAAAGGAGTTGAAATACCATATTCGGTTTTAGGAAATTCAAAAACGCCACGTACCCTGTCCTCCAGAGATTAATTTAGCTGATTAATTTAAATTCATTTTTATGCTGTTTTTAAAATTATTATTAGAAAAGCCTTAATCGCAGAGAATATATCCAATTAACAAATATCCGTCGACGCATTCTTGTGAACAAAGACATAACTTAATTGCAGTGCGGTATTTTAAATTCCTAATCTCTTTTTAATGAATTCAAAACTTAATCAAAGTGATTTAATTTCGATTTCCGTGATTTGAGCACTTTCAAAAAGAGAATGTCGTTTTCGTTTACAAGCCCACTTCATTCCCGTTGCCATCCTGTCAGACGAAATAAAAATTTGAAAAAGAAAAAAAAAAAAATCAAACCCCAGAGTGATTATCAATCTCAGACGAAGTAATTAAAAATCTTTTTCTTGGTCGCTAGTGAGAAAGAAGATTTTTTAATCATTTTCTGAAAACTCTTTAACATTCTGTGAATTTACTACTGCTCTAATCGTTTCAAAAGATTCTAACCGCAGTCGAAGCAATTTTCAAATAAATTAGAATTTGAAGTGTTTGTTGAAACTACGATTATTGAAAGATGTTTTCGAGAGAAGATTAGGTGTGAAAATTCAGTGGCAAATTAAGAAATTCAAATTTCTTGGTTAAATATTTTCTTTTTTTCCCCTCCTTACCATTTGTAATTAAATGTTGATGAAATGTGAAAAAAGGAATTTTATGCATATATGAAATTCTATTATATTAAGGTAATAGGAATTAGTTCGCTTTTATATTTTCGTGGGAAATAAATTCGCTCTTTAAAAATATTTTCACGTATTTTATGCATATTAAAATAATATGTTCTGAATTTATCAAAGTGTGCTTACAAAATCTCGGTGTATATTTGATAAATTTAAAAATAAACGACTTAGTAAAAGTAGAAAAAACATCGAGGAAAATAATTGATTTTCTATGGTAATTGACAGTTGTTTGTAGTGTAAAAGCTTTTAAACCAAAATTTATAATTTAACTTACTAAGTTTAAACTAATTACACAATAATAAAAGATGCAGCAGTCTACATTGCAACACGAGAAGAAAACAATTTTTTTCCTTTTAATGATTTTACAATGAGATATGGATATGGATTTCTTTAAAACATGTGAACTTAGGAAATGAAGATTTAGGTACCAATAAAAGATTGTTATAAAATTCAAGAATTTTTATCCTTTCACTCGAAACGTGAGAACCTGCTGAATTCAGAGGTTTGTTAGAGCTCATGTAGAATTAGTTAAATAAGAAGTGGTGATTTGATCAGGAAATAAGAGAGTATTTCAGAATGAAAATAATATGGGCAAAATTAAGAAAAAAAATTAAAAATTAGTATTTAAATTAGGTTGATGGGTAAGAACATTATGTAAATTTTGTATTATAAATAATATTTTAAAATCTAAATTAAACCCGAATGAATTTCCTATTTTTTTTCTTAATGTAGCCCATATTAACCTCATTCTAAAATATTCTCTTATTTACTGATCCAATTCCATTTATTCTAATTAATTAATTCAATAGAAGCTTTGTAAAACTGCTGAATCGGCTAAAAGCCAACAGGTTCCCTCAATCCGAGTGAAAGGATAAATTGTTGTCCATCGAAGCACATTCCTTTAAAAGATCCTTTTGATTCTCTTTCTTGTGATTGACATTTGATAGAAATCCCTACTAAAATACCACAGTGTATAATCACAGGGATAAAAGTTTCATCAGAATTTTCTCGTTTCATTTTGTGTCTTTCTGTGTTATGTACATAATGCGCTTTACACTTGCGCTTGTACATAATGCGTAAACCCCAGGTTGCAATAAATAGAACTTAAAATTTAACTCGTCTTTTCCCTGATTTTGGTCAAAACTCTACCTCTGCTTCAAACGAAAAATATGCTTTACATGCATAATTTTTGTATAATTTTGAATCAAAAGAAAAGTGTCAATGACAATTGAAGATTTCATATAAATTTTTGTATCTAATTTTATCTCTCGCATTCGAATTAAAATTAAATTGCTTTGAAAAGAAATATCTGGTTTTTAAGTAATCATGTTTCAAATTTTAATTTTATGTTACAGCCCATTAAAATGATATTTTTAATAAAAAATCTAAATATCTTTAAAGAATCAAATAAAAATATTTTTATACTGTTTTCTGCAATTTCAAATAAAATATATTGCATTTATACGATATCTAATATCTCTAATTCAAAAACCTCCAATCATTTCACTAAATGAAAAATCCAATTTTAATTAAAACAGAAATTACGTGACATTCGATATACATTTTTACAATACAGAATAAAATATCAGAAAAGGATATATGTAGATAATAGATCAATAAAGGACTTTCATAACAGGAGTTTTTTTCATTCCATTCAAATTAAACTAACAGAGCTTAAAGTTTTTATTAATTGTATTATAAATTAAGTGAATATATTTTATATAGATAGTGAATTATAAATTTATTTATAATGTAGTTGAACAAAATTATTTAATAACATTTTTAACAATGTATAGAATTTTCTATCATCTGATACACAATAATACAATAAATTAGTTTTGGAACTGACTTCCGTATGAACATTTACTCAAGGTAAATTAGAGCCAAAATTAGGGTGAAAAATTATCTTTTCGACTTACAAATTCTAAAGCATTTTTATTTCAGATTTGCCTGGACCAGCATTTCTGACAGAGCTGGATTCACCCGCCATAAAAGGAGAGACATCGTCTTTACAATGTATAGTCGAAGAACCAGGTTTACCAATAGCTTCAGTTTATAGGTAAATGTATTTCGATGTCATAAGGCCAATCTTATTATTAATTATAGTATAAAAGTTAATGGTTAATTTTGTATCTCAAATAATTTTTTTTAATATAACCAATTGGATGTAAATATGCCACCCTGTGTCCTTTATAAAACCCTAATAATAGTCATTCAATTTTTGTGGCCACAATTCAGTTCGGCGCTTATTTCACACATAGCATCAACTTTTCTTTTTCATTGAAACTTTTAATATGTATTGGATCATTCCACGTCATATTTTTAATTATGTGAGAACATGATGTTTCCATTAGGAGGTTTTGAATAATTGAAAGCAACACGTAGTTGAAGCTCGGAAAAGCGTAGGCAATGAGCATAAATGGCAATATTCCTCAACATCTTTTAAAAGCATATATTTTTCTACCTGCTTTAACCAATATTGCTTTTTAAAACTGATTTAAATTACTTAATGACTTAAAGTAATTAAGACAAAAAAGACAAAAATAATAAACTTCTAGCATGATAACTCGAAATTTGAGGTTATAGATTTCTTTTTTTTTTAATTATATATACTGGATATGTGAAAAAATACCGATTTCGATAATGATTACTTTAGCGTTTTAAGGCGACCAGGGACCTTTAAAATAACTTTTTGCGATTTCTACCTTAGCAATTTGAAATTTTACAGGTATTCAGAGTAACACTATAAGAGATGACACACAAAATTGCAAAGTATTATCTTAATTTATTTATGATTTCGGAGTTTTAGTATAATATAATATTAGCTATAAATAACGTTAATGAAAAATGCACCATGCGCTCCAAATTTGTTCGAAAGCGCTCCAATTTTTATTATAACTTACTCTAACCCTTTTGAAACAAAAGTTGGGACTAAACTCGAAGTTTAAGTTTAAAATATGAAAATTAACCAATATAATAACTTAAAATTACAGATTTTTTTAAAAGTTTAAGTAGTTTCGAAGTATTACATTGGTTAATTTTGATATTTCGTACTCAAAAACTGGAGTGCTTTCGAACAAATTTGGAGCTCATGGAACATTTTTAATTAACGCTAATATTATATTATATTAACCCCACGAACTCATAAATAAATTAACATAAAACTTAACAATTTTATGTGACATCTCCTATAGTGTTACTCTTAAAGCCTGTGAAATTTCAAATTGCTAAGATGAAAATTACAAAAAAAAAGGAAGGTCCCTGGTCGCTTTAATAAGCTCACGGAAGTGTCGCCTAAGTTACGCTTAACAAACAGTAAAAAAACTTAAAAGTAACAAACGCAAATATTATCTTTATGAATCTTGAGTGTTAAAAATGCAATTAATTTGAGCTCCCATGGAAGCAAAAGCTAAAGCAGAATAATATTCTCTTATATGTTTCTAATTGTTTCTTACTTCAATTAACTCGCTGAACAGCCAGTCTTTCAATATTTCCAGTGAATTCAGCAGATGTTCAAAACCAATTATCTTATCATGACAACATTTCGTGCATTTTTCTCTAGAATTTACTTTTTTTTCTTCCAGTAGCGAGCCAACTAAAAAAATAGAGTCATGACATAGTCCCACAACTATGCTCCTGTACTTTTGAAACTTCCTTCCGTACACATAAACTTTAAACCACATCTCGTTCATAACGACTGGATCTTCTTATGAACGATTTTTGAGCATTTTCATTGAACCTAACCTCTTTTTTGACGATTTCGTTTTAAAATCCATAAGACAAAACTTAAACCTATCGAAAAAATGTTGTTAGTTTTTTACCGTTAATTTTTAAAAATTTTTCAAACCGATGAAAGAATAACGTTTATTTGAAATCTTATCACACCGCGTGTTGATGTTACCAGGCAATTTCGACGTGTTGCCAAAACCGATGAAAGAATAACGTTCACTTGAAACCTTATCACAACGCGTGTTGATGTTACCATACAATTCCAACGTGTTGCCAAAACCGATGAAAGAATAACGTTCACTTGAAACCTTATCACACCGCGTATTGATGTTACCAGACAATTTCAACGTGTTGGCAAACTGCTATTAACAAATTCTGTTTGATTTTTCGTCCATATATAGATAATCGTCTTTATATATAGAGAGTTTACTTTCAATTTATAACAATACGATATTTTGTGTATTTATAGATGGGAACGAGATGGCGAGCTTTTAGCAACAACTTCCAGTGAAAACTATACAACTGATATCCACAAAGTGAATAGCAAAGGAAATTATTCCTGCGCTGCCGTGAATGAAGTTGGTGTCGGACCTAAAGGATATGAATACATTCCTGTTTACGGTAAGAATCTTTTATGTAATAAATCTAGCATTTTCATTGAAGAAGGGTTTCATGTTGATTAGTTGTTTTTCCAATTAGATTTTTTAAATTTCTTTTAACTTAATAAACATTTTTGAACATCTTTCTCTATTAAAAAGTTTTCTTTTTTCCATTTTAAGCTTTTTTAATGAATGAAAACAACAATGATTAAAATCATCTATATTTTTTTGACTAGTTATTAATATAATAATAAATTTATTTTAAAACATATTCCTAATTGAAATAAATGTTGTCGTTTTTCTCATCATTTTATCACCATAAGAGTTTTGAGGTTCGAGTTATTATTTTTTGCAGCATATTATTTTGTTTTGAATAAATAAATTTCTGGAAAAATCTACAGTAAAATTTTACAGAATCTTTTATAGTTTGGAATAAACTAATTCTGACTATATAATCATAATAAAATAATAAAAAGTGCAGAAAAAGATTTCTTAAAAAGAAATTTTAAAATTAATGAGAGTTATGCACCAATTTGAATGGGGAATCTTCAAGAGACATTATAACTTCAACCATAACAAGTAATTAGTTAATTAATAAGAAAAGTTCAAAAAAGTCAAAAGATGACTTCGTTGTAATGTATATAAATATGTTAGTTTTGTTTATATACAAAATGACCAGAAAAAGAATTATGACTTCTAAAATAGGTTTGTTACAATATATCTTAAATTATTTTTAAAGAATAAGTCATACATTTAAAGGGTAAAATTATGGATTTTTACTATCATGGCAGCTGTCTTCAAACAATAGTTTTATCCACTTTTAGCAGCTGTTAGTCTTTCAACAATAGCTTTATCCACCTTTAGTAGCTGTTAGTCTTTCAACAATAGCTTTATCCACCTTTAGAAGCTGTTAGTCTTTCAACAACAGCTTTATCAATCCTTTAGAAACTGTTCGTCTTTCAACACTAGCTTTATCCACCTTTAGAAGCTGTTAGCCTTTCAACAATAGCTTTATCCACCTTTAGAAGCTGTTCGTCTTTGAACACCACCTTTAGAAGTTGTTACTTTTAACAATAGCTTTATATAACTTTAAAAGTTGTTAGTCTTTCAACAATAGCTTTATCCACCTTTAGAATCTGTCAGCCTTTCAACAATAGCTTTATACACCTTTAGAAGCTGTTCGTCTTTGAACACCACCTTTAGAAGTTGTTACTTTTAACAATAGCTTTATATAACTTTAAAAGTTGTTAGTCTTTCAACAATAGCTTTATACACCTTTAGAAGCTGTTAGTCTTTCGAAATATCTTCAAAATTTCAAGATAAAGCCTTCATAAATAGTACAATCGGAACATAAAATTGTCCTCAATGTGCTACAATGTTTACCTACAGGTAAGGGTGTACATTTAGAGAAGATTATTATGATCGTGTCCCACCATCATATTGTGATTTGGTCAATACCCCGCAATCATCAAGTAACCACTGTGATAGTTGCAGATGTTGAAATCTCGCTAATTTGATAGCCAATCCCGATTCTTGCTTGAGGTACGTGAAGAATCCTATGCATTGGCGAAACAAACCTTTCTTTCTAGACAACCAAAACTTGTTCAATCTAGAGGCCTTTTCAACATAGTCGTATACTTTTCAGATATGACCTATTAATATCCAAAGTTCAACATTTTCGGGATGAAAATCCCCATTATAATCAATCTGATTAATTCTCTTTTTCTTCTTAATCTTTTATAGCTTCTATTAATTTTATGTAATTATTCTACAGCATTTTTAATGCAACAACCACTCTTTGTACAAATATATTCATTTCATTACTCAATTAGTCATATTCATTTTACATATATGTTTAGCAAAATTTGTTATTTTATGAAGTTCAATTTTTTCTTGTCCTAAGCTTGTGGGGTGTCTGATTTTTGCGGATCTATTCACTATCTTGAAATTACACAGATTTGTTACAAATCCATAAAATTGACAGGACTGTATAGTAGTGCAATAAATTAAAAAATTTCTTCTACGAGATTGCAAATATGCTTACTTCAACGAGATTTCTCATGGTCATGCATAAATAAAGTATTTGCAATCTTCTTTTCTGCGACGTTTTCAGTTATATTTTGTGCATAAAGATCTGATGAAGAGAAAATATGTTTTTAAACATTTTTGAATTTACTAAAAATTTCTGGAGCGTTATCTATCAGTTCATTTGTCCTTTAAAAAACGAGTTCCTAAGCAAAGAAGAGTGTATTAACACACATTCTGGATTTCACTCATTAATATTCAGCAGGAATAATTTTCTGTCGGCCATACATGCTTATTGAGGTGAAATAATGAAAAGAATATTGGCGACTACTTTGCAAAGCATTTTAGTCGGAAATTACATTATTTTACTAGCCACTATTGCTACTCGATTTTACTAGTCAGAAATTGCGTGCGAAAGGTATGTGAATCAAGTTTATTACTTAGTCAAATATTTGTTTCTAAATACTTTGTTCCGACACTTTTTATTTTAACTATGTTTTGCAATTTATAGAGAAGAATAAAATCACTTAGTTAATTATATGTATATATATAATTTGGTTACGACATAGTAAAACGAAATACTTAGTTACAGCCTATTTCTAAATCTTCTGAAGAATAAACTTCAACTTATCAGTTCTTGGACAATTTACATGAACAAATTTATGCTGTTTTAGTATTAGTAGGGTAAATGTATTTTTGTCACGATAGTACTCTTTCCATTTTCATTCCTGTAATTCAATGGATACTTTAGCTAATTTTAGTTTTAAATAAGCGGATCTGCCTACTTTTCTTACTGATAGTTTTAGAAATTAGATAAATAATTAGATAAAAATAAAGATATTGTTTAATTATATAAGCTGTTAATTCCCTAATAAAATAGTTAACACTAATTCGTAAAAATAATTTATTTGTTTTGGAAGAACGAATAATTTTCATCCCTGATAATAATGAGATTCATTCAATTGATCTTGGAGATAAAAGTAATTTTTGATACTTTTAAATTTATCTTTGAAGATTATTTCTACTAAAGTTAACGTAATTACGTTGTGTAGAAAAAAAAATATTTTTATCATTAAAGATTTATATCGAGATTTAAATGAATTCTTTAATTTATTATTTTTATTGGGATTTCCTCCTGTTTCTTTTTGAATAATCCCTGTTTTTTTTATATGATTGTAAAAATCAGAATGTGATAGCCCCCAAGAAACCTTTCATTATCTATTCAAAAAATGTGAGGATCCTTATTAAATATTGGATGGATCGTGTCAAAGGAAATCTATTTATTTTTCCATGTTCCTCTGCACACGGTATATTAAAAATGTAATGAATTATAAGGATGATATATTTACTTATAGTTTTACCCCTAAAATTGGACATTTGCCTGTTGTCACTTTGTGTTAGTGTGAATGTAAGATAACTCGAATGCTCAGCAGGTTAGATAAATGAAATTTAGAATATAATAATATCCATTAGTATTAGTAAAATTTTGGAATTACTTCATTTTGAAATATTTTATTTATTATTTTTATTAGTATTACGTCTGTTAATTTTTCAATAATGCCTGTTTCTTCGTAAAAATGATAGAAAAAAGCCAAATGTGATAGCCACAAAACCCGTCTTGTTACCTTAATAGATAATGTGACGATCAGTATTAAATGGATATAATGTACCAAAGGCAATCTGTTTATCGTTCCATGTTCATTTTCACTTGGTGTATTAAAAATGCAATAAATTACAAGGATAAATATTTCCAGATAATTTTATCTCTAAAATTGTACATCTGTTGGAAATTTTGTAATGAAACATATTGGCATTTGTATGTTGTCAGTTTGTGTGGATGTCAACAAAAGATAATTCAAATGCTCAGCAGGTTGAATTAATGAAATTTAGTATATAATATAGGCATCAGAATTAGTCAGACTTTGAAACTAATCGGCTGATTTCAACATATTTAAAATGTATCAAATAATTGACTAACATAAAACATGATTGCAAATATGTGAGGAAATCCAGCGGATAATATTTACCTGATTTATTATTAAAGATAAAAACTCCTGTGATGTCAAAACCTATACCATTATTCACATTTTTGCATAGACAAAAGATTATTCCCCTTGTTAATATAGAAAAAGGATATACCGAGAATCTATATAATTCAAACAGTCCGTATGCTTATATCTTTCTTGTTTATTAACAAACAGTTTTTGATATAAATTTATTATCAAACAGGTTGTTTATTCTATATTATTATTTATTCTCTCGATGAAAACATGTCCCTAAGATGATTACCAAACCGAGATTTAGTCTATAAACATGTCTATTTTCCCCACAAAATAATTTGACTCCCTTAATTCGGAATTCCGAAGCCTTTCTTTACAGCCTGGAGCTTCCATACCTAATATATATCTCCGTTATCTCGTAAGAGGGCACTAAGATAGATTTTGTGCTCTTGGACACAAAGCGCAATTTTTTATTCATGAGAACATTAGAAATATTCATAAAGTATAAGCAGAACATGGCTTAGCTCCAAGTTCACGAACACTAGAAGCACCATTCGGTGGAGGGATTACGACTTCATCGAACATGTATGAACGTGTATTAAATCCTTTCATTCCCGGCATCCACTGCGAATCTACTTACAATTCGCATGGAGTGGAGTCGTAAACAAAATAAGACTCCGCAGAGTTAGAAAAGCTTTATAAATAAATTTCTACCAACGGATTCCACAACACTAAGAAATCGAAAAGCACTTCTGCTTTTGTGCGAGGGATTCGGCGAATTTTGGCTCAATTTGGAAATAATTCCTCTTTTGAATTTGACTGCAAAATATTTCTAATGCTTTTTTTTCAGTGTGTTTGTTATAAAGTATGTTTTAATATGAAACATTTCCCTATTTATTTAATGAATATATAAGAGCGTCTTCGCAGGTTTTTATTATCTCTGTATGGAAAAAATATTTTTATAAAAAAGAGAAAATTAATCATTAAAGAATTTATTAATGGCAAATAAAGAAACGCAAGGCATCCAATAAATCATCTCCCATATTTAAACAATATAACATGCTGTTTCGGTTTTTATGGAAATCTGGATCTCCTAGTTTAATATTTAGTTGGATATATTAACATGTCGTTGTAAATCAATAGGGAAAACATCGCAAATTTAAATCATCATCACATGACGAGGACGGCACCTGAGCTGGCACACTACTCACCACATAACGCTAGCTGGAGGACTTTTGACTTATGACCGATTTAAAGTGCAATTTACAGGACGGTTCTTCGGGAAAATCGGGTCTCGAACTTGAAATCCTACGGTCACGAACTGAGAACTTATCTCCAGACCACTGCGGAAAGTCTGAATCCCTTCTACAACGTTTTGAGGTTTGGGTAAGAGGATGCTCGCAAACTCTCGAGGATCGTGGAAAAATCCCCAAAATGACTCCAATTCTCTCCCAACATGATTTCCAAGTATAGTGACTCAACTTATCATGTTTTGTGTTCTGTAATAGGAGAGATCGGAGCTAGTTGTAGATAAGGCAGATCGTAGCACACACTTTACATATCATGTTTTGTGTTCTGTAATAGGAGAAATCGGATCTAGTTGTAGATGAGACAGACTGTAGCACACACTTTACATATCATGCTTTGTGTTCTGTTATAGGAGAGTTGGGAGCTAGTTGTAATTGAGGCAGATTGCAGCACACATTTTACATATGTTTTGAGTTCTGTAATGGGAGAGTTCGGAGCTAGTTGTAGTTGAGGCAGATTGTAGCACACACTTTACGTATCATGTTTTCAGTTCTGTAATGGGAGAGTTCGGAGCTAGTTGTAGATGAGGCAGATTGTAGCACATACTTTACATATCATGTTTTGTGTTCTCTAATAGGAAAAATTGGAGCTAGTTGTAGATGAGGCAGATTGTAGCGCACACTTTACATATCATGTTTTGTGTTCTGTTATAGGAGAGTTCGGAGCTAGTTGTAATTGAGGCAGATTGTAGCACACACTTTACATATGTTTTGAGTTCTGTAATAGGAGAGTTCGGAGCTAGTTGTAGTCGAGGCAGATTGTAGCAGGCACTTTACTTATCATGTTTTGAGTTCTGTAATGGGAGAGTTTGGAGCTAGTTGTAGTTGAGGCAGATTATAGCACACACTTTACATATCAAGTCTTTAGTTCTGTAATAGGAGAGTTCGGAGCTAGCTGTAGTTGAGGCAGATTGTAACAGACACTTTATATGTTTTGAGTTTTGTAGTAGGACAATATGGAGTTAATTGTAATTACAGCAAATCGGAACAGGCACTTTACGTAGAGGTTTTTTAAATTTTAATAAGAGTTTTCATGAAATATGATTTTTGTGACAAAGTCTGTTACATTAACTCAATTAGTGTCTAATTTAAAGGGATATGACATGTTGAGATCATGTTCTATGTGCTGCTAGTTGATAGGGTAGAAATATTTCGAAAATTTTAATTTAAGATTAGTTGACTTTAGAAAAAAATTCTATTTATCTGTTTTGACTATGTATAAAAAAAGTTTTAAAACTCTACTTTAACTTTCTTTCTAATTGTAATATATTTTAATATTTGACAAAAATATATAAAATTGGGGGATGGGTAACTTGAAATAAAGTATTGGAGCAATTTGTAACATACAACAAACTACGAAATTCATCTTGATTTGTTTTTTTCTTCATATAATTTGGTTTTTCTCTTTTAAATATTAGGATTTATCCTCATAGGTCAGATCCTTTCCTTCAGAGTGTTGAAACTTTGTTAGGGGTTCCTGTATTGGGGGTGGGGGCACCTTTGACAGTGATCCCTCCATTCACCTTCAGTAGAAACTGATAAGGATTCAATAAATAAATAAGTAGATTTTTAAAAAAGCTTCCTCCTAACTGACCCATCTCAAACAAAAAAATTGGAGAGATAGCATGGTAGTATAGTTAAAAATAATTACAAAAAAGTTAAGTGTAAGAGAAAACAAAAGGCTTAATAAAACAAAAGGGGGAATAAAAGGAAAAAGGAGAGAAGGGAAGGATTTGAAAAAGAAAAATTGTTTTGCTCCAGTTTTTATTGTTTAAAGTTCTCCTCTTTTATCGTATAATCTGTTTTTAGAGATAATTTATACAGTGGCAAAGAGTGTTAGAGAAATTTTTTTTTGAGTAATAGAATTCTTTTATCATGCAGCATTTATTAGAAATGTAGAATTAATTTCATTAAAAAATACATATGAATATACATGTTCGAATAAGAACTTTCGTACTGTAATTAAAGCCTATTTTCTCTAAGACGTTTTATATATTACTTTTGAGATGATAAATATTTACAGTACTCTTGTGCATTAAAAATGGAACAGTATTTACATTCCCAGAGACTAGAAGTTGAAATTTTATCTGAATATAGGATCCCGTTACCTATTTTGATATATAAAAATTGATATAACAACTTGAGAGGAAGAATTTATTTACCGAGTAATATGAGACTCCAAAGATTTGTGAACAAAAAATAAATAGCTATAACTTTAATAAATGCATTAATAGTATATCAGTAATATCAACTCCTTTCAAAGAGGGGAAAGGCTTTTAGGTGAATCTATATTCCGTTTACAAAATAATATATATATACATAAAATCCAGTTTTTACATATATAGGAAATGTTTTTAGGTAATTCAATACGCCGTCTATAAAAGAAAATATAAAATTACATTTTTCGCAGTGAAATTTAATTCGATGTTTTTAGTATTCACCCTTTTGTATTAAATTATTTTCCAAACAGAAAAGGAAGAAAATAGTTTTGCAATTTTGCTTTTCTATAAAGAATTTTGGATAAAGCTTCGTCATCCCTTTACGACTACTACTTATGATCTAACATTCTTGGATATATATATTTACGCGGTATTTTTGGGTGTATATATACGTTTTAAAAGTCCTTCTATTCAAGCGAATCAGTCCAACTATCTCTAATTTCTCGAGAGAGCGAGTCTTTCTTTTCCAACTGTTTCTTTAAAATCTGAAAAGAAAATAAACATCAGCTGCACTTGTAGCCCAGAATCCTGCTTCAAATGAACACAAAACCACCAAGGGTTAGCTTCCCAGACAGAAATTTAATACCGATGCGCAAGAAGAATTCAATTTCTTCGCAGAATTTCTGATAAGAATATCGTAAAATAGGCTTAAATTCTCTTTTCTTCTCTGCGGATAACGAGCTACTTTTTTACGCTCAAGTGGATGATCGTGATTTTCTAAAAGATTAAAAACTTTTCTGCATATTTCTTTTATTTTATCTAAAAGCCACGCAAAATGTTTCCTATTTAAGTGAACTGATACCTTAATTCAATTGAATGTGTTTTTCAGTTTTAAAATTCTGTCGATGTTTTATCTCGGATACAGCATTTTTATTTATTTATTTTTACTTCCATTTTTTCTTTTTCTTTTTTTTTCTTTATCCCTCTTAAACTAAAGCGAGATTTTCATCCCTGTTTTTATGGCCTATGCATCTGGTTTATCATGGAACACTGATCAAAATCTTTTTCAAGATACCTTCTGGAACAAGAAAAAGCATAATTTATTTTTCTCGCCTGGAGGTTACATTTGAAGCGTAATAAACACCACAGAAAGAAAGAAAAAAAAACACAATTCAAAACAAACAAATAACAAAAAAAAATTAACCACACAAGCTCCACTGCAGAAAATAACATTCAACGATATCTTTTTTTCAACACTGAAATAAAAAAATGCAAATTTTGGATTCACAATTCGATTTGAACTGTTTTGTTTTGAGAGAAAATAGCAGTTATATTTAATTACGAGTGCATTTACAAAATGCCAATGAAATTTTTCTTGCTGCAAATTTAACAGAAAAGTGCATGCATGACACTTTGTGTTCCAACGTTCCTTTTTTTTATTGTTTATTTGATTTGAGACGAAAAAGGCAGAAACATACTTTAGAGGTAGATTCAATTTTGCGTTGATAAAATGCATTATATATTTGCTGAAAGATCCACAGGCAAGATGAAAAGAACTTAGATAACGTTAATTGACGATTTCTCATTCTTTTTGTTGATTCTCTGAGGGGAATAATTTACACTTCAGATTCTTGAAAACGTAAAGAATTAGATTTGTCTCTTTATCAATAAGCATAAATATTTCAGAATAATAATGCATTAAGGTTTAGTTTTGCGAATGAAATAAACTTAAGATGGCATTTATTTATATTTAATATTTTAATATCGTTGGATCCGAATGCAAAAAAATCATATATCAGGTTATAATGGATATTCATATATTTAATCAGATGGATATCAATAAAAATTTTAACAAAATGAGTGATAAAATTGAATTATTAAATGTATTTATTTAAGCTGGAAAGGTAAATGAATAAAATATTTATTCAACGAAAATGAATGATATTACATGCTTTTAAAAGACAAAATAACATGAATTATCAAACATACTATGCATTAATGCATCGTTTCTAATTTACCACAAAAAATATCAAACATATATATGCACTTTTCATGCAAAATTTAAAAATATAGTGCAATTAGTTTCTTATCTACTGAATTTGTTTGCAATGAGTTGATTAAAAATATTATCGTTTCATTTTTTAATATTCTGAATTGATTTATTAATAAGGAATATCCAATAAACTTGTAATTTTACCAACATTTTTACCAAAAGACAAGACAGCCTGTGCACAGTGAAACAGCTAAACATGCTAAATAAGAAATAACAGCACTTTATTCAGCAAAAATATTCAGAAACAAAAACAGCTGAATAACATATAAGAACAAAAGATATGTGTAATAAAAAGTCATGCTGAAGCAGAAAATCAATATTAAACAATCGTAATAACACAAAAGGCTTAGACATGACAGGCATGGGAGAGACTGCACTCAACTATTGACACCTCTCGATCATCTGTCCTCCATTTTTTTGATTTATTTTTAGCTTGCAATTTATTGCTTAACATAGAATAAAGTAGGAAAACTCTTAAATCGTAATTAATTCCACAACTTAATATACCGTTAATTAAATGTCAGAACTATTAAAAAAAACTGTTGAAAACTTGAACTATCCTGTAGCAACATGAATTTTGGTTAGGTACAATTTATGAAATAAATTGATATCTAGGTGAGGTAAATCTGATTTTTAAAAATTCCCCCTTGAAGTAAATGATAATAGAATTGAAATGCAATTGAAATTCACCCCTGCAATTTAATTTATTTCTATCTATCTTTCAGTTTCAAAATTAATCAAGAATAATCCTTTTTTTTAAAAAATAATTTTTATCTAAAGGTGGAAGCATATTTAAAATCATATCATCACATGTGCTGTCCTAACTCTATTTAGTGGATAAAAATTTCAAATAAAACTAATGATTATTTTTATTCTATATCTACTTTTTTGACCCTTCATTGTTTCTCAAGTTAAAAGGCGTTAAGTTTCTTGTTTCACTCCTATCGATTTCGTAAATTTCCTCCACCATCTACTTAACCCTTAAAATTGCTACAAGATAATCATTTTTTAAGCTATTTTGCCACATAATTTGAGTCGCTGTCTCAGAATGATTTTAAAACTTAAATTAAATATTACTTTTTAGTATCATTTTGTGATAATAATATGCTAACAACTAAATCAGAAAAGAAAATTAATGTACATTTTCAACTAATTTTTTAGATAAAACAGAAACCTAGATTTTTTTTTATCTCTGTAATAAAGAAGTGTTCTAACTTGTAAGTTAATTGTTAATTTTTTCAGCTGAAAAACAAATCAAACTAGCTTTTTCTAATAAATTAAACGAATTCCTTTATTTAGTTTATTCTAATATATTAAATGATTTTTTTAAATCGATCCAAACTCCAAAAATATATCAATGTTCCATTACTAGGGGAAAAATGGTCCTCGAAATAGAAAGAATCATTTTGGTAATTAATAATTAATTGAGAATAGTTTAATATAAATCTACAGATATAAATGTTAAGGCTGTTATTTTTGAAAAATTTTCTAAATATATTCAATGAAAAAGAAAGCCCAAGATTAAGGGACTTTTTTAAAAACTTAGTTTTCAACAAACGAGTTGAAGCCAAGTCATTAACTATTAATGCATTTCAAATTCTGTTTATTCACGGACAAAAAGTCAGTTTAAAGATTTATTTCCGAACTAAATAAATTTTTCAATAAATGCTTTACATTGTGAAACAATACTTTCTTTGTTTAAACCCCTTGGGGGGAAAAGTAAACTCAATCTCGAAGAAAACACACGCCTCGTGTATCCTGCAGTGAAAAAGGATAAAGGAGGGATTGAGTCTGAGAAAACTTCATTTCACTTTTAAATTACACATTCATTTGTTTTCAAATTAAACGAGATGCTGGATTAGATAGCAAAATATTTGCAATGCCTCTTTTTTCCCCCAGTTTCTTCTTTTTTTGCCTCCATGGCAGAGTGTAAGTTTTAGTTTCCAGGGAACACTATGGATGTCTTCCGTAAATGAATTTCTGAACAGGGCTTAAAGACGATAAATTACGCACGGTTAGGGGGAGATGACTTTATTTTGGACATAAAATAGAAATGGGAATATGATTTATTTTGCTTTAATTCCCAGGAAAACACTCTCTTGAAAAAAATATTTTGTTTAAATTATAGGTATATTTCAAAGTTTCCTAAAGGATGAGCCTATTTGGTGTCTTTTAAACTTGCTGGTTGCTTGGGGCCGTCAATTGAGTATTATTGATTTTTTTGCTACGAAAAATTATAAATTATTTTATCTTACATATAGGAAACAAGATTTGTAAAAAAGAAAGAACAAACTGAAAATATTTTGCTTAATAGTTGTGGCAAATGGAGTTCACGGTTAGAACCCGTGACGCTAAGGCCAGTAGCCAAGTAACATAACCACCATACTAAAAGTATACTTCAGTATCGAAGATGTTATCTAGCTTATAAAGGTAGCGCCACAGTACTCCAACACCAGAGAGTCGGCGGAGATATGAACGATTTTAAAGCGCCAAGTTTTATGGAGTGTGTGTGTGTTGATGCGTCAAGTGAGTTTGACATTTTTGTTTTGCTTTCGGCGTCAAGTGAGTTTGACCGTTTTGTTTTGCTTGCTGCGTCAAGTAAGTGACGGCTTTGTTTGCTGGTAGGTGGCGCCATGACGTATCAGATTACATTGTTAAGGTCACCAATGTGGTGAGTGAAGGTCGGAGTTAGAACTCGCGAAGCTAGGGCCAGAAGCAGAGAAGC
This sequence comes from Argiope argentata, assembly GCA_026289955.1. Lineage (NCBI taxonomy): Eukaryota > Metazoa > Arthropoda > Arachnida > Araneae > Araneidae > Argiope > Argiope argentata. The sequence goes on along the minus strand of JAOUZG010050212.1, from coordinate 3,083,252 downwards.
ATAACCACAATATTAAAAGTTTATTTCAGTATCGTAGATACTAATGAAGTGGCTAATGAAGTTAGTACCACATGGGTAACAATAGTTAGTATATATTTAAAATATATCGTATTGTAGAGGAACGTTCAGTTTCCTTTTATGTTTTCATTATAATTGATTGATTGATTTTTTAGTATAAAGGGCATTGTTTGTCAAGTTGTACCAAATTCATGTTGATTCACAATGTAAAAAAATTACCTATTAAATATAATAAGGAAATGCAAAGTTAAAAGATCAAAATGGGAAAAGGAGTCAAATGTTATACATGAAATCAATGTCACGAATAAAAAGAAAGCACTTTTACATAGTGATCTCATGTTAACGTCGAAAAATTCTATCTCTAAAAGTTTGGAATCCCCCGCGAAGTATTTTATTCTTCGTAATCGATATTTAAGGTATTTACATATGATATGCTAAACAGAGAGGATCTTATATTTTAAACAGAATCATATTCAACATTAATTTTATTTACTATGCTTCAAACGTCGAATCGATAGTCCCTTTCTTGTCTGGCGTAAAGTAACTGGTAATCTGTTTTTGAAACCCATTTTCGTAACAATTCGATTTTGCAGATGTTGCAAAGCTGCATTTATATGTTCACGTTGTATATCGGTTGAGAAAGTTCAGGTCTTTGCTTTCTGAGTCCGTGGATTATATCTCGAACATTTACGATGGAAATCAATTTACATGTGCTCATTTGACGTACAAGGGCAACCATTGCTTTTCCCTTCATGTATGAAAGTAAGTTAGTATACGAACCAGATCGGATGCTGCATTTTTGAATTCACTGCGAAATACTGTCTGTAATGCAGTTTCACATTTATTCTTTACACACTGTTGAATTAAAAACAAATATTATTGAGATTCATCTTTTTTAGTGCACTCCATAATATTACTTGTAAAAATACTAGGTACTTTATATTAATCTGGATTTTCCATGGAGGCAATCAGAAGTAATTCGAATACACGCAACACTTTTATATGACTTGTGAGGACAGTCAATGTTTCTCGCATCGCATACGCATCCATCTTTTTGGAAACAATAAATCTACTTATGATCAGTTTTTGAACTATTAATGAAAGGCAACATGAAACGAGAAATAGATTTACTCAATGCAGTATTGCAGGATGCAAAAAACTTCCTCCTAAGACAGCCATTTTTCCGTCATATAAATTTTTTCCACAATTATTATAATTATGCAAATAACTTTTAAAAAGTTTTCTGATTATAGATATATCATGTTTAGCCAGTATTTATTGCTATTCTTTTGAAGCAAATCTGTCCCTTCTTTTTTAATAACTATGTTAATGAGTCTTGCACATCTTGAATTTGCTTGAGTTGGTTTATTGAGAATTGTTTTTTTTAGAAAAAGCTAAACATATAAACTCACTAGCATTTTCTTAATAAGAAAATGAGCAAGTTCATTGAACTTGCTACATTGAAACAGAATAATAGGCAAATTATAAATGATCGTTAAACGAATCTTAGTGATTTCCAGTCTAATGGTCTTTCAGTTTCACACAGATTAATTTTAACTGGAAACCACCTAAATACACTTTTAAAGCACAGAACTGACAGTCTCGTAGATGTTTCTTAAGATTCTGATCGTTACTAAATAAAATCAAATTGTATATATTGCGATAGAGAAAATAGAAATAAAATTTTGTGCACACGCACGCACGTACACACACACACACAATTAGATTTTTATGCTATCGCTAAATATTATTATTAACAATAGCATAACAAAACTAAAAATAGTAAATATTATATATTTTACTTTTATAAATGTTCTATGAAATTCATAAAAACTTTTTTTTGTAGAATTCAAATGAAATAAACAAGAGATTTGTATAATTAATGATTCTACTTAAATGTCATAGATGGTTGAAACACTCTGTTTCTGGAAGCATCAGCGAATATCATTTCAGTTATCATTCAAGTAGACTAAAACTAATAAATGAATTCAAAGTAACCCCTTTCTAAATAAATGACTAACAATCCAAATACTAGGTTACTAATAACCACAATCAATCTTCAGCGGATTCGTCCAACAATTCTGCGCGAAAAGAATTTATAAAGTGTAAAATTCTTTGAAGCAAATGCCAATTAATCATAAGGATGCGTTGATTTAAGTGAAGGATATTTTATGAATTATGAATAATATGAATTTTATTACCTTATTTTACTCATCCATCTTATGATATATCTTTTTTAATATATCACTCTCCATTAATGCTTCTACAATTACTATCTTTCTTTTAGGAATATATTCTTCACAAAATTCAAAATGAAAGACAATATAAATAAAAGTCGGTGATCTGTTAATTTTATAGGCATCAATACATTATAGACATTCCGATTTGTCGTAAGCTTGAAGACTTTTATATGTGTTACTGCTATTTACAGCCATGGTATGATGCAGCTTATGTACAGCCATGTTATGATGCTGCTTTATGATGCATCATTACAGCCATGCAGCTAAATCAGCTAATTAAAGCCTTAATATTGCTAACCTTTTACAAAATCAATAAAAAATTAAATAAAATAAAAATTCATAATTCGTAGATATTTGAGCGTTGCATGTACATTTATGAAATTCAAATTGTGATTTATAAATATCAATAAATACTGCTGTTACCACTTCAAAATTGTTTTAATGACATGAATTTTCAAATTTTCCTTTAATAGAACGTTTTAATTTGTATTCTTTCAAATGTTTTTGCTTTCTTTCGAATGCTTTTTTTAAATTGTTTTTTATAATATACCATAGCATAATAAGTTTTATATAATATGCAATATTCAGATTTTAAAACAGTATTGAATATACCAAGTGAAAATTTGCTTAAGATTAAAAAAAGGGATAACTTTCAAGACTATTTTTAAAGGAAACGAAGCTAAACAAGAAATTTAGATTGTATTTTTTTCTTTCTTCTTTGATAGAAAATAAAAGAAATATACAATCCCTATAATTCAAATAAATGTACTTTACTTTATTATTTATTTTTTCCATTAAAGGAAATCTTCTGAACTATATGTATTGATTTTCAAAAGTTTCAAATAAATATCCCTTCATCATAAATGTATTCAATGTTCATCATTGACTGTATATATTTATCATTGACTGAACATATTCATCAATGACTGTATACATTCATCATTGACTGTATATATTCATCATTGACTGTATACATTCATCATTGACTGTGTATATTCATCATTGATTGTATGCATACATCATAATACAATCAATGATTGTTTCTTTAAACTTTCATGAATTTTACCAAACGATTTTCACTTTTTTAGCTCCTCCTACCTTCATCCAAGACCTGCCCGATATCCGTGGTGCTGCCCGAGATGCCCCATTCATCAGTTTCGAATGCAGAGTGGAGTGCGAGCCAGTTTGCGAAATCACGTGGACCAAAGATGGCGAGAGGGTCACAAACTCGGAACTGTACATCGTGCGAAACCGGATCATTCCCGAGGACATTCTCCACAATCGTTTCCGATCTGTTACCAGTACCCTACAATTCAACATGACTGCCTGGCCCGGACGAAGGTTGGAGAGAGACAGGGACAGGGCAAACTACACTTGTATGTCCACACCAAACATGGTCGGCGAAGGAGTGTCATCTAGCATGCTTTTCCTAGTCGAATGTAAGAATTCCCCTTCTTTATCTTTGATAGCATTTTTTTAAAATTAAAATACATGATCCAAATAGAAACATTACGACGGCAATCAAAAGTTGCGTAGATTCCATGAAAGAAATAAGGAATCCCCATCTATAAATCCCTAACTGGGTTGTTCAGGAATGGACCTCTTTTTAGTTTCAACCTTTATCATTTACATTCTCTTGTGACCAAGAGAATGTAAATAGTTTCGGCATTGAAGAAAATTTTTAGTTACCCTGTAATATCTAAATTTAAAGTACTTTTCTCAATACTGCGATGTTGTCAGAAAATTTTCCAAGAGACTACCAAATACAGAAGCACACATTTTATCGATTTAAATCTAAGGTTACTTCTAAATTGAAAGGCACATTTTATAATAACTAGTGATGATGATGATGACGTGCCCGCTTTACAACGAAAGGAGGGATGCAATAGCTTCTGAGGGTATGGACCCATGAGCTCCTGAAGGCAGAAGTCTGATGTCTAGCTCATATGAAGATGGTACACACTTATCATATTCTCTTGCACAATTCCTTTTTACAAAGACCCCATTCGCACACCTCACAGATAGAACACAGAAGAAAAACCATTCCCTGACTGTAACTCTAACCCAGATCATGAGAAAGACGCGCTACCTTTGTGCCAGGATAATAACTAGTAAAGTTTAGTAATAAAAGTATCTATAACACGTTCAGTGAGAAGAAGAACATTGAATATATAATCAAGAAGAGATAATGAAAATTATAATATGAATTCAGTCCCATATATATGTGTCTAAATTAAATGAAATGTTATTCAGCAGGAGATAAGTTTTTCTACAACACTCGGAAAATAATAATTTACTCATCATTATCTTTGCTTTCAGATTATTGTAATAGTATTCTTGATATGTTTGGGTATATCATATTTACGACCATATATTATCTGATAAGGTATCCATTGCCATTCTGAAACAAAACAATTCGCCAAGAGCAACAATAGGGGAGTCAGTTTGATTGATATAACAAAAAGGGACCATGAAACACTATTTGCGAAAAATCGACCCCAGACATTTTCTTTTAATCACTTCACATATAATGACGCGTCTGACACGCGCATCGAATTACTGAATTTTTATTTTTAAAGTCGGCTATTAAGTCACAGAATTAAGTATTTAAATGCTAAAAAATCAATATGAAACGATTTGGTATCCCAAATGCTCTATATATTATTAAAAAAAATCAAATTAACAATAAATTACCAAAATAGGATGAGTTATCTAATTAGAAAGTAAAATAAATTCGTATGTCAAGTGGTTAAGCAATATCCTCATTTAGATTAATTATGCTACCATGTTCTCGGTTTTTTGAGAATTTTCTAGCAAACTTTTTTTTACATTATGAGCAAATAAAATAATTTTTACTAAATATATTTAATGTTTTATTTAATTAAAGATAACTAAATTAACAAATTCTTTATTTAATTAAAGACAATTAAATTAACAAATATCTTTAAAGCCTTATTTAAATTACTTAAAAAAATTTTGAGTGTCTCTGTGACTTACTTCTTTGTGATAACAAAGTAATTGCTTATTTTTAGCAAAATAAATTATTCATTTTCCTTCTGAAAATTCAATTGTAAGCATATCATTTAGCATATCAGTTGTGAATGATAAATGAATTTTAAAAAAACTAAATAATCATATAGATTCAGAAGCACTTTTGTATTTGCAGATCCACCTGAAGCTATGAGCCTTTCGGACAGCGTCATTCAAGTACATGAGGGGGCAGTCCCTCCTGATGTAGAATGCTCCGCCTCCTCCTGGCCCCCTAGTACATACATGTGGCTGAGGGGTGAAAACCGTGACATGGTGATGGCCAGAGACGACACCCTCTCCTTCAACGACAGTGTCACCAGAGAACATGGAGGGAAATACGTTTGCGTCGCCGAGAATAGACATGGAAAAGCACAGATCGAGATGAAACTTGAAGTATTATGTAGGTATTATCGAATGCATTTCACTTATAGCAGTGTCTTTTGCTTGTTTTTGATGTGTAAAGACGAAATCGTTTATATTACTGTTCAATGAATTATTTACTAGTTCATTAAATTTTTCGTGACATTCGGACTAATAAGGATATCCAGAAGTGCAAAATTTGTTAATATCTAATTGATTTTTAAATATTTAAATTTCAAAGAGAAACACTATGGTAAGCAGAATGAGATTACAGATTCAGATTCTAAAAAACTTCCAACTGAAATTTGGAAGGTTTGAATATTATAATAATATTCAAACCTTCCAAAAATCAATTATCTTCATCGACTTATCTTTTTTTACCTTTAAGCTTATTGTATTAACTAGCATATTCAAATTTTTTGAAATCATTATTTTATTAGAATTATTATTCTAATATTCATATTATTCATTATTATTCTAATGTAATACTAAGAAACATTTTTGTTTATTACAAAAGAGAAAGAAATATTTGGGTTTATATAAAAGAGTTTAGGAATTTTGATAATGAATATATTTCAGGCCATGAAAATTCCCTTATAATATTTTTAGAGGCTTTAATGGAATCTTATATCTAGCACAAATGAAAATCATTCAATCGTACATGATATTTTTACTTTAGAGCTATTACTTATTATCTCTGGTTTTATTTCAAAAATATAATGACTTTTAAGTTTAAAAAATTCCTGCGTAAATGAAATTCTGTATAAATTATTATCATTCGAATTTTACCTGCATTGTTTGAAATCTATATTAATAAAAATGGACCTCAAAATACGTTGGTAAGAGCAAAACTGGAGAACGGCTTGACCAATTCTGCTAATTTTTTGTAAATATTTTCGTTAAGACACGAGGATGGTTCTTATGAAGAGAAAAAATTAAAATACTGCGTGGAAAATAGTTAAAACGACACTTTTCTTACTTTTCCGCCAAAAATCTTCATTTCCTTCCCCCAACACCAACTGAGTAAGATAGCAGGAAGTAATAAATTATGATTTATTTAGAAAGAAATACGTGAATTCAGTTGGTTTTCATGTATAGATAACGGGATGTTTAAAAAAAGAAAGAAAATAGCTGCTTTTATTATTAGTCGGTATGAATATTTAATTTAGCCTGCTCAAAATAAAGTCTGGGCAGGGAAGAAAAAAAGGATATAAAAGAAAAGAAGTGTGTGTGTCACCATTATTTTGTTTGTGAGAGGCATTTTCCAAGCTGTTTTTAAGCTTTCGCTACTCTTGAAAACCAATTGTGCCTTTATTTGTTTAGTGTGTTTACATTCATGAAAATTTGAATCATTATTCTATAAAAACATAATTTTAGACATTTCCCTCCACCATTTAAGTAAAATATCAATTCCGGGACAATCATTGCTCGGATAGAAAGAGAAATATTAGTAGTAGTACAATGAACAGAACATCTGAAGAAAATAATACTATAAATGAATTATATGATTATCAAAATTTGTTTGGTTTAAAATTGTTTTGGTGAAAAACCTGTTATGAGACACAGTTACATAAAATATTATATGAAAATTTTAGCGAGCATTAATACTGGCGAACCAACTGGTCGCCAAAGGCGGCTAGTTTTCAATAAATGTTACAAGAAAATAATGGTCAAATGTTGAAACAGAACACAACGATATTATTTACCAGTGAATGAAGGCATTTTATTTCAACCTTTTAAAATGTATAAATGTATCAAATGACTCAGCAAAAAATAAATAAACAAACAAGTTCGTTCCTTCTTCAGCGACAGGAAGTAAAAAAAAAAAACGATGGAGATTCCTGTACCCAACTGTCTTCAACAACGATAAACAGCTAGAATAACAACCTAAACTGTAAAGGGAACACGCGCGTGACCAGTATAACTTCCCGAAGTAAATAAAAATGTCCATAAAAATAATAAAGAATGCAAGAGTGGGTATCTCGTGGAGAAATATATTCTCCCGGAACGTTTTGCATAGAATTTCAATATCGGTGGTAGGCTGAGTGATACTTTATTATTTTTCAGAAACGCCGGCCAAATCCAAAAGACTCGGGGAAGATGCCTTTCGGTATATTTTTTAACCTTTTCTTGGGGAATTTAAAATGTATTTCTGAGAGTCAATTCTTACAAGGGTAACCCCCTGGGGTCCCCAAAAAGATCTGTTGCTCTTCTCCCTTCCCTTTTAGGAATAGTATTGGATTCTTCCCTTTTTTTGTTTTTTTACCACTTTCTTTATTATTCGAAAAGATAAAAAAAAAGAAGTAACGCCCCCAAATTTGAAGATGGAGAAACAGGCGTCAGGTTCTTCTCATGGGTTTCATACTTCAACAATTGGTTTTCGAGTTAGTTGGGTTCGATCCTCTTGTGCGATTTTTATTGGCTACCTGCAAAGTACGTCGATAAATAAAAGTTGTGAAAATTTACAGTGTTTTCGGTTTTATGCTGTGGGTTAGGAATTCTAATAAGTTGGATAGTTTAATCAAGTTTGAGCCTAGAAATGAAACTTGACATAAGGAGACTTAGAAATTTATTATTGAAACAACTATACACCCAAAGAAAGTTGTAGTTCTGTGAATTTTTTTAAATAGTCATGTCTATATAAGGAATAATGTTTTAGTAATGTGAAATTATGTTTAAAACTATGAAAGATTAATGCTGAATTAAGTTTGAAAAAAAACATAAAAATCATATAGAAAGAATTATAGAAACAGAGGATATTTCCGAATAGGATTGATTCCTTCCAATATTTAAATAATCAAACTCTTTTTGGATCACAAGATACATTATAAAAACATAAAATATTTTTTGATGAGTTGTGTAACATAATATATAGCTTACGATAATTTTGTAGTTAGAATTAGAATAGAAGAGTTTACTCCAATTCTCCTCGTTTCTGCAATTATTTTCTGTACTTTGCCATTATCCGGGAGCAAGCGAAAAATTGCCAAATAATGTAGAATTCCACCAAATGAAATTTGGCGAAAAATTGCCAAATAATTTAGAATTCCGTTGACTGCTTTTTCATTCGCTCTCCGCTCGCGTTTGGTTCACATTTGGCGACATTTGAACCCAGCTAATGAAAACGTAGTAATGGTAATAAGGTACTAAATGAATTCACATTATTATTTTCATCCAAAGCGAATTTTGTAATCCTTTTCAAAGAAATTCATAAGGTGGGTGAAATGATTTGGCACACTTCTAAGTGAATTCCCAGAAAAAAAAGGAAAAGAAAAATATCACTTCTTGTTCTTATGATAAAAGTTGCAAATATCTACATCATTTTTTCGAGGGATTAAAATTTATATTTTATCGTAAAAACGAGGCGTTATTATTTTTATCCAAAGCGAATTTTTTCAATGAAATTCTTAAGGACGTTGACATATTTTTGACACAATCCTAAGTGAATTCACAGAAGAAAAGAAAAATGTCCCTCCTTATTCTTATGATAAATTATCACATCGTTGCAAATATCTACATCATTTTTTCGTAGGAATAGAATTCATATTTTAGCCTAAAAACAAGGGATTATTATTTTCATCCGAAGCGAATTTTGTAACTCTTTTCAACGGAATTCATAAGGTGGGTGAAATTTTTTGGCACATTTCTCAAGGTAAAAGGGCATTGAAACATAAAACTCAATATTCCACTGCTAGCACTAAAAATCCTTGAAATTTTGAATTCCGTTTGCTACATTTGAAAAAAGGAAAAAACATAAAATATTTACTGCGACCAGTCTTTTGATTCTAAGATGGGGACCTGTGACAATCCTTTGGCGAAACTGTTATCAAAATCCCTTCGGATTTCCCGACGTTCCGACAAACAGAACGAAGGAAAGCTGACTGGGGATGTCGAGCTTGCTGAAATTTCTGAAAAAAAAGCAAAAATTGCATCAATAAGATAGCGAAGGATTCGCAGAAATATTTGACAAATACTCCCGAGAAATTTTCAAATCCCCCTCTTGTTACGGCAGTTACCGAGATGACACTAAAAATCTTCTGTGCTTGCCCCCATATTCTTTTTCCCGTTTCACGCCACTCTTAGGTCAGACGTTTGTCAAAGGCACGTGCCTATTTTCATGAAATATATATCCCCCCGACTGTATGTATGTAGGAAGAATGAAAAAGGAAAGTTGATTTTGATGTATATGTATTTTTGAGCCCCGAGTCGTTATTTCCCTGAAGTATTTTCCACTTCCATGAAATAGAATGCATGCAAAGATGGAAGTAAAGATGAGAAAGAAGGGGAAATCACGTCGACGCCTTTTGCTGCTAGTTTCACCCTATTTGCATCTTTCCAGCTGTGAAAGGTGGGTGGAAACGTGAGATAGGGAGATATAATCTCGAATTCGAGAAGCCTCTATCTCAAATAGTTAGGACCCTGACATGGAACTTTTAAATGATTTACTCTTGGAATTTCAAAATAAAAATTAAATATCCAATAAGAAATAAAATGTATACATATAGATTTTTGCCCAGTAAGTTATTTATTATTATTATTTATAGAATTTATTGATTTTCCAAGAACAGTCGACTGGCATATGTTACATTATCAATTCTGTAACTTCAATTTTCTTTATGTTTAGGTTAAGTTTTAAGTTTTTAAGTTCTGTAAGTTTTTCAAAGTTATATTAATTGTTTAGTTCCCGTTATTTTAAAAATCGAAGGGAGCCTTTTAGGAAGTTTTTTGACTTTCAGTTCTTGAATTTTGTTTAATTTCTTTCTAAAGAAAAAAAATACTCTGAAACTAATTTTTTGATTTACGTATGATTTAAGCTTCATTAATAACTGGTTGTGAATCAAATATATCGAAGTTTTGTTGAAAAAATTGGTAGGAATTATCTCTTCGAAACTTTTCTCTATAACTTTTCAATAAATATCTTATTGTATTTCCCTTCTATATAATTTTGGGCATGGAATAAGGCCATAAATTACTTGAATAGCATTGGTGAACAATAGCTAAGAACTATGATGGTGTGAATTTTGGATTTTTACTGAATCTATAGCATTAATATATATTTTTGATGTGTTTTTTTACATTACTTGATTACGTTACTTAAAAATAACACAAGAGGTTTATGGGTTAAAGCTACCTGATAAAGTTTTTATGTAATATTATATGAAATTCGATAAAACTATTGAAAAATTTAAAACAATTCTTCGTAAGTAAACTTATGCTTGTTGTTGCTGTTCATAATGGCACTTATCATGGATGAGCTTCGTTGATGCATCAGCGATATTTAAGCCGAAATGAGCGCCTGCTGTTTGAAGTAGCGCAAACTATAGCAAAGAGTACGACTTTAGCTACTCACTCATCGCAGTTGCTTGCACAGCCCCTTTTTATAGAGGGGCACATTAGATAGAAGACAGAAGAACAATCATGTTTGAGCCAGGACTCGAACCTGGGACATCCAGATAACGGGGAAGATGCGCTACCCCTATGCCAGAACCTCTGCAGCCTTATGCTTCTATAGATTAATGATATAACCTCATATTCGTGATCGGAATATTGAAAATTCTATGTCTCATTGCACTGAACATTTTTGAATAGGATATCACACTTTATCTTATAGGTTGTCGGATTGAGAGTGAATTAAACTTTTATTATTATCTATTTTAATAACAGATATAAATTTTTTTGAGTTCAATGAATTTTCAGAATTATGATTTAAGTATTTATTTGAATCACTTATCGTCATTTTGTACTTGATGTATTCATTGGTTGCGATTCATAATTCTTATTTTAAAATTATAGAATATATATATCTATTATAATAAAAATGCAACTCGAAATGCGTTGCTAAGCGCAAAACTGGAGAACGGCTTGACTCATTCGGCTATTTTTTTTTAAAAATATTTTCGTTAAGACACGAGGATGGTTCTTATGGAGAAGAAAAAATTAAAATACTGCGTGGAAAATAGTTAAAACGACACTTTTCTTACTTTCCCGCCAAAAATCTTCATTTCCTCCCCCCACACCAACTGAGAAAGATAGCAGGAAGTAATAAATTACGATTTGTTTAGAAAAGAAATACGCGAAGTCGGTTGGTTTTCATTCATAGATAACGGGATGTTTAAAAAAAGAAAGAAAATAGTTGCTTTTATTATTAGTCTGTATGGATATTTAATCTATGCCTTCTCAAAATAAAGAAAAGAAGGGTGTGTGATGATCACCATTATTTCCTCTGTGCACGTCATTTTCCAAGCTGTTTTTAAGTTCTTGAAAACCAATTGTGTCTTTATTTGTTTAGTGTGTTGACATTTATGAAAATTTGAATCTCATTATTCTATAAAAACAGAATTTTAGACCTTTCCCTCCACCATGTAAGTAAAATATCAATTCCGGGACAATCGTTGCTCGGATAGAAACAGAAAGATGAGTAGTACAATGAACAGAACATCTGAAAAAAAAAATAATACTATAAATGAATGATACGATTATCAAAATTTATTTGGTTCAAAAATATTTTGGTGAAAATCCTGTTATGAGACACAGCTCCATAAAATATTATATGAAATTTATAGCGAGCATTAATACTGGCGAACCGACTGGTCGCCAAAGGCGGCTAGTATATATATATATATATATATATATATATATATATATATATATATATATATATATTGTATAATTACTGCTATCAATTTTTACAGTAAACACCTTTGTATTTCAGCCATTACACCTTTCTTTAAAAAATATATCTTAAAAAAATTTTATCAATAGAAAACTTGACAACCTAATAAAGCACATAATATACAATAAACCGGAGCTACAGGTCAAACCTTTTAAAATCGAGACGCATTCTTCGGGAAACCTGGATAAGGATTCCCATCTCTTCTTTTTCTTTTTTCCCATTCATGGACGCTTCTTTCTTCAATCAGCATTCCCTTCCTGAAAGGAAATGTCTAAACTGAAAGACAGGAGCATTAAAACCAAACAAAAGCCCGTTGTCGTGACCGCGGAAAAGAGAAAGCTATGAAAGAAAAAGGACAGAAGAAGATAGAGAAAAAAAAAGTATTTATCGATTATATTGGTGTCGGTATGTCAAACCTGACAAAACCAAGCTGTCAGACAGTTGCAAACATTTCTTTTCTTTGCCAGTGTAACTAACAACAGATTGTCAGAGAGATTTAGGACGGCCAGGATGACAAACAGAGGTCTTTAAATATAAATATGGGCATTAGGTACGAATATTTTATGACTGAAAATGAAATTTGCACCTGGATATTCTGTTTTTCTGAATTTTATATGAAATATGCTTTGATTTGTTGAAATGTGCAACAAGCAATTCCAAAGGTCCACTTGCATATATAATATTCATCGTGGATAAACGGTTTATTGAATTATGCAGAAACGAATTCAAAATATATCCTTTAAAACATTAATATTATAAAATATATTTGTGATATTTTTAATATATTAAAATGTATATACATTATTGGATTTTTCATTCCATGAATAAAACTATATAAAATAAGAAAAGTGAGTAATGTATACTTTACACCAATATATACTCTTTTTATCCAATATAATTTTATAAAATATACTTTTATTCCTTTTTTTTTGAAAAGTAAAAGAAATAATTTTCAATAAACTATAATATAATCTTGGGGAATATATGATGGTAATATATTTGCATTATTTATGCTGTTAAGAAGGGAATACTATTCTCTGTTGATGACAAAAATAAATATTTTCAGACCAAATTATGAAAATAGCAAAAATTAGGAAATAACTGGTTTTTCTTATTGTTAGAAATAAACTTTATTTTTAATTTATCTTGAATTTTATAAAGATTGTTAGAAATTGTGTAATGTAATATTTCTTGTAAAATTTCTTACAAAAATCTTATGTGATATATAACAATAGAAAAGAATGCAATATATTTCTAGTAAGTAAGAAAGAAATAATTCAAATATGAAGAAATATTAAAATTTACAGAAATATTAAAATGTAATTTCTACTCTTAAGAAGCTTATTTCCATATATATAAGAAAAGCTAACCATTTCATATAACTTTCTTTTTAAAGATGTAATACAGATTTGAATAGAGTATGAATATTTCTTATAAATCTGTACATTGTGCAAATAGCATTTTCCTTATTCATAAAATAATTTTCTTAAAGGTACCTGATTTACCACGAGCTCGGAATATGTTTTATATTTTTCCTCAAAATATTGTAACATTTCAATAACATAACAATATATTTGTAACATCAATATATTGTTTCTCGCAATATATTAACACACGTGAATCCACAAATATTATAAAGAGATTTCTTTCTTTTTTTCCAGATAGGAACAGTTATATAAGCAAGTTTCTAAATGCAATCTTTTAACGCAGTCTTTGATATGACCGATACTTTTGATTCAGAAAACTGTCTAATAAAATGCTTATTTTTAATGCTCACTTAATTATAACAGAGAAGAAAATATCTAATTAGAATGTATGGATCACAGGTGATTCACGTGTTGAGCAACGTGTTGAAACAAGATGTAAACTAAATATAAGCTTTTTCTACTCGCATCAAATTCTATATTGATTGATAACTTTAGCTGACACGTAAAGGCGAGTACACGGTAGTCAACGAGTTAATATTAATCATGCCGGCATCCTGGCATAAGGGTAGCGGTTCTTCCCCGTGAACTGGGTGTCCGGGGTTCGGATCTCGGTTCTTCTTCTGTGATCTATCGGTAAAGTGTGTTAATTTTCCCCCCTGTAAAAAGGGACTGTGCAAGCGATTGTGATGTATGAGTAGCAAAAGTCGTACTCTTGACCCTAGTTGGCGCTACTACAAAAACAAGAAAGGCTAATTATGCTTAAATCACTGACTAGCTCAGCGATCTTGTCCATAGCAAATGCCATACGAAACAACAATAACAGCAACAACAACAACAACCTATTAATCCTGAATAAATACACATGATTACCAGGGCCTGACGAAGGCAGGGGCATACGGGGCAGTTGCCCCGGGTCCCCACAAAGGTGAAGGGCCCCCAAATCGAATATAATTTTTTTTTACGTTTCTTTCTTTAATGAACGTTCTTAATTACAAAAATAGTAAAGTAGAGGGGGGCCCCAAAGAAGTGTTTTTCCCGGGCCCCAAATAGGCTAAATCGGGCCCTGATGATTACAAATCATTAATAATAGTGTCGGATAATGTACTAAAACAAATTTCTGTTATTTATAGATTTTAGATAATTTAATTTTTAACACATAGCAGATGGGGGGGAAATTTTCATCAATATCTTATATCAAGTAGTCTTATAAATAAATCTTAAAATATCCATTTTAATTAACAGATTAAGAATTTATAGACATAAGTCATACCAAAACATAATATAAATCAGCACTATGAAACTATTCCAATATTTTTTTCAAATAAAATAACATTCTTTGTTTCTTTTTTGAATTCTCTTTTCGATTTATATGTTTTAATGTTAACGCCAAACTATATACAATATTTTCTGACCGTCTGGTTAGCGTTGAAAGCATTTTGATTTTCCAACAACCATTCGTAACAGAATCCTCGCTAGGGACGAGACTATCTGTTACGGCAACTCGGCAAACACAATTAAAACGAAATATTAATCTGTCCAAACTATTCCGCGGTGCTATTCATTAGCAAGATGTGGGGGTACGCGGCATAAACGGGTCGCCTTAATGGATTGGAACTTACGTAAAACATCGATCAGCCAAGACCTGCACCAGACCGTTACATACCGGATATCGTTTAACAACGTCCATGTCGGCGACGGGAAATGGGAGCATTAATAACAAACAAAACTGCTCCCCGAAGAACTTATTTATTAGGGCTTATTGGGGAGAAGTAAGAATTTTTGTCGCCTGCAATAAGTGGAGTTATTTTTTATGTATGTATTTACCAGTAATTTTGGTGTCTGTTTCATTTGCAAGTGACATAAATGAGCATTTGAGGTTTATTTGCACTCTAATGAGAGGGAGTATATTCATTTGTTTTAAAATTAATTTTGCTGAAAATGATCAAGAATACTCAAGTGATAAAAATATTTTACTACCATTTAGAAATAACAAAGTAAAAAGAAAAAAAAAGCATTTTTAATTTTCTTTTTGCCAAAGAAAAGTTTTAAAAAAAAATCGATGAATAAAAAAATAAAATAAAACTGAAATTAATTTTTTTTATAAATTTTGTTTTTTCTAGTATTTGTTTGGAAAATTGTAAAATTTCATTTTTTTCACAGTATATAAAAAAAGGATTCATTTTTGCTCAATCATGTTAAAGGAAATATATAGTCTTTTTTCTTCTTTAAAGCATGAAACTTAATTTTAATTTGCCTATAGAACTCTTAATAAAATCAAAAAGTATTTAATTCAGTATCTTTCAAATAGTATTACAGATTAATGTATCCAAAATATTATAAATTGGTGGAAGTAATCTAAAATATTTTTTTCGTAAAGTTATGAAATACGGAAGAAATATTAGGTATCATAGAAGTATATTGAAGCTTTTGTTTCACCTATTTAAAAAAAATCTATGAAGTCCTAGTAATAAAATATATTTTATGTTTCAATTATTATAAATTTGATTTGTCCTTATTAATAATTTTTTTTAAATTATCAATTAGAATGTTTTGAAAATATTTTAAAGAGCATAGTAGCATTATTTCTGTATTTTTATAAAATTCATATAAGTATGAGATCGTCGAAATTCAAAACCTCCACTTTATTTGCATTTCTCGATAGATGCAACTGAAATAAATTGGTTTCAAATTTATTTTAAACACCAGCAGTGGGAGTAACAGACAAAAAATGATATTTAATTTCAATTTGATTTTATTTTTTCTTCACTTAGATTTCATAGAGTGTATTTAATAATTATTTTAAATATATTAGATTAAAGAAGACTAAATACTTGAAGTTAATTCGATCCTATACTTTTTATTTAAAATTATCACGGATCCAAAACAAACTGTAACACAGTTAAAATAATCAAATTTTGAAACTTAGCGTTATAAATAATGCAAAATCAACTAATTTTTAATTAAAAAAAGACTATTCTATGAGCTGAAAAGCTTTTTTTTTAAATAAAAAAATTCTTGCAAATTTTTTATTGTTGCGGAGAAAATTAGAAGAAATAATGGAGAAATAAGAATAATCAATTATTAAGCATAGGTTTTTAACGTGTTTTTAAATTAATTGTTTTAAATTACGAGAATTTATTATTTTAAATTAGAAAATACGATATCTTAATCATTTCTCACTATAAGTATTTTCTCGGAAAAGAAGTGAAAAAGAATTATAATTGAGGAATTCTGAGTATTTGTTTAAATAATATAATTTAATTTTACACAAAGATAACATTCTTATGTTTATATCTTTATCCATCGGCAAAGAAAAAAAAATGAACTAAAACATCCCATCAGCTCAAAATTTCAAAAATTAACTGAATTTTTGAAGCATATACTGAATATAGTTGATACTTATTTTTAAATAAGCGGTTTATAACTTAAACAAAATCGTAATTGTTTTTGTATTTATATTATTTAATTACGTTCTGAATTTAACAAAGATTACTAGTGTATAAAATATTGTAAAATAATCAGAAAATTTAAATTTACCTATTTACCATTTTAATTATATGTTCATTAGTTTCATTGAGGAAGTATGCCACCTTAATCAATGTTATCATTAAAAAATAGGAAATGAAATAAAATTGTCAACATTTTTTTCTGCCCTCAAAATATTAAACAAACTCAATATCTGTGATGGAATACTGAAAGTATGATCCGCCAGATTCACCGTTGTAAAAAAATGTCTATACAATGTGCATATCAAGAGCCAAAATATACTATTATAAAAAAGCCTCGCAGGGTAAAGTTAGAATATATATGATGCTTATATTTAAATTTTCCTCAAAGCCAACAGACTATACTGATAAACTTCTGGCGGGAATAAAAAAACAGGCTTTTCAGCAGTTTCCAAATTTTTTTTCGAGATCTAAATCTAATCTGAGAGCAAAAGAAGTAGCAATACCTGGAAATTCTCTTAGGAAAAAATAACTCTTAAGCTTTGGTAACGCCTACGAAGAGAAGAAGAAGAAAGAAATGAAAAAAAAGTCTCAAGGATGCTGTAGTGCATTTTATATGCGCGGGTATATTACCCACCAGGACTCAAAATCGCTTTGTGTATGAGAAAGGGCTGATGGGAGTTATCCACGACTGTCAGATACTTTGACGTGAAGTTGCTTTTATTGTGAGGTGATACTTCGAATTTTCGGAAGGATCGTCGACGAAAAATGTGAGTAAAGAAGCTACTTTGGGGAAAGAAATTGAATTCCAAATATTCAAATCGAATAGAATTTCTTCGCAAAAATGACTATTTCTGAAGAAAATCCCTGATTTTTGATGGAAGAAGAAAAAAAGACAGTGAATTCCTTTGATTGCTTTTATGTGAATCTTCATTCTATTATTTAACAGCAGCATAAATTGAAATCCATTAAAAATATTAATTGTTAATTTAAGTAACTCAGTATTGGGTGGAAGCTAAATGTTGAATCTAGTAATTCATAAAAAAATTATATTATGCGTTTGTGAAAGAAATGAAGACGTGTGACTAAAACCAGTGGAAAGTAAATAAAAAAGATATTTGTAATGGATGTCCCAAAACTGAAGAGATATTTGAATTTGTCACCATTTCGTAGAAAAGAATTGACAACGCTATTAAAAATCATTTGATTGTTGATAGTTTAGGGTTAGTAGAAACAGAGAAGAACAACGATAGAACAACGCATTAACGCCAGATCTGAATGACATAAAAAACACTGTTTTTCCCTTAAATTGTTATATTTTTACTGAGTCAAGACCAATTTGGTTAAATGTAGCTGAATTTCAATGATGTAACACTATAATTTCTTCTTGAATACACACGCGCTAGTGAATTTGTTGGCATAGACCTTTGATTTCAAATACCCCATGAAGAGAAATCCAATGATATTAAATCATACAATCTAGGGAGTGCACTTTCAAATTTTCGACTCATAACCGCCAGACTCTACACGTATTCTGTCATCTAACGCTTCATTTTTTTAATATCATTGAAATATCAGTTGTCCAATCTTTTTTTAAAAATGAGTTTGCAAAGACTACACGAATGGTAGGAAATGTAAATTTTGCATTAACCTTTAATATGTCAAAAGATATTTTATTATACATATTAACCGCCTTTAATAACCAATCAGTTGTTTTTAACTTCAACTAAACCAGGAATCCCTTAACAATGTATTTTTAAAATCAAGTTTTGACGGACATAATCTCATTATATTTTAATAGTCTTAAATCTTTTTATTGCAAATATGAACATTTAATCGCAATGGACAGGATTTCCACATCATCTTTCAGCTATTAAAAATTTAAATGTCCAGGTAGTCTATTTCCATTGCACATTGTCTCTTGCAAAGTCGTGATTTCATTTTTTTAATTCTCTATATAAACTATGCAAATAATCAGAATAATTCTTTTTAGTTGGGATTCTAACAATGGAAAAAAATGTAAACCTTAGTATTTAATTAAAAAATTAAACATTTTTTAAAAATTATGTAAAAATTATCATAATGTCAGAACATGATATTGCTTTAGGAATGCGGTTTTGTGGCGTCAACAAAAACCCAGAGGCGAAAATTAAAATTTTGTTATCTTCTTGAGCATTTCGAAAAATCAGCTTTTAAAACGAGTAGCCATCACATTTAGAAAAACTCTGATTTTTAAAAAAAAGTTAATGTTTCCAAACTAAGCAAATAAAACCTAGAAAAATGTCATTTTCAGCACGTGATTATATAAAAAGAAATAAATAGGAAATTCGATATTTTTTTTAACAACCAATGCGAGACAAAGTGATTTGATAGTTTGCAATGCTAAAGTGACACATTCAATGAAACAATTTAAATGAATAAAAATATAATTTAACTCGCACGAGAACGTGGTGCTTGGCCGGTCAAAAAATAATGTTCTGACATGATACATTGAAATATGCATGGCAGATTTCATTTAAATCTTTATTCAATTTTTTTTCCTAAATTCCTGAAAGACATGCATGAAAACCAAATCAGTATTACTTACAAACAAATTTTTTACATCCTAAGGTAATATAATACGTGATTTAGCGTAGTAGAATTTTTACAAATTATAGTGGTCAAACGTCAAAATATTGCTTACCTTTTAATTATGCAAAATTATAATAAAACTTTAGACAAAAATGCTCCGAGGTATATGTTTTAGCTCTCCATATTATATCTAAGTCTAATGAAATAGCTTTCAGTAAAACAGTTTTGGCCTCTAGGATAATAATACAGATACGCATACATATTTTTCTGTAATATATAATATAAAGTTTTTCCCTCTCTAGAGTAGTAGACAAAATAAGATAAAATTTACAGACTACTGTTTGAATCATTAAAATTATTATTTAATACAGTCATGACTATTAATAAGTTCATAATAATTAATCATGTCGTATAGTGTCCTAGAAAAAAAAATATACGAAAAATAAATCCTAATGCAATTAAGAATTAATTATTTATTACAGAGGTGTGTGATTAAGATTTAGGACTTCCCAAAATGTGTGTAATTATTTTTAAATGCTTTGATACAAATATCTGTTTTAGAAATATTACTCATTAATTTCTGAAGCTATCTGGAGGAAAAAAAATACATTAATGGGATTTTATTGACAAATGAAAGCAATTATATTATATTCATCATCCATTGAATTATTTAAAGTTTGAAAATGTTATATTATTTTGAAACGATTTTTTTTGTAAAAGTTATTAAAAAAATACAGTTTTGTATATTTTTTTAAAGTATGCTCATTTTACAATTGCATAACAAATTTTTATCCTCTACAAGTTTGATTTCATATCATAGGGATTTTTTTCTGCTTTACACAATCTAATTCACATTTTTTAGAATTTTTCTCCTTATAAATAAAATAAAGTATACAAATAAAACAAGAATTTCACTTCTTGAGGCATTTAATCATTATGAAGAAACCAGCTAGATAAAAAAAGATTTAGTTTGAAAAAGGATATCTACAAAACAATAGTACAAGTTTCTTTAAATAAAATATTTCAAGACATTTCAAAGAGAGAAAAATTCTAAAACATAATCATCTGTAAATGCAATAAGGTTTTCCGGTGCCATTTAGTGATATTTAGCAATAAATTTCTGCATCCAATCCGAAATCTGATGCATGTTTCCAAATAATATTGTATTCAATTTTCAAAGATAAGCTCACCTTTTTTTTAAAGTATGATTCTTTAAATGCCAAACAATGCCAAGATTATACTTTAAAACGAAGAATGTGCTTATCCGTGCAGGAAACGGAAGCTGTATTGAAACTTGAAACAGTTATAAATATTTAGAAATTTCTGAAACATGAATTTGAATGTATACAACATCTTCCAAGCTTTTTTTTCCCTTTTTTCTATTGTAAAGTATCGGAAAATAAAAGGTCTTCTCTTGATAGCAGCACCAAATTTAATTACTTTTTGTCCGCCTGAAAATCTTTTGACGATAAAAACATTCCAGTGATTTTGAAATTCCACTGCGCATATCTGTAATTCAATAATCGTATTTTTTAACTGCAAGAGCGAAAAAGTGCGTCTTTGTCGGTAATTGCAGAGTGGAAAGAATGTTCGTTTTAAACAAGGATCTACAAGACGAAGTAAATGGAGCATATTTTAAGAGAAAAATTAGATTCAATAATTTTTGTGACTTTTTTTATGCACGAAAGGAAATACGTCAGAAAATGCTGAACCGTTTTATAAGTAAAAAAATTATTGGTGCGATAAGAAATTGTTAATATGACTGTTAGTGAATCCTTTTTTATTTTTAATGTTAAATAGAATATCTGCTTTGAATATAATAAGAAATTGGGCCTTTTTTTTACGTCGAAGAATTTGAAGGAAAAAGGAGAAAAAAAAAGGATTTTTTTATTGTATCCTTTATAAAGGGTGTCAAAAATTTCTTTGCACGTTAGAGAATTATTTAAAAATTTAATAAGAAATAACGGCATTTTCTCTTTGCTGTATATTAGTAGAAAATCTCAAATAGTTTTATTTCACAAACTCCAATAGATGGCGCTGCCAATAGATTGATGATGATTTAATGAGAAAATTTCGTTTAGTAGTAATATCACATGATTTTTAAAAGTGAGTTTCAAAATACTTTATTTTTTCCATGTGGAGTTATCGAAAGATTATGTATCATATATAGTGCAGTAATTTGTAAAGTTTAAAGCAGCATTCCTTAGTTGCTAATCAATATGCAACTTCTCCAGTTCTTGAATCTTTATAGTTTGAAATAAAATATTCATTGGACAAACCATTCGTCAGCCAAACAGTTAGTTGTATTCCTTCATAAATGGAATTGAATTTTCAGTTTATTGAAATTTTGTGGCATCATCTAAGACATTTATCTATAGCATATGAATTCCAGCTTTCATGCAGCAGTTTTAGTCAATTTATAATTGGAGAGTGGCTCCTAAATAAAAATGCGAAGAGTAGCAATAAGAAAATGGTAGTATTGTAACTACATTCAAAATTTTCGATAGCTGCATGAATTGTTTGGCTATCACGTCAAGCTATTGAAAAGTAGATGCTACATTTTTGGGAAGGGACAATGGATGTTGTTGCTCGAGAGGAATGATAATTTGTTACAATTGCTGAGATTGTTGCTTGTATGATGGAATTTTCTTTACAAAAGGCATTCAAAAACTTGTGCCAGATTTCTTCAAACGTTTCAATTATTGAGATAATAAAATCAAAAAGTAAATTTTGAAAGGGATTTTAAATAGTTAGTTATCGTAAGATTTCATTCTTTTTTATCCTTTTTTAAAGCCGCGCAACTAATATTTGGTTCTCGTTATTTCTGTATCTTATAATTTTTGTTTCAATCAATTTGGAATCTGCCCGAGATTATCGAGTATTTTGTAAACCTTATCAAATTTATTATTGATCTATGAACCTCAAAGAAAATAATTAGTTCACATTCATTAGAATCATTATAATATCCTTTCATTCTTATAAAGAGATTATTAAAAAGTAATTTTTTTTAATATATCAATAGGTTTACTTAAAAGAATATTATAATTTTTTTAATTGTTATAGTAAAAAATTAACTTGTTAAAGACAATTGTTTTTGTGATATTTTTTCTTCCCATTTTATGTTATGTTCTGGTTAATTTACATTTTATTTGTTCCTAAGCATTAGATATAGATATATTACTTATTATTAAATTAAAAACTATTCATTGATATGAAATATAAAAGGTTTTAACGATGTATAAATTATTAATAGTATGTTATACAGCCTTTATGTAAATGATGAATCAGAGCTACACATTATTATAAATTACATTATAAAAACAAGTTATTTAATGCAAGCATAATAACAAGGATTTACATTAATGCAAATGTGAAATGATACAAGACAAGAAGATGCATTCATTGAATTGCTACAGTGTGAGAGGCATTTTTATCATTTCAGAACAAGATGTTGCTTTGGGGATGAGGTTTGGGGTGTCAACAAATATCCGTAAGCGGAAAATTGAAATTTTAATCCTTAGGCAAAAAATAAAAATTTTACTGCACGAGCGCCTCAAAAAATCAATTTTTAATAACTCGTTGCCACTGCATTTACAAAAGCCCTGATTAAAAAAATAAGTTAATGACTGCAGCAAATAAAACATAGAAAAATATCATTTTGAGCACGTGACTATGTGAAAGGAAATATATAGGGAATGGGATATTTTTTTAAACAGTAAATGCGAGACAAAGTTTTTTGGATCGTTTGCAATACTAAAGTGACTCATTTAATGAAACAGTTAAAATGAATAAAAATATAATTTAACTTGCACGAGCACGTGATGCTTGGCCGTTCAGATAATTGTGTTCTGACATGATATATTGAAATATTCATAGCAGATTTAATTTTAATCTTTTTTTCTTAGTCTATAAAATAATTTGAATGCGTAATTGTATCTTTAAAACAAAATTTGTTCTTTCCTTAACAAAATTTTAAAAGTTGAAGAATTTAATTGATAATACTTGTCAATGTACATTTTGTTTAACGTTATCAAACAAAGATTTTTTTTCAAAACCCTCAGCTATTAATTCATGGACTGATACTACACCTTTAATAGTCTATCTTAGTGTTTCAGAAAACATGCTCTATTGTAAAAATGAATTCTTTTCTGTTTGCTTTTGCTTTAAATGATTTTTTTAAAGACTATGCATTGTAAATTTTGAATCATAGTTACTAGACTTAGGAACATATTTTTTTAAAAATTAACTAATCATTATTTATAATTTAAAAACAAATTTTTGTGAAAATATAAATTATGTTATTTTGACAAATAATTTCTATTTTACAAATTTAATGTTTGGACTTTTTGGCCATTGTACACATTAGAAATTAAAAAAATTACATATAAAGCTCAAAGTCATAAAAAAATTATATTTTTCTGACGGATGATGCTCCTAACAGAAAAGTTTCTTTTTAATTCATTTGAGTATTTTTAAAAGAAAATTATAGCTTATAAATAATATCTACATTGAATAAACTATATCGATTCAATATAGATATTAAGAACAGATTATCAAACTCAAAAAAACACAAAATTCAAAAATATGTATTTTTTTATTTTGCTTCAATTTTAAAATGAACTAAATACAGTGGTATAAATTAATATCCCTTAAAGAAATTTTATTAAGCTAAACACGTACTTTCTGTATAAAAAACGGTTTAAACATTAAGATACAATAATCCAGCAATTACTCGTCAACAAAAATTTTCAAATGCATACTGGTTCATAAAACTTTAAAAAATGCAAACAAGGTTAAAAAAAGTGGCAGTAAAAAAAGATTAAAATGCCACTAAAATCAAGTACCTCGTTTAACTTGTGATGACTAAGGAATTAAAACAATGCAAAGAGGGGGAGAGAAGAAAAAAGAAGTCATTCATTAACTTGTGCTGAGAAAGTCATCTAAATTAATTGCAAGGCTTAAGATTAAAAAAAAAACTTAAATTCGTCGTGTGGTTTTGCTTAATGAAAATTTAGCCGAGCGGTATATAATTTTTTTAAGCTTTTGAAAGAAAGAAAAATCTAAAGTAAAAATCTTCTCGAGATAGAAAATAAAAAATTAAAAAAAAGCTCACGCTTTTCTAATGAAAAGATTTCACGCCAAAAATTAATGCGATTTTTCTGGTCTTACATTGAGAATTCTCGGAAGCGTATGAACTCACGTGAATTGGAATGAACAGTCAAATTAACACGGAAAAGGCTAAGTAATGGACATTAATAAAAAGATATGGAAAAAAGAAGTTAATGTTAAGCGAGTAAATACCACTTCTTGTTAAAACCTGTTATGTGAACATTTTTATTAGCAAGAAACTTCAAATAAAATTTCATTGTAAATATTTAAACATTCGGAAGAGAAGAAAAAAAAGTTGGTAAATATTTATTTTTTCGCGTTTGCTTCATTTAATGTTGTGTTTCCAATGTTCACTGCCATTCAAAGGTTTCAATCGTTATTTTAATTGGATTCTTTCAAATGTTCGCTCTTCTTCAATTTACTTATTACTAAATTGCCATTTTTTAAAATTTAAAATAAACGGTGTAATGATTTCTTAAGAGGATGGAGGAGATTCAGCAAGAACAGGGGTCATTTTTTTATATCTAGTATGATTGAAATGGTGGTGTTGACGGAAGGTGAAAAGTTAGCATTGATTTTTTTTTTCGCGATGCTTAATGCACTATTTTGAAATCTACACTTTTATATTTTTTGCTGTTGTTACTAATGGCACTTGTAACGGACAAGCGTGCTGACTGCCGTTATATTTTTTTGAATGTGCATAGAAAAATATATTCCTAACACTATTTTTGTGTCGTTTATATTTTTTAAGAATTTTCAAAAAAATTAATATAATATCCTTTTAATTAATATACTATTTACTTATCAATAAACATCTTTTAAAAAGTAAAAAAATACTTTGAATGTGCAAAACATCTTGATAGCATTTTCATACTGTTTTTTAAAATTCTTTTAGAATAATAATTTTTATTAAACTTTTTTTAATTCTTATTTTTTTACGAATAAACATCTTTTGAAAAACAAAACAAAAAATACTTTTAATATGCATAGAAAACATTCTTAATAACAATATTTTCGAAATTTATTCTTTTATTTCTTAAGAATTAAAAAAAGTTTCAATAAAATGTTGTTTCAATATACTATATACTTAAATCCTATTTACTTAATAATAAACATTTTTTAACTCTCTCCCCCTCCCCCCCCAAAAAATTGGGAATCATTAAGGAAGCTCTAAAGGAGCATGGTGTTAAAATATTAATTTAATATAAATTATATTGAGATTTTAAAATCTCCCCACCCAAAGAAAAAAACAAATTGACTGTCTATTCAATTTTGCATATTATAAAGACCATTTACTTTAACTGAAATACAATACTATTCTTATAAATTCTTTTTAAAGGGTATTGGAATTTATCAAAGAGCTATGTTGAGTTTAATTTGACATTTTCTTATAGAAAGAGTGGATAGTAGCTCATAATTCAGTGGAACTCTTCTAATTATTTAAATTAATTATAATTCAATCTCGTAACTGAGTCGAGCTTTCATAAGTAGTTCAATACTATATTAATACAAAGTATATTAATATAAAGTATTATAAGTATGTTGGGTGTCTAAAAATTTATCTTATTATTATGTCAGAACATGTAGTTTTTGGGATAAGGTGTTTGTAGTTAACAAAAATCTGTAGGCGAAAAATAAAAATTTTATTATCTACCAGGGCATCTAAAAAAATCAACTTTTACTAACACGTTGCCATCGCATTTACAAAAGCTCTGATTTTAAAAAAATAAGTTAATGACTACAGAAATTAAAACCTAGAAAAATGGCATTTTGAGCACGTGATTATTCGAAATGAAATAAATAGGAAATGTGATATTTTTTTAAACAATAAATGAGCGACAAAGTTTTGTATGATCGTTTGCAATACCAAAGTGACTCATTCAATGAAACAATTAAAATGAATAAAAACATAATTTAACTCGCAAGAACACGTGGTGCTTGGCCGTTCAAGAAATGATGTTCTGACATGATACATTGAAATATGCATAGCTGATTTCATTTTCATCTTTATTAAAATTTGCTTTCGTCCCTTTGGAATTTTTTGTGTTACTATTTTAAAGAAATATAGATTGATTTTCTTTTTGCATAAAATAGTGAATATCTCTTTAGAAATATGGGCAATGCTTGCAATTCTTATTAACTTCATTACCTTAGAGATAGACTTAATAATCTTGATTATTCCTGACTTAAGGTAATAGACTTAATAACCCTGATTATACCTGGCTTAAGATGATAATAATCCTGATTATTCCTGACTTAAGATGATAAACGTTTTTTTGTACTACTGCATTTGTAAAATATGGCAAGGCAAGGCAAGGGTGTAGATTACAATATAATGTAAAGTCTAGATTCTAGGGATAGTAACTGTCTTGAAAAGAAAAAGAATTTATTTTGTTTATTAATATTTTTAACCGATAATAGTGAATATATCTTTATCTTTTTTTCCTTTCTAAATTTATGATATATGCACTTACTCCTGACTAATAAAGTCCGTTAGTAGAAATGAATGTAATCTAGATGTATGTTGTTGCAAATCGTCTTTTGAAATGTATATTTCATCTTGCCTGATCTGATATCCAAAATTTTGGTATTAATGAGAAGATTACTATTAAAATTATTAGTTGTCCTTTTTAAAGTCAAATATTCTGGAAAATTAGTCATTGAAATTTGACTCTTGAAACTTTCAAATTATTTACTGTGACCTATTATATATTTTGCAGATATATGCAAAGGACTTATTTTACATAGACCTCTGTTGTCGCCATAACATTCACTAGTAACTTTATACAATCGGTTCCTGCTTGAATTAATTGGAACGTTAATATTGTAATTATTCTAATGTTGAAGTTTGAGAAACATAGTTTATTAAAAATTTATTTCTTAAAGATATTCTTAGCACAGTGAATTTTGATAAATTTATTGTCTGCTCTTCATTTCGATTAGTTTAAATGTTTCTGAATTTTGAAATAGACCATAAGCAAATGTAAAAAGTTAAAACACGTCCAAAAACTATTATTTTTATTTAAAAATAGATTTTTAAATTTTTTTGATAGAATGACATTGTTTTAATGTGCATATTAAAAAAAAGTAAGTAGAAAAAAATGCACATTAATTTTTAAAGTTGAAAGGGGGAGGGTTATGGATACGATACATAAAAAATAATTTTTATCAGACTTATTTTTATTTCTATTTTTTTTCTAAAAACCCTATTCAAATATATTTTGCAAGATGTATTGGATTAGATCTCTGTAGAAAATAAATTAAAAATTCTTCCTTTTAGTGCATTCAGAAATATTCAACACATAGTTTTCTTTCTCAAATGAAAAAAAGAATCAGAAAATCCCTAAAGTGAAAAAAATGACCTATAACAGAAGCAAAAATGGAAAAAAGGGGGCTTTTTGAACGGTCAAAACTCAAACAAAACGGAAAAGACGGCAGAAAAAAAAACAAAATGAATAAAACAGATAAAACAGCGAGACTTATTTCAACAATTCCAGTTCCACTTCTTTGTTGCCACCATTCTAGAATGAAATACTTAAGCTGGGAAATTACACCCATTTTTGCTATTTTGTTCTCTGCTTACTTACTTCCCCGCTTCTTCTTTTCTTTTCTTTTCTTTTCAGTTCTTTTTATCTTTTTTTTTATTCACGTTTTAGTTACACTACCCTCCTATTTTTACCCTCAACTCCCTTCTGTCTATTGCCACCGCGGATTTCGTAATAAAGTAACATGTCCTTCAATCGGCTTAAGAGTTCTGCAGGGAACGATTGAATTCCATTAATCCCAGCTCTTTGCTTTAGAGTGCGTGGCCCCTAAAAATCTTTAACGTTAAATGCATTGAGCTCCATCCCCTTAGCATGGTTGGCCGGCGAGGTTTCATAAAGTTCTTTTTGTTTTTTAATGCCCTTTTTTGATATTTTGTTCCAGTTATCCGCAGAAAGCGAATCGCTGACCTCGAAATCACATAATTCCCTTTGTTGGCTGACGCGATGGAAAGGGATCTATAAACTCATCTTTGTTTCATTCTTAAACTAGAGATAAATAAAGTGGCAGCGATGGGAAGAGAGGGATTTAGCGGCGGATGGGGTTAAGATTGTTAGAGATAGAAATTAATTTGTTGGAGTTTTTAGTAACTTTACGGTGTGAGGGGGGTAAAAGGATTATCCAAAAGATATTTTGTCTCTGAACTTTGCTGTTCAAGGATTTTTTTTTTCCTGCTATGGAAAAGCCTAAGACAAAACCAGAAATAAAATGAAAGAGTATCTCGACTTCATTCCATTGTTATTTATTTCTAATTACTGGATATCTGCAGAGAAACCATATTAACCACTTGACATACGAAATTTAACTTCCTAATTAGATGCCACATCCAATGTTAAACATTTATTGTTACTTTCATTTCTATAATAATATAACCAGCTTCAACATATTGAATAGTTTCTAAGTGATTCTTGTATTTTAAATTGCTGAATACTTTCACTTAATTGCAGATTTAACTTTAAAAAATTCAGTAGTTCGATGCGTGTGTCAGAGACGTCATTGTATGTGAAGTGGTTAATCTACATTTCAGTTTTATGATATGTATGGGATATTTTGAAACTTACTTCTTGATTTTGTGAGATAGATTATTTATTATGGAAGCTTCTCTTCAATTTTTAGATTTATGTTATTTTGAAAGCGTTTGTGTATATTTCTACTAGTGCGCATTAGTTTAACATGCACAATTGATCTTCTTGTGGCAAAATGATTTTTTTTCTATAAATCCTAATCTTTAAAACTTAATATTGATTTTTTTTTCGTAAATGAGAAATTTAAGATGAAACAAAATGTAAAATTAAGGCACATTTCAATTTCATTTTATTGTTAATTAATGTTTTTTGTTTATGAACATCTGAAGCAAAATTTAAAATGTATCAACGTTTTATTAATATCACATTTGTACTATATGTGAGATGTTTTCAACATTTAAAAAAAGTTGTTACATTCTGTTTACATATACATATTCTGTTTTTCTATTATATATTATGAAACATAAAACGTTTGTATTCAAGAGTCTGAAACAAAAATCCAAAAACACAGATCTATTTGCATTTACACATTTACAGCTTTGTGCAATTCTACACATTCCAAGCAAGGTGTTATTTTTATTAGAATTCGTAAAAAAAGTTTTGGGAAGATCTTTTCCTCCGATGGCTGTTTATATGGCCTAATTTTCATTGTATATATATATATATATATATTACCGTTTTGTTGATCCCAGCGGGGGAGGCACCTCGAAATGAGGATGGAATGCTTCCGGCATGGTGGTTGGATTTCGGTACCCTGGAAGACAAATAGGTGGGGGTTAGGCTCCTCACATCAAAGACGGGACATACTTCCTACGGGAATGTTTGTACTTTGGCCGGTTGCGATTCTTAGGACTCAACCACAATTCCCATTAGTGTTGCTGTTGCGTCAGTTCGGTCATTCAGTTTTATGCTTTATACAGTGTGCCTACAATTGATATGAATTACCATTTTGTTGATGATGTTATTTTCTCTTTGTTTATGAGTTAAAGGAAATTTCTTTCAAAATTATTTTGAAGAACGTTGCTGATTTGAGAATTTATTAGAAAAACTGCTAAATCTGACGCAATTTCTTTCTGCTTGCCTGGTTTTTATTTAAGTGTTGTACAAATAAAAAGAAGTCTGAGTGAAAATATTAGTAAAAGTCAGATTCCAATCACATTATCCTTTAATAATACTGCTTTTAAAAATAAATCACTATTGCATTAAAAGGAAATGGTAATTTTTAATGGTGTACTTATAAAAGTAGTTTCATATTTTAAAGGATTTGAATATATTATCTATCTATATACTTGAACCAATAAGCACACTACACAGGGAAATATTTAAACGATGCAATCTTGTAAGAAATCTATGCTAACTTTAGATAAACGAAAGGATTTTAAAACAGATATAAAATTATTTAGGAAATTCCCTTAATTAAAAAAGTAAGACACCGAACTGAAATTAAAAATTAATTTAACATTAATTTTCGAAAATACATTATGGAAAATTGAGCTTTGGAAAAATCATACATTTCTTAGTATAAAAATATCCATATAGTATATTCTTAAAACAGTAAATTACTCTGGAACATTAAAATTTAAAGCAGGAGATTAAAACTTTTATCCCATTTTTAAAACACGAGCAGTAAGTAATACATTCAGCGAAAATTCTCCTTTAATAATTTCTTCCTCAAAAAATTTTCCAGACGTTTAATTATTCATGGTTGTTGTCGCATAATTTTTACAAAAATAAATTCATTTCCAATGCTTTAGAAATTCATTTTCAACGGAATGTGTCCAAGTAAATTATTAACTCCAAAAGGTGTTTCACCGTATCTCCATTTTTTTTCTCTCGGAAAAATTGCTTTTCACAACACACTTTGTTTGCTAAAAACGGAAGGCTACATTGTTAATCAGCAACTGCCGTAACAGGATAATGACAAACCTGTCTAGGTGAAAATTTAAAGAATGAAAATTCCGAATAGCTTTTCCTGACGGTTAAAATTTTCCCGCTCTTAATTATCTTTCTTTGCTTAAATAGATCAATGCTAATGATGCGAAACCACAAGTGACTCTGCGTGTATCTGGTAATGTGGGGACAGGGCGGGAGAGGTAGGAGGTCCTACAGAAAAATGGAAAGAAACAACTCCATTGCAATCAGTAGCAAATTATCTGCATTTTTCAACTCTATAGCTTCAGACGGTTGAGCAAAAAGATCATTAGACTTGTGTTTCTAGAAAATACTATTTGCTACACTTTTCATTCCTATCTCCGTCTTACATTTCCTTCTTCTTTCCTTCTCTTTTTACCTCCTGTTCATGACAAGCTTATTCTGCTTTTAAATTAATTATATATTTAATTAATTCACTCACATCTCTTACTTGTTGAAGTATTTTCTCTCCTAATTTTTAATATTCCATTCTTTTCAATTTTCTTCTTCTTTCTTCTTTCTTTTTCGGGAAGAAAGTGAGAATTCGTTAATTAATAAATGATGAGGCTTAAGAAAGGAGAGAATTAATCTTTCATTGATTTCAATGAATAAACCGGGAGATGTTTGAAGATTGAAATGAATTTAAATGCTTAAACCTCATTGGCTCCATTTAAGAGATTTTTTTAATGTCTTATTTACCTCTACATTTTAAGAATGAGATCCAATTAATTAATTAATGGAGTGCCAAACAATTGAATTAATATCAAGATTCAGCATTCTTTTTAAAAGTTGATTTAAGTTCTTCAATTTCAAGCTTCAACAACTTTCTGATAAAGAAAAAAAAGCTTATGAAATGCATATCTTATTTTTTAAATATTTTCTCTAATATGATTTAAAATTCACTTGAATGAGAATATTTTATTATTATCTAAATTGCTGAATAATTTTCGTTTGAACATTGGTTTTATTAAAGCAAGATGAAAAGCATTTCGATTTTAGGAGAAAAAAATTAATTATCCCTTTTGTATTCTACTTTTACAAATCAAATAAATTGAATTTCAAATTGTCCTAATGGAGCTCGGAAATTTGAAAACTGAAAAGACATTGCTTACGATGCTTTAGAATTGAAGATTTGGTTTCGATCTCATCTTTATCATTTAATCTAATTTATTCACTTACAAAAATTAAAAATCTACTGATTTTTCTATTTAAAGGTTTATTATTGAATTTTGATTTAATTTATTATAGTTTGATTCAATTTGACGATAATATAATTATAGATTTTTTTTTTAATTTTATGCCTTTATTCTTTTTTTTTAATTATTCATATTTAATTCTGAAAATGATTTTTTTATTTCCATATCATTTTTTTACTTTAACTTTCATTAAATGTTTTAAGAACACGATATATAGTATTCAGAATTATTTATTTTTACTTTCTTATTACTATTTTATTGCATATTTTTACTTTAAAATTTTCTTAAAAAATTAAGCTGCTATCAAGTTTTAAATTTCTCTAAACTTCATCGTATCCTTTTAAAAAATATCATTGTGAATAAAGCAACAGTTCTTTATCATTTGTGGGCTTTCGATATTAGAATCATAACATTCTAGATGTCATACTATTGGCTAGACGTCATTCTTGAATGCTATTTAATTTTTCGAATAAAAAATAAATAGGTAATTGAGTCGTTCTAATTAATGGTACATGACATAGAAACTCTTTTAGTTATTAACGAAAATATACGATATTTTCTAATCAGCGTTTCTCTCATATGAATGAAATCAATCAATAAACGTTTGCTCGATTGCAATTAAACAATAATGTCTATGGATTTTGTTCTTTAATTTGAAAACTTACGAATTCCAAAATTTATCTTGATTTTGTAATAGAATCGTTGTGGAAAGATTTCTGTAGTTTAGGAATGCAGGAATTTAGCGAAATCTATACCAGCTTCCAGTAATTATTTTCAGATTTTTATTAATTTTCGAGGTGGAATGTACTTGGACTGCTTCAAATATTTAAGCAGTCCAAGTACATTCCCTTTCATGCATCAAAACTTGTACAAAACCAAGATTAGGACTATGAAATTTTTATGAAAAGTTTCAATATGTGAAAACTAATCCATAAAAACAGTTTTAATATTTTCAATTGTTGAATTATGAATCTAGAATAGTTCTTTTAGTTTGAACCTTGATATGTCATTAAAAAAATTTGGTGCTTCAGAGTTGTGTTTGTAGATTTTGAATAGA
>JAOUZG010050212.1:2985620-3040936 GCA_026289955.1 Argiope argentata | reverse complement strand
AATAGCAATAAATATAACAATATGTATAATAATAGCAATAAATATAAAAATATGCATAACGACAATAATAATAACAAAAAATATAACAATATGAATAAGAACAACAATAATAACAAAAATCATAACATATATAACAACAATTACAAAAAAAATCATAATATGCATAAAAAATAATGACAGCAAGCATATCAACGTGCGTACCAACAATGACAACAAGCATTACAATATGATAAGATAATGACATAAGCGTAACAATATGCTTACTGATAATGGTAAAATTTTTCAATAATTACAATGAAATCTTCATTCAGGTTTATATTTTTAAACATATAATATTTTTATAATTTCAGACTTATTTTGGTAAAACGAATAATTTTGGGATTCTGAATGTAACTCAAGGGAACAAAATTATTTTGGTGTTCATATATCCTTTTGGTCGCCCCATTTTTTTTCTTTTGTCCAGAAAAAATGGAGGAATATTAGTTGAAAACGCTCTGTGCATGCCAATGGCAGCGTTCAACAATTCAAATAAGTCATCATAATTTTATTAAATCATCAAATAGAGATTGGACAAGAAAGGCAGACATTCTGTGAACACTTTTTTATTCATTAATAATTCAGCCGATTCATGTTTGTTATTTGACTATAACCTTCATTTACGTTTCTTTTTAAAATAAAATTAAGTTAATCCTAAATAACAGATTTCTCTATTAATGCAAGGTTCTGCACAATATTTCAACGATGTTATCATAAATTTCAATATCATACAAAATCGAAACTATATTGTACGATTATTTTTTGCTAAAAGAGACATTTATTATTTTATTTTAAAGTTATAATTTTATATATTTAAGATTATAAAAATAATTCTAAATTCTTTTCGTTTTATATATTTTTATTTTTAAGAATATAACGGGGAAAAGTGTCCATGCCTATGATAAAAATAGAGTGTTATTTTCATGCTGTATGATATACAATGTCCACATAAATGAAAGAGAATTTCTAAATGTGAATTAACCCAGTATTCCTTGAAGGTAATTAAAAGTACCATTTAAATTAGGATTATATTTTCGCAATATGACTATTTTTGCCGATGGTATTTTTTTTAAAAAAACACGGAGAACGCAACCCAAATACTAAGAAGTTAATAAAAGCTAAAAGTAGAAATAAAAAAATAGTTATTTAATAATTAAATTAAGATATTTCTATTAATTAAACTTTTCTCTTTGGTTCTCTGGGATTATTCTTCAAGGAACTACTAGTGCAAAAATGAAGCTTGAAAATTGATGTCAACCTAATTCAGTAAATAAAGGGTTGAGTTAAAATCAAACAATTTTTCTCGTCTGTTTTGTAATTTTTATTTTATCAAAATTTTAAAAATATTTAATTTTTTAAAATATTTTATTTATAAAATATTAATAATAACTTTTTAAATACTGTTACGAGGGGGCAAGCGCCGTAGAAGCACGCCGAAGTTGGCGACGTTTGACGGGGAGTTTCGTGCCAGCCGGGTTGGTTCGGAGAAAGGAATAGTCTGGTAGCCACTGGACCTTTCGCAAAGTCCTCGTGCTTTTGGGCGTGTGCTCGGTCGGCTAAGGGACGGGTAGCCGTTGTTCCAGACTTAGTTGAGAGTTTCCTCTCGGAAGAAAAGCGTCTCGCTGGACACACGGATTACTTTTCTCGCTTGTTATTGAGCTAACTGTGATTTACTGTTTGCTCTGCTATACGACATCTGTTTTACAGTCTGTGTTTATTGTGTGTAAGGATTGTATTTACGCTGTAAGTGACTGTTGACTGCTGGATTATTTTTATTTGAAGTTTTCCTTTCTCAAATTATCATGTAAATGAATTTATTTGGGCTATCCTCAAGTAAAGTCTATTCAATCTGAATCCACTACGACAAACTGGGTCTTGATAAGATTAGCTTTAATGGAGGCGTTGGCACAGAAATAGCTCCGAAAGTTAATCAGATGAAGCATGTAATAGGCATCCTTAACAATGTGTGACTGGAACTTTGTTTGGGGGGTGAGCGTGTGACATCCAGCGAGGGGAACGGTAGTAAATCGTTAGGGATTTCTAAAACCGATGAAATAGTGGGTTTGGGCATTAAAGAACAGGGAGCTCAGTGGGGGTTAATGTTGTGAATAAACTAAATACATAAAAGCGGTTATTTTATCCCTTAGTCTTATGGGGTGAATGTGAGGTAAACATTCATATTGGTAAACTTTTTACTATTTGTAAGTCATAAATTAGTTAAATATATATTTAATCTCTTACTAACAGTTAAGCAATAAGTTTTTTGCTATGAGTATTCCGTTCTTGATCGACTATAAAATCACAGACAAAGCATTTGTGAGTATCTACTCAAACAGTTTTCTATGATCAACTATAAAATCACAGACAAAACATTTGTGAGTATCTACTCAAACAGTTTTCTATGATCAACTATAAAACCACAGACAATACATTTTGGAATATCTACTCAAACAGTTTTCTATATCATATCAATCTGAAAATTAGAGGGATGAAGTCAAACCTAATACAACCTGATTTGTTTTAAAAGCTATATATTTATTTATTTTACACTTGTTTCTTTTTCACAAAATGGTATAAAACATATAAAAGATGTTTTCAGAAAAGATTAATGATTAATAATGATAAAACTAGCAGAGTAGAAGTAACATGACTGGACTTTGAACACTTAAAGAAATATATTACATAAGCTGTAATATAAGAGAATTAACATGCATTAGAAATAAGTAATAATAATTAAAACAGAATGGTAATTTATGTAATATTCTTCAACATAACATCAATTGAAACGTATCCAAGCTCGGTCAAATTACATGTAAATAAGAGATCTTAAGAGGTATGTAAATAAGAGATCTTATGGTAAAAGAAAATGTTAATAAGAGATATTATGGTTAGGTTATGTAAATAAGAGATCTTATGGCTAGGTTATGTAAATAAGAGATCTTATGGTTAGGGGAAATGTGCTTGAATTTATTTAATCCAAACATATTTCCCCGAACCATAGAGAAATAAAGAAAAAAAAATTAGAAATCTTGGAGGATTAGCTAAGATAATAGTAGCAGCATAATAGCAATAATGGAGTTCTGAGCAAAATGCAGAATAATATAGAATGTAATTTAAAATACATTAAAAATAACATTAATTAAGAAATAATAATAATTAAAGCATAACAATAATAATATTCACAATGAAATAATTATCAAAACCACACAGAATAGAATTTTGAATAATATATAATAAAAATTACACTTTCGGAAACAAGTGAAATATGAACGTGGAAAGAAGCATTGATTCTTTGACCGGTAAATACATTAACATCAGAGTCCATCAAATCCTGTTCAAGGGCAATCTATGAAAAATAAAACATAAGTTTTTGCTTATAAAAATTCTCATTAAAAATAGAGAATATTATTTTTATTCGGACAGACTTGAAAACTTTCCTTATTTGATTCATTTTATTGTTCCAAAAGCAGATGTATAAATGATCTGGATTAAATTTAATTTGTAATAATATTCGTATTGAAAAGATTTTCATAAACCATATGCCAATGATTGACAAATACAAATTCAAAATCCTTTGAAAAATAAAGACAATGCATTTTATATGTTTATAATTACTAATGATATAATCAATGCAACTGTTTTTTAACAAATGAAAGTAACCCTTGCAATTTAAAATATTTATTTATTTTACATTATCTTGACATTCCTTTGTTTAATCGAAATTTCCAGCTAATTAAAAAATTAATGAAATATTATTGAACATTTTTTAAGAATATGTTCTAAATTACAAAGAAAATAATAAATTAAAGATTCTTACTGCCCCGCAAATGGAACATTAAATCTTCCGTTAATTCAAACAAAAATCTTATCAGCGTGATAAGAGAATAGCAATTTAACGTTGATTTGAAATAATCAAGAAGATGATTCGCCAATTGAATGAATGGATTTAGTTTTTTCTTGAAACAAATGAAACATTTTGTTTAAAGTAAGAAACTGATATTCATTTATCTGCTTCTAATCTTTAGTAAAAGCCCAAAGAAGAATGTGAAAAGCGTTAAGCAAAGAACCGAACACAATTAAAATTGATCTTAGCGAAGCGGTTACTAATAGAAAAACGATAATCCTTTGTCATTCGAAGTCCCCAAACTCACCGTTTCGATTTCTTTCAATAAAAAATTTTCCAATTTTTTTCATTCATTGCTCTCGCGAATCCATTGTTAGATCGCCATAATCGCTTCACAAAAATTCCCAGAAGGGATGAACGAATAAAAAGGGAATAAAACCCAATTAAAGTTCAACCGGAGCTACTCTGTTAATTAACTTTCGTTTTATTCCGTTCAGGATCGTTTGCACCAATCAACAAACATTTTAAATAATGGATGACCTACTTCCGACGCAGTGGGGTATCTTTGTTTCTTTTCCGAATTCGTTCGAATCGGCATTATCGAACCCCCGGATTCTGATGACCGTATCATTTGAGGCTGGTCCAACAAAATGGAATCTATTTTCTGTTGAAATAAAAGAAGAAATTTATTCTGATATGGATCGAAATTTGATGCCTATTTCGACAAAAAAAATTAACGTTTTCTAATAAAAATTGTAATTAATTTGGTTGAGTTTTGTAAAAATATAGAAATTAAAAATATTGATACGCTTTTGTAATTATGTATTTAATATTAATTGTTATATTTAATGCATAATGTCAGAGTGATATCAATTAACCACATGATGTGGTACTTTTCCGTTAGGTAAGGCACCAGCAAAAAAGTGCCAAATATTGTTGAATTTCACCAAATTTCTTAGAGATTTTAAAGTGAAAAATCACCAAATAATGTATAAGCTCGCCAATTTTTTTTGGCGATTTTTCCCTGGCGCCCAGATAATGGAAAGGGTACCAATTATATATCTAACAGGGACAAATAGGATTTAAATAATTATTCTATAACGTTCAATAGCATATATTGTTCTGTAACTATGTATATATAATAAATATGAATCTTAGTTTTGGAGATTTTACATGTATACAAGGTATTTCTAAATTTGTAATACTTCTTTAAAGAGCTGTTAAACCTAATTCGTGAACTTTCATAAAAATTTATTACAAATATAGTAACTGAAAGTCATAAGAAAAAAAATTCAAATTTGTACTCCCTTACAATATATTAAATATATAATCATCTACTAAATATCACTTCTAGTATCATTATTTTTAAACTCGGGAAAGGCGTCATCCATTTTTGATAACATTTTTTTTCATTCGTCCAATTTTTTTTACATCATTATTATTGATTGACTTTTGGGCTTGTGAGTAAAGGACACTTATAAATCAAGCCTTTGAGTTAACTATGCATAAGAACAGTTATGGAATTGTTAAATCGTAATTTATTCACATTTTTTTATTCGAAACTGTAGTAAATGTAAATAAGCTGAAGTCTGAAAAATTTGTAATCATTTTTTTTCTCTGCTGTTGGATTATTTCTATTTATTTCAAATAAATTTCTTTAACTAATTTTGATTTGGGAGTCAAAAACTTGATTAAAAAATGCTAATTGTGTGACATATACGAGAAAACCTAGATGGTATCGATGCTATAACATATAAAATTGTGCATAAAATGCAATGTTTAAGAAATAAATTACATTGAAATCCTTTTGTGTGTGTGTGGTAGATAAGGGGACAGATAAAAGAAAACCCACAAGAAATAATACGGAACTTCATAAGTAGCTATAATAAATAGTTTTTCACACCGTGTTAAAGAAATTATGCAGAAACGGAGGATTGAATAAAAAATAAGTTTCAGAAAATACGTCGAAGATTTACGAAATAATGAGAAAAGGCTATCTAAATGAAATAAATAACTAAATTTCTCATGGAAACCTTTTTTTAATAAATTTAACTTCTTATTTTAAACATAAAAATGTTTCAAAAAGGGAATAATTCAATATACTCGTAATTCAAAGAGCGCATCTTCTTTTGAAAAACTGATTCAAAATCATTTTTATTACTTGAAAATATTAGAGTTGATATATTTTTGGAATATATTTATTTTATTTTATTTTCGAATATTGAAATTAGTTGACGTGATACGTAAATACATTGATATTATACACATTGTATGATATATAAAATCACATCAACTAATATGTATAGTGCATATTTGTACACTGATAGGAAACATTGCAACTGTGTTATAATGTCAAAACGTTTGGAAATGATAGAATGCACGCACGCACGCACACATTTAAAGGACCGCACAAAAGGGTTCACAAAGGTTTGACAGCATTTGATTTTCCTAGTTTTATTTATGTTCACAAAATTTTTACTTTTTAATAAGTTAAATTTTTATTACATAAATTGTATACCATATACACTGCATTAAAGTACATATGTAGATTGATAGGAACCCTTAAAGCGATGTTGTTATAACAACATCTTTGAAATTCATATGCCCCATAAAAAATCGCATATGAAATAACTACAGAAAAATAAATTTTGATGCATTTGAATTTTCTAATTTTTTTTAGTATTAATAAATCATTAAAATTTTTTATTCTGAAAAATTAATAACTCAAGAATAATAGATTTCAGCTGCACTAAAATGCACATCTAATCGCATTTGCTTAGGATTTGTCAGTTTTGCTGCGCACCAAACGCAGCTCAGAAATGGGAAGAAAGAAGCTGAAGTAAATGGATGGCTGTCAACTTAACATTGAAGCTAACCGATTTTTCGTTTTGCTGAACAAACACAGGAATTGACCAGCCTCACGGCGAAAAACTGTCACAACACTTCCAGCCCCCGAAATGTGTTATTTCATTTCTCTTCCCTTAGCACAAAAGTGACAAAGTAAATTGTTGGAATCTTCAGCGCCCTTCGGCGTTTTCCAACTCAGTTGGCGCTATTTTTACCTTTGAAATCCTCCAGTAGTCCGGTTTATTGTGAGAGGAGAAAAACACGAGGGATAGCTTCTGGAATTTTCTGCAACATTTCTTTTCGGGCCTTTTTTCATTTTATACTGTTTACAAGATGCTTTTCTTTTCATACTTTTAGAAATTTTTTTGCAAGATAAGCATTATACAGTCTGTGAAAGTACAGACATGTGATTTTTGTTGGAGAAAAAGGAATTTCATTTTTTAAATAGAAATGGTAAATTAAAATTTTACTTGATGTAAGTCTGTAAATCTACAATTGATTATATTTTATAAATCTTTGAAATATATTAGTTAAGTATATAGTATATTTATAAAAATATTTTTCATAAATTGAATTATATTTGGAATTATTATCTAGTGTTTTGCATCTTTGAAATTTACTGAATAAAATAAATCTTGAAATATTAATCAATTAAAAAATATAAAGTATAAACGATTACGTAACAAGATATTGATTTTGTAACTTAGAATAAAGTGGATAAAAATATACAAAAAAAATTCATTCTAAGTTTTGTAATTTAGCAGCACAGCTTTTAGTGGTCTTATATGACAATGAGACTGTTGATATAGTGCTGTATTTTTAAAATTGTATACTTTTTAAGTATATTTGGTATATAATTACGATAATTCAAGTATAATTGTTGTGTAATTTCAATAATTCAAGCATAATTGTTGTATAATTTCAATAATTCAAGCATAATTGTTGTATAATTTCAATAATTCAAGCATAATTGTTGTATAATTTCAATTATTCAAGTATATTTGTTGTATAATTTCAATTATTCAAGTATATTTGTTGTATAATTTCAATTATTCAAGCATATTTGTTGTATAATTTCAATTATTCAAGCATATTTGTTGTATAATTTCAATTATTCAAGTATATTTGTTGTATAATTTCAATATTTCAAATATAAGTTGTATAATTTCGATAATTCAAGTAATTTTTTATATAATTTTCATAATTCGGGTAAATTTGTTAAATAGTTTTTATATATGATTTTTATTCAGATATGTGTTATGATAGATTAACGTGCATTTTTGATCATTATGGAAATAAGATAAAACATAGTATTCTTTAAATGGAAGAGAGTTCCATTTAATGTTCTATTTTGAATAGAGAATAATCTATTATTCTCGAACCTTGGAACAATAACATATTGGTTATAAATTAATGTGTTATTCGCTATAAACTATTTTTTGAGAAGAATTTATATATTTAAACATTCAATAATAAAATAAGCATTTTTTTCTCTTCATTTAATCTAAGATACACATTTTAATATTAATATGATATATAATTTTGGTTTAAATTACCAATAGTATAAGCATTATATATTAATTGATGCAAAAGTTGTAATGCCATATTTTTATATTTTATAAATTATAGAAAACAAAATTTTTAATTAATATTATTAAGAGTAAAGATTAAAGATCATACATTTTTGCGAGAAAATACTTGGTAAGAGGGATAGCTTAAATTAATCTATTCTTCTCTATTAGCAAATTAGTATTTATTGCTCATTTCCTTCATCAGAAATAAACATGCCTCGTGCTTCCATGAGTTAGATGCATTTGACTACATACTTTAATTTAAAAATTTATATTAGTCAATTTTTTTAATTTTTTTGAATATAATATGTAATAATCTAATTTAATAAATAGACTACATAATTTCTTTACTGTCTTCCTATTAAAGTACATAAAACTCAAACAAATGCCTAAATTTCTTCAAAAAAGTCTGCATTTCCTTATTAGTATTATACATTCTTATTAAGAGAAATTTTCATGCTCTTAAACAAAAAATAATTGTTAAAATTTCTGCGTAATGGAGAAAAGTATCCGAGGAAAAAGTTTTCAGTTTATGATTATATTCAGGCATTAAATTAAAGAAGGATAGAAAAAAAGAAAGCTTGAAGAATAGCCTTTATAATATAAACGTGAGTTTTATAAAACTCAAAATGTATTTCTCTAAGGATTACCGTGTTAGGATGCATGATATTAGCTGCAGTCTGTTGTTAAATAAAACTGTCTCGTTTTTGTCTGATATGAAATATTTTATATTTCTTCTTGAAATTCTCTCAGGGTTTCAGAAAATTCATGCACCATTTCAGAAAGTAGTTTTATTATTTAATAAACTCTTCTTATTTCAGTCAAGCTTAAATGAATTTTGTAAATATGAAAGTGTACTTAAGAAAAGAAATGAAACACATTCACTTTCTTTGTTTTTTAATTTCTTGTCAGCTGAAGTAAATAATTTTAATTTTTCTTTATAAAATTTCCTAAATATTTTATTTTATGAAAGTAAATTCATTTCGAAATAAAAAAAATGTTATAATTTAGTTCTAATCCTATTAAAATATTGCCAGTCTAGAATATCTGTTATTTATTAATAGATATTCTAGACACTATCAAGGGGCATTTATGCAGTTAACAATATTTCAAATCTGATTGTCACTAATTATGTCAATTTGGAATTATAAATATTATAATTCATAACCCACTTTAGATGTAGTTCTAACGATATATTAGCATTAAAAATAAACAATGAAGATTCGAAATTCGATGAATTTAAAAAATGTCGGACGAGCACTGAAATAAAAATAATTTTTAAAAAGTAATCGAAATAAATAGTAATATACTAGTTATTTTTATCGATTTTTATACATTGGGGAAAATACAATGCCAAATATATAATAATAATAAAGTTAAAAGGACTATAAGCATTTACTCTATCTGATCCAAAAGGTATGAATTTAGTAAATCAGCACAAATGTAAAATAGTAAGAATTGCTGACTCAGCTTATTGATTTTTATTTTTTACGAAAATAAAGCCAAATTAATTGTATACAAAAAAATATGCGACTAAGCATTTGATAAAATAATGAAAATGACTTGAATTTCATAGCAAAATTAAAACTTATTGTTGGAAATCAAATAATTTTTTAATTGCTGGAATTCATAAAAAACGTAATGTATGATATTTAAATTAGTTTAATTAAGCAAATAATTTTTGAAATTTTAAACTGGAGTAAAAATTAGATTTAGGCAATAAATTTTCGGGAGTTTCCTCAGAGGAATTCTACAATATTAATAAATTATGCATGGTTAATAAAAATTCTAATCAAACTTTTTTCTGTTAATTCTTATGTAAATATTCTGAACATTCAAAATTTGTTCCTAATTTGTTAGCCCTAAATCAAAATTTTGGAAAGCCAACACTCACGAATTCATTTGTAACAAAGTGGTTATATTTAATATTATTAAATATTTTAATACAATTAATAATAATTATATTAAAGTCAGTCAAATATAGCTTCAATTACTCTGTTTATATAGTCAGATATTTAAGCCTTGTTATTTAAATTGTTTTACTTTTAATATGTTCATTACATGCATACACCTTTTTAATTTAAACTAGTCCCATGATAACACAGCACTATTTAAAATTTAATTATGTTGTTCATCTGTAATCTAAGTCTCGTTACACTGTAACTTAACGTATCTGTTCATTTCGTAAACTATATATATTAAGCAGAGTCCCCAGCTTTCAAAAATAGAATAAAATCAAGTTATTAAATATTTGACTAAATGATGAAAACGCTTTGAACATTAGAACAGCAATGTAATGTAATGTAGTGTTGGAAATTAGTCGAAAATTTTTAGAAAATCAGGCAAATTCAGAAAAAATTCGGGCAAATATTAATATTGTTGAATCGATAATTTTTAAAATTTAATTAAAATATTTTTGTGCGTAGTATTTTCGAATATTATTTTGGAAAAGTATCAAAATTAAGCTTACTTTTTATCAATTATCATTTTATATTAAAAGTTCTGGGTTGCACTTTCTCACTCTCTAAATTTGCTAAATGCAGATCAAACAATCTTAGACGTAAAACACCAACTTAACTACGCTTACATTCATTTTTATTGTTTGTAGAGATAGATGTAATATTTAAATACATGAATGTATTTAATAACAGATAAATTCATAATTTCAATTAAAATTAATAGTAATTTCAAATAAAATACAAAAAAAATATTTTGACCCTCTTATTTCTTAAAGATTATACTCTTTATTAAGATTGATAAAGAATTATTCTGTATTTTTGGCCTTCGTATTACTTAAGGGAACTGGGACGTTCTCGAC
The DNA here is from genome assembly GCA_026289955.1 of Argiope argentata. NCBI lineage: Eukaryota > Metazoa > Arthropoda > Arachnida > Araneae > Araneidae > Argiope > Argiope argentata. The sequence goes on along the minus strand of JAOUZG010050212.1, from coordinate 3,029,820 downwards.
AAGGAAAATAGTCAAAATTTCAGTTGTAATTAAAGGGGATTTTATAAGAGTAAAAATTATTTCTCAGTAAAAAGATGACACATATAGATAAAATGTACTATTCTCAATAAAATACAATAAAAAATTACCTATATTTTAAAGTATTTATTTTTCTATAGCAAATCGAAAATGTATTATGATGCGGCTAGCCACGCATATAGAGGTACATAAAGGTACACTCAGAAAAAATAATTCTGCTTAACATTATCTCAAACCTAGCATAATATGTGCATAAAAGTATAATAATTATAGTGAACCTATTTTTGTTCTGTTAGAACCAAAAAAAATTTTTTAAAAAAAATATTAAATGTAATATAACTATAAATCCTCAAAAAAATGTGATATTTTTCATTATAAATATCCTTTTAGAATTATATTACTATCCAAAAATACATAAAAAAAGGTTTAATAGATACATAATAATGATATATATCATAGTATAAAATCTTAACTCTCTATGATGAATAGAATTTTGTGTATGTGTACCTAATATTGAAAAAAACACGTTTTGAGAAAACTGTAAAAAACTAGATATTTACCAATAAAATGATTTATATTAATTTTTAAAACCTTCCTGGGCCATATTCATTTTGATTAGACACTTTCAGAAGTTTTGATACTCTTTTCATTTGTCTATTAATTGCTCATGCTTCTTTAGAGGTTTTTTTATGCATGATATCAGCTTCTCGGATACGAAGCAATTCTATTTTTTTCAACGCATCATAAGCATTTCTTCCAGGTGTAATACCGAAATTTTTAAGTACCTCAGTTCGACTAAATACTCCATCATTAAAACAGATTACATCATCCGTGATACCCATTTTTAATGTATTGAGCCCAAAAAATGTGTTTTTTGGGATACTTTCAATTACACAACTGTTGAATCAAAATTGCAACATTGCTTACATTGTTAAAATGTATTTAGGAGTGTCCTTTATATTCTCAATTCAATGATATTATTTGTGAACTCCATATCGCTAGAATAACTAATATTGTTATGAACTTCCTTATCAGAAAATAAATCAGCACATTCCAATTTTCTTTTGGATGCACTTACATTCAATTTTTCACTGTCAGCACATTTCTATGTTTGACTCACAGTAGAAAATCGATTCGAGTGAGATTTTCTTTTTCCAAAGAGTTTTCTTCTTGCCATTGTTACGTATTAAGAAATTATTATTAAGTATATTAAGTAATTTTAGAATAACTAAAAAACTTTATCAATAAAATGTAATAAAAGTTTTGAAGCGAGATCACGGTGAGTACTGTAAACAAAAGCACGAGGTGAAGAATAACAGTTAAATGAACTTGTATATATCAACATAACAAGTTAAGTTGTTCGTATCCTTTCAGAAAATTATAAAATTATGAAAAATACTTAAATAATAAATAAATAAAAGTGAAAATAAAGGTTAATTTAAAATGATGTCCCTTTAAAAAAAGGGGCGTGGCACCTTTGTTTACATTTTAAAATTTTAATTTCTAGGCCTTCATATTTGTAAAAATATACATATCATACATTGCTGGATTCAGCGAATTTTCCTCTATTTTTTAAGGCAAAAATTGAAAAATCGATTTTTTGAAGGTAAAAACCTTTCCAGTTCCCTTAAGGCATTGAAAATTTTAAAGAGAATTGTAGCGAAGAGTTAACTATTCTAATTGGTTTATCTACATTAAATTGATAATAATCTTTAAGATAATTTATGTCTATTATAATACATTAGAAATAAATATTCGAAGTAATTGATAAAGAAACGTAGAATAATGTTATTTTTTCTTATGTTGCTTTACCGCATTTTAAATTTACTTTACTAAAATTGTGCATAAATAATTTTTATAAGATTTTTTTTATTATTTTGACGGTACGATTGAAGCTTAACCCCCTGCGTGGCGCGCTTTTCAAAAATCACCAATTCGCCAACCATAAAAATGCACTTTTTTTTGGAGCTCTTCTAGTGAAGAAAGATAACATAGGGTTGCCGTAATAAATATGATAGGGGTTGCCAGCATTGGTGTATTATCGCCAACTTGGCGAAGAAGGGTGTTAAATTACACATCAACCGTTTTGATTTCTATACATATGTAATTTTACACTGATGATTCAGGACTAACAGCTGCTTATCATTTAAAGGAGAACCAATATACAACTCAAGTGTTAAACCACATTTTTTTCTTCTTTGTAGACAAACCAGAGTGCGTCGTCAGTGAAACCACCAACGACGCCGGGGTAGCAATTCTTATGTGCAAAGCCGACGGTTTTCCGACGAAGATAAATTTCACTTGGAGCAAAGATAATGAAACACTGGACGATGAATTTGATATGGACAGTGAGGCTGATGACCACAGTGTGTACGTACTGCCGAGTTCAGCCGAACGGTACGGACTGTATGCATGTATTGCTATCAATGACGTCGGAGAATCCATACCATGCGAGAGGATGGTGTCTGGACCAGGTAATTTCTTCATTTAATATTCTAATATCAAGTAAATATTGAAATTCCTTATTGAAACAAATATGTATTGCCATTTTTTTCTTTTTTTTAATATTCATCAAACTGTTCAATCTTGAATACTTTTTATCTTCAGTTATGAAACTAAGTTCAAATAAAACCAGCGGATGTGGTCTTGTACACCTCTAATAAAGGTGTTATAGTATATAGTTCTGCAATTAGTAGAAATAGTAACGAAATATCTACCTTTGGCGTTAATTTGGGAATTTTATTGAATCTATCGTGGGTACTTAAGTAGTATTCCGTCGATAATTTTCGCTAAATAATAATTAAAAAAAACGATTGCTAATAGATCGTTTTAGAATCGTTTTATGCCAATAGATCGTTTGTTATTTCATTTTAATGGTCAATATTGGTTTTCCGCGTATTCAAAAGCGTTAAAGAATTTTGGATTTCAAATAGAAATTTGGCGTGGTTGGCGCGTTGTTGGCAGATCAACGGGATAATACTTATGTACCCTATCGTGTATTTCTAGACGAGTGAGTCGGCTCTTAAGCCTTAAGCTGTTAATATCTGAAAATTGAATCGATATTTTACATGCGTTTTTCAAAATCAATTAAAATTAAAATCTAATACGAAGTTACCCTTCCAATCATAAAATACCATACAAAAATTAATATAACTGATTTTTGTTAGTAGGAAGTAGAGACAGGCAGAAGATCAACTCCTTATTGGAATTAGCTCAAAATTTGATAAGTGTCCACTTTGTAAATGTTAAAAATGTTTCGTAAAATTAGAATTTCATCCATATAACTAGCTTTTTTTGTAGTTATGTTAACTTATATTTAAATAGCAGAACAGACATATTTGTTCTGATCGAGTCTTTCCCAAAATTTACAAATTTGGTGTAAAGACCGTATATTAAATTTCATCTGTCTAGCTCAAAATTTTTTTGGATATTTTTGTCACATACAGACAGACGGGTAGGCATTTTACAAGCATGTATTTTTCGAACTCAGTAAGGCCTAAAAGGTGCAGATTCGTTAAAATCCCAAGTTTAGATTTCTATACTTACTTTATATTACGTATACGGAAGTAAAAATCGAATATTTTATACTGTTTATCTTCTTAAATTATTCTCTATTTTTATGTTAACTTTAAACAAGAATATAAATAAACTGACGTAAGGCAAGTGAAAATTAGTTATTTTAATTATTTCTTTTCAGAAATCGTCGGTATTGACAGGGAAAAATTTCGTAAAATGATTTTAAAAAGTAAGCTTTTATTTTGCTTTTGCTAACTAGAACGAATATTTCGTTTAGAAAATGTATCTAAAATTTGAATTTGCCAATTTTTAAGGAAACATGTTAATATGATTTTTTAAAAAATAACGCTTTCTTTCGTGATTTGAATCCTTAGAGCATATTTGAATATTTGAAATGAAATGAAAATATCGATTCTATACTTTTTTAGTATAATACAGAGAAGAAATAAGTTCCCTTCCCCATTTTGTCGATCAATAATTCACGTATTATTTTATTTTAAGAAATGCGATTGCATTAAGGATAAACATTAAAAATACTTAGATTTTTGATTATTTGCTTAAAGTACATTGCAAGAAACATCCATGAAAGATATATATATTAGTTAAAAGCAGAAACGTTTTGAAAATTAAAAAAAAATGTTTTTTAGGTATAAAGAGGCATAAAGCAAGAACCTTCTGATTCAAAAGCTTATCATACATTACCTAGTTCTTTAACCAAGAATAAAATGCACTGTTATCCATTATTTAATTTTCTGTTTGACTGATAAATATTTTTTTCTTATAATGAAATATTAAAAAATCCCTTAAATTTTCGTTTAATGAGTAAAAAGTTCAAGTAAGTAATTCAAGAAAAGAAAGTAGTTCAAGAAATGTAGAATGTATTGTTAAATTATCATATCAAATCACGGGATTTTATAAATATTTTTTGCGTTCATTTCCTCTATCAAACTTGCTATAAGATAATCATTATAGATAATATCAAACAAAATAATATTATTTTCACTTTATATTCATTAGTTTCCTTGGTATTGTTGCTTCAATATTATTATTATTAGCTTCCATTGTATTATTACTTCCACATTATTATTAATACCTTTTACCAGCATTGTTAAGTCATTCATTTTTAATAGTTTAGGTTGATAGCATTAAAGTATATCTTTTGCAAGAGAAAAATAAGATAAAAGGAATCTTATATCCATTATTTAAATGAAACCTTTACCAACGATTTGAAAATTATAATACATAGTTATTAAAAACAATACGGGATTTAAAAACTCAAAGAGGCAGGATTCTTTGATAATTCTAAACTTATTTCTGTATTGATAAGAATAATTATCAACATTATCTATTCAGTTTCAAATAATTGTTAATATGAGTTATTGAAATTCTGTTTAATTAATATTGTGAATAAATCTGTCTCAAAATAAGTTATTGCCTTTAGAGGAATATATTTAGTTTTATGGGACTGAAGAAAAGAGAGAGAGAGAGAGAGAGAGAGAGAGAGAGAGAGAGAGAACTTCTGAATTAAGAATATTTTTAAAAAACTGCTTAGATATAAACTTTTGGATAAAATTCTGACGAAATAGTTCAATGAAATTGTACTTCGAAACAGGAAAATTACAAAGAAGTTTTGTTGCTATAAGTTGTGAATTGAATATGCTTAATATATTGCATTCGTATATATTAATTTATAAGAAGGAGATGGAATCTGAAATGATAATTTTACACATTTCTTGAAAAAAGTTGACATAGGATAAAAATTTTAAAATAACAGACTTTAAGTAATATGAAGACCTATAAAAGGAGCTATTGAACGCATTGATAATTTTAATTAAATATGAAGTAAAATTTTAAAAGTCCAAGTTAGGAAGAGTTTTTTTATTGATTTATTTTTTATTTGAGAACAATTGCTAAACTTTTATGTAAGTACTTAATGCATTGAGAAAAAGAATAATTCACTAATATTTTATATCTTTATCTGAATTTTTTTTGGAAAAGTTTTACTTCAAAGATAAAAAAAATTGTAATTTTCGGATATACCGATAAACATTTTTCTGATTTGCAGGAAAAGAAACTATTCTAAAAGTATTCTTCGACAAGTTTAAGTGGCATTATAATTGCTGGTTTTTTTCTCTAAACTTAACACATTTTTTAAATCCAATCCTTCTACTTTTTTTTCTCTAAAATAAAGGTGAAAATTTAAAAGCTATTTTGGACAGCCAATTCAAAAAGTTAAATAAAAATATATAATTACATATTCGCTTCATCGTTTTATATATTTCCTAACAATTTGAATGAACTAAAATCCCATAAATCTTTAGAAATATTATTTTACATGCTAAAAGTTTTGAGCTCGATTTGTTTAGTTAAAACGCGAATCTTTGAAATTGAATTTTATTGAAGAAATTGAATGATTTTTATTTATCTTTATATAAAAAATACGTATTATACGTTTTAAATACGTATTTCCTTATCCAAATGTTAGCATTTCAATTCCATTTTACAGTCGTTGAATATATGAATTACGTTTTGGTTTTTCTAAAACCAAAATTATCTATTCAGGTCGATTGATTACATAATTATGTGATATTAATGCAAGTGCCAAGTGTGTCAAAATTGCACCATCTGCTTACTCAAAGCAATATAAGTATTCCAGCTAATATTTTTTTTTCAAAATTTGTGCTTAGTACGCTTTTTGTTGGATTTTAAATACTTTTTTTTCTCGGGCCTTTTATTTAGTGTTCCAGAATATTTACAATATTCTCACACAAAAAGTTATAGCTCAAACGAATTCCAAATCTAATGACGCATTTACACAGCTTTAACTTTTTTTAATCTTTCGCTTACGCATTTATAAGTCATAAAAAGAAGAAATATCAAATAAATAATTTGAAAGAAGTAAAACCCAAGCAATAATTATTGATAACCCTAACATATATTTTACCTCTTTCCTTGACACCAAGCATTTATTCCCTTATTAAGAGTTCTGAAAAATTTATCAAATTTCTTGAAGATGAACAAGTTATATTTTATTGCGGCCTCATTTAGCACCGATTCAAATTCTTTAAAAAGCTCAGAAATAGGTACCGAGTATTTTTCAGAGCCGCCTCGAGCGAATCGGAATTTCTCTCCATGAGCGAGGAGAAGTTCCAACAAAATCGATGTCTTAAGCACACATTAAAACGGCAAGATAAATTTCGGAATCTTTCACAACTCCTCTGGGGCGTTTTAATAAAATTCTTCCGAATATCCAATGGTTGTAATTTACACTCATTGCGCCATTTTTTTCTTTTAAATTCTCTGCCTCTTCCATTCTTTCAAAAGTCCAAAAAGTAAATGATCTAACTCGTTATTTTCAATACCTACATACATAGGAGAGCTGGTAAAAATAATTTCTGGGAACCGTTTCCATTTTTTCTCTTTCTTTTTGTATTTTTGCCTTTTATTTCGAGGAGAGTAATAGGGGAAAGCCTGGAATTCCCTGGTGAGATAGACGGATGGAAGGAACTGGGGCCGCCGAGCTCTCCCAGTTTAATCACCAATCGAGAACACTCCATAAATTTAATGAAAAGAGAGCGGTTGGATTTTTCTGTCTTTTTTTCCCCTTCCCAAAAAGAGTGGGAATTTGTGTGATGACATTCTTGTCGGTGAAATTCCTATTTAGCTCAACTAAATCTGAAGGCTCTTCTGTGCATTTTTTTCTTTCTATTCTTTTTACCGTCATTACATACATGTCACCTTCGAAAAATAGAATAGGATGATGTAAGAACTTTTATAATGGAAATATTTCTAGAAGTAGAATACGTCAGTCCATGTGAATTCTGCAGCCTTTTTATATGGTAAATCATAGGAGCACCGTAAAGTCTTCACGTTTTACCAGTTCAATATTTTTGAAGAATATACTCTTCATTGGAAAAGTACAACATTTTGCACTATGAGGATTTTGTTTAATGATAATCAATATATCTATAAAATAATTGTTTAAGTATTATATTTATAATTAATTATTTATTATATTCATATAATATATGTTTATGACAGTTTAGATAAGCATTTTCCAAAAACGGTCGAAACAGTTAACTACTTAAAGGTATAACATAATGTCGTAAGGAATAAATAATTTAATCGTATAAAATATAAAATAGAAATAGAAGTCTAGTGGCTTATTAAGTTTTAATAGTGTATGAGATATTAATTTTGATTATAATTTTAAGATCGTCGCATTACAAAATTTATTAACCTAAAATTTGTGTTCAAAATATCTAAATTAAGAAATGGTAGTTAAGAAAAACAATAATGATGTGATTAACTATTTATTATACAGATATATCAAATTTATCCAAAAGTCTTAATTGCAGAGTTCAACTGGTATCAACTATAAAATCATCAATTTGTCGAAGGATTTGTCTGAGTATGCACAAATTCTTTTTGGTATACCTTAACTATCTCTAATTTCAATGTCTTGTGAAGATATATTACATGAAACTAAAAGCTGAAAATCTAATAGATCAAGGGCGAAGACTCGCAGAGTCCAATAAGTGTGGAACATAGTTCAGATCCATTCAATGCCAATCTCCAAAACTTAACTTTACCAAAAGTATTTTTAGAATAACCTACATAGCATTCAAAGAAACCAAATTATTTAATAATTTATTTTAACGAAACGCTATTTTTATATAATTATCTATATTATTTTAAAACATATGAAAACAGGATACAAAATTTAAAAATTAATTCAGTACTATCCAATAAAATAATATGAATTAAAATTTATAAGGAATATTTAACTATAGAGTGTATGTGAATTAATGATTTTATATACAAAATATATAGTTAATTCGTAATTGTCGATCCTGAAATAGTATTCTTTTCATACAACTTTCTAATAGACGCTAAAAAGATGTTTTCATTGAGTTCTGCTTCAAGTGCACATAAAATGTTGACTGTAAGAGTTATTTCACGGAAATATTATATAATAAGCAAGAAAAAAGCTATCCTTAAATAACGTAACAAGCAAGATAAAGAAAAATACCGTAATAAAAATAACGCAAGATAACGTAACAAGCAAGATTAAAAAGTCATATTTTGAAAATAAAGTTTGTATGGTTTAATGATATACTAATATTTATAGAGCTTACAGAAATAGCTGTGATGAAAATTAAAATAATACATTTTTTTAACTAGATGGGAAAAATAGATGCTATATTTCTATGTGAAATTATTCCATTTTAATTTTTTTTCTCCGCATTACAATTTGGATTGGAATATATGGACAAATAAAATTTGTTTTTGACAAACAAAACAAAAAAATCTCCTAACACAGTTTTAACAAGTCTATTAACTTAAAACATGATTCAGAAAAACTAACTTGACATCATTTAAAATTTCGTACTTACTTGTTTGAGAACACTTTAATTATAAAACAATGCTTCACAAGTTTTATAGCCCAGATTAGAGAAGACAAAAATTCCCCAAAGTGCTTTTTCCTCGGAAAACTTAAGTAAAGAAACTCTTCCAAAAGATGTACGAAATTCCCTTTGGTGTATTTAAAACCCTTCCTTGGAGGACAAAACATGGGCTTGATGTCGCAAGTGTAGAAAATCTGGAGTTTTATTTCCTTTGAAAATTTTCTTTGCCGAATTGGCATTTGATGATTTTCTTGAAAATAATGAATCCCTGTTCGCCACGTCGTAAATGTACTCCAGACGGTTTTATAGCCTGATAAACGAGTGGCGGGAATTTACTTTCAGAGCTCGAGTCATTCTGTAAGATGCTTGCTATCGGTTCATAGAATTTATTGACTTCTAAAGTTTCTGTTCTTTTATTGTCAGCAACTCTTCGAGTTAAACACAATCTCCAAGGCACTCGAAACGCGAGTAAGTCCGAAAATTTAACTTATATCACAAATGTTATGGCTTATAACATTCGTGGATTGACCATCATTTTAGTTGAGAAGGGAATAATATTTTAGAACCCAGAATAAAACTGGACATTTATGTTATTGGAAGAACTGTACTGCTTTGCCTTCTGTTTGGGTTTATAAGTTATAAATATATATGATACTTTTCTTCGATCATGGTTTTCTGAGAAATATAAACCGGTCAAACATTTTAGAACCAAATATACTTTTATACAAAGTTTGGGTTTATATTTATTACAAGGCTTATAACAATAAAGATGCTTTAGTAATGACAATTCCAAGATAACTAACTATTCACGAAAAAAAAATCACTTCATTGAGATTGATTTTTGTTAAAATATATTTATTAAAAATTTATGTTTATGATAAATATCAGATTTTATTTATTTCGGTAATGTTTTGGAAATATTACAAAGATAAATATTTCTTTTCAAAATAAGAATTATTTGAATTAGTGAATGATTTTGCAGGTTCAATGACTAATTCCTAACAATCATATCAAAACACTATAGAAAATTTGAAAATGAATTCAGTATCATTCAATAAAATGAAAGGAATAAAAAGTTGTAATAAATATTTCACTGTGGATTGATATTTTAATTAATTTGACCCAAATTTGATATGTGAAAGAATAATCTAAAAAATCTTAAACTTCTTAATCTGAAAAATGAATAGTAAGTCTTGAAATACTTGAATAAGTTTTTCTTTTATATTGGTAACAATTCTGCTGCACGTGCATGCCAATTGTTCTCTGTAAAAGCGATTTTATCGTAGTATTATATGGTAAGCAAGAAAGAAAACTTTGGCGAGTGATATATAAATAACATAACTCCAAAATCCGTATTATAAAAACTTAGTTAATACATTAAAAAAATTATTAGAAATAAAAAAAATCTTTTAAATATTTCATTTAGTTTGAGGTCGAAGAAGAGAGGGGTGGGGTGGGGTGCGAGCACGATGATTAAATAATTTCTTTCTTTAGTTGCTAATATTCCAAATAATAAAATATTAAAATAATACTAATATTTTTTCAAGTATAATTGTTTTCTGCTTCAGTATTTCATTATGTGATTAGAATATTTTTGAAATAAACATCTACCTTAATAATAAGTATACAAATATAGCTGTTTGGCATTATAGAGAGCTATGAATAATTTAAAAATAAATGCATATTTACTAAGTGAATAATGTAAAAATTTATAACCTAAAATAAAGGGTTAACATGTTAAAAATAAGCTGAAATGCGTAACCCAATTGACTGTTTTATTAAAAAAAGATTTTTTAAATATCTGAATTCCTCTATTGTGCAGGTTATAATTAAAATACAATGATATTATATTCTTTCTGTTTTTTAAAAAAGCAAAGAAATCAAAATTTTATTGCCTAAATAATATTTTTGCGTAATGTTTCAAGGCTTCAATAGCAAAATGTAAAGTTTTTATATATTCTATAACTATTCTAAAACTATAGTTTCTATAAATATTTTATTTTTGTTAAATAAGCTAGTATGCATTTCAATACTAATAAATTTAGCTCAAAGCATATTTATGGAAAATTAGATGAATCTATGCAACGACCTTTCAGAAAACAGATATATTTCAGAGCGACTTTAACTTACATAACTGACTTTACCTTTTCTACTTCTAATATGTCTAAGAAAAATAAAGTATGTTATAATGAATCGAATCGCCTCTAGTCGTTTGCTTAAAGTGTGAATCCATTAATTTACACAAGCATTTGGACTTTGAAGTATAGGGCAGGTAATCCATTGCAAAATATTTGAACTCTTAATGCACTTTCTTAAAGGTTTCATAATATACCGTAATTTTGAACAAAGAAATTCAATCACGTGTTTTTGAATATTTCTAAAATTAATTTGGTTTTAATGCTTTTTAAACACAAAGCGAAAACTAGTAAATATTTAATCATCTAATGAAATGTTCTTCATGAAATAGCATAATTCAGACGACATCAAATAATGTTAAATTTCATTGAATATGCTTCTAAATTGAAGTTTCAGGTATCTTTATAGAGGAAAATTAGTGGAAGTGTATTTCAATTTCCAATGTATTTAACTGTTTTATTTCCTTTTTGTGCATTTTATTGGACATATTTTCGTCATTAATCTGACATACTTCATGTATTTCATATATCAAACAATATACTATGATTTCTCATACATCTGTGTATTCTTTTATTGTTTTTTATATTCAGATATGTACTTTATTTGCTTTTCTATGAATGTTATATTTTACAATAACTGTAAAAATATTCTATGAAACATAACTAAAATCATTTTGATGTAATGCTTTTTAAAATAAGTTGCTTTAATTTCTCATGTAGAGAAATATTCTTTAGTTTCTTTTCATTTTAAACTCTTGAAAGAATAAATATCTGAATTTTAAAAAGATGTTATTTAACAGTAATTTTAAAATATTCTTTGTAACAGAGCAAAAAGTTCTTTTTTATATTCTAGATTATTGATTTAAAAAAGTGCCGTCTGGCCTTTTTAGACAAAAAAATGTAATGCCTTTTCTTATTTTTGTAACATAAATTAATTTTCCAAAGTTAAAAAAAGTGGAAAGAATATTTACAGGCATTCAATAGCAAAAGGATGTGTAAAATATTTATCCAAACAAAATAACAAATTAATACTGCTCGTTGAAGATCAAAATTTAAAAGTTCAAACAACTAGGATTAAATTTTTGCTCTCTCGCTTCAAAAAATAATTCATTACTAAACGAATATCTTATGCTGAAAAATGTAATTAATTTATGAAATTTAATCTGTGTGCTATAAATAACAACTGTAATCGCTTTACGAAAAAAACCACGTTTATTAAAATTAATGTTATTAATTTACTGTATAATTAAAAGCAGGTAGTAAAAAATGTATATACAAATGGAAATAATAGAGACTTTGAAATTTAATGCACAATTTTTTAAAAAGAATGTGCAGCGTGTCCTTATAAATTGATTGTTTTTCTTTAACAAAAATCATTTCTAAAAAACTGTTTATTAAAAAGATACTTTAATAAAGCAATTTTCATCTTGATAATATGTCTATTAAAATATAGATTACATTTAGCAGATGATCCAATATCTAAATTTGCTGAACTAATATGCAGTGGTTTTAAATAAGATTATCTGAATAAAAATCCTAAATGTTTTACAGAATTAAGATTATAACTAACGGATTAAACAGACTTTTGAGGGATATTTCTATACAAAGAGTAAAATATTAATTATACTTTCCTATTAAAATATTGTTTATATATAGCAGTTATTGTAAATGCGATGAACTAATAAGCAAAATATTATATCAAAAAATATATGAGCAGCTAATGGATTTAAGTAATTTTCCAGCTGTATTATTATAAAAAATGAAAAATTATTATTCTTATCTATTAAAATATTGATTATATTTTTCATTTATTGTAAATGTAAATAATTGCCACGAATTGCTTTTATGTAAGATCATCTCGAAAATGGTAATATTAGCTAAAGGATTAAAAAGATTTTCGAAAAATATTAATATACAAAGTGTAAAATATTTATTATACTTACCAATTATTGTAAATATGATTAAATATGTTGGATACTTGATTTATTAACTATGCTACTAAAAAATATGAAATCTAAATTTTTTTTTCACCAACATGCGTTGATGACTGTCATTTAGTAAAATATTCTCACATTTACATTTTAAATGAAAGAAATAAACTCTTTCACTACTAAAACTGATTGAGTTATAGATATTTGAATTTTATTATTTTTGGACAATCAAAAGCTTTTTCGAGTAAACTGATTAGATTTATTGGATGGAGGATTTCTCCAGAAAACTGCTGTTCAAATGGACTAAATTTGCCTTGGAGTGAAATTTTTAAAATTATTGTGAGAAATTAAGCATGCAGCTATTTTTTAAAAACGTTTTAGGTTTTTGAATAAGGATAAATATAACAAGATTGTAAAAGAGCTATTAAATTATTTGTAAAAGATAAACGATAGCGTAATATAGCTTAACTCTAAATAAATATTATAAGGAACTAATTTATCGAAATCCTTTTAAAAATTAAAAAGGAATTCAGATAAATTCAATACAATCGACATTTTTTGTTTTAATTATTTTTCATTGCTTAACCTAAAGATCTATGGTGCTCCCTTTTCTGCTTAGTAGTGAAAAATAAAATTTATTCAAATATCAGTTAGCAATCAAGTTAAAGAAAAGTACTAGGGAATAATTGCTCAGAGTAGATGACAATAGCTTTGATAGCAACTGCAAAACGTAAAGCAGGTAAATGTAGATATTAGTGTAAATTTGGAATAAAGTAAGACGTTTGTGCATATATTAATTCTGGATTGTCGAACTTATATATGATGTGATAGAGCTGATAAAGATATAAAATAATTGACGTCTATCACTTTGTTGTTCAAACTCAAAGTTTAATGGGAATGAACCAATCGACGAACTTGCAATTTTCGATATGCCTTCTCAATATTATTTAGATGATTCTACGAGTTGCCGTACAGTTGGAGATTGAAAAATAGCTAAAAGTAATAGCCAGAGAGCATTGTTTCGATTCATTAGAAATAATTTCAATCAAATGGATTGTATAGCAAGCACCGTGAAAGAGGTTATGATCTCAATATGATTCTTGCATAAAATAAATACATAATACTATCAATGAAACGAAACAGGTATAATGCAGGTAGTTAGGTTTCCAATAAATTTCACGTTGATACTAGAAAAGAAATTTCCTGAAAGCTTATCTCCAAACTTTTGCTACAAAGAGGACTTTACACCGCCCGTCCTATTGCGAGTATCCCATTATCCAGACGTCATCGTGCCATCTGTTTACAATAGTGTCATCACCATCACAATTGCAGGAAATAGGATTCGGTTTGCATAATCTTCTAGGATGGAAAGTGGTTCAGTCTTACGACTGATTGCTGATGACAACTGAGCCAGTGTAAGAATCCTCCTGTATATCGTCAGCAAATATATTGGGAAGGTACCGATATCTTACAAGCAGAGTTATGGCATGGACTGATATAATGCTCAATAATCCTACGTCCCTTTATGTATTTCCAGTTTTGTCTATGAATAACGAACAATACATTAATAAAGCTCTAGTACCTCATATCTGCACCTCATTTGCATTTGTTCTGTGGTGGTGTCAGAGATAATTTTTTTTCATGGGCGACAAGGCAAGGGACATGTCGTTCTCTAGAAGAGCAAGGAGATTCAACTCCTCAAAGATACGCCACATTCTTCTGATCTTAATACCACTTAAAATGTTTCGGATGCTTTATGGAAGACTTTTGATGGTAGGCAATGCCCTCCAATAAACTAGGACATCATCAACCATGCATTCACTAACAAAGGAATGAGATAAATTATCCCAACAGCTTCTTGATAATGTTGTGCAAAGCATTCCACGACTGGTGAAATTTGCAATAGAATTCAAGGTAATCATATCTCCTATTGAAATTTTCAGCAAGAATACCTACAGACGCTAATTATAATCTTTTCACTTACATATTCGGATCAAAATGAATACTAGTCCTTTGAACCATTTTCAAATCTTTCTAGATTTTAGAGAACAGTAAATTATTCTATAATATACAATTGTAATATTATAGGTTTCCAGCATTATATTATTTTTTTCTCTAATCAAATTCACTTTTTATGCACTACATATAACCATTTTTTGTCCCTCCTTAGAATTTGTCCACTAATATAGTAAAATACTGCAAACAAGAAGGTAAAACGAAAGCAGATAGCAAAATCTTGAACATATTTAGAAAATGAGAGAAAAAGCAATTACATTACTGCATGTATAAATAAATTTTGATGAAATCAAAGTGCTTGGTGAAAAACACAGTTTTTACTTCGAAGATTTTTTTCGATTAGTTCTCGAAGTATAAACCCCTTGCGTGCCAACAAGTATACCACAAGGCTTACAGATGTAAGTCATTTCACAATTAACAGTAGGAAAGAAAAAAGAGGGGGGGACAATTACACAAGTTAAATACACAAAAACTGCTCACAAACTAGCAGAAACCAGGATTTTAAGAACGAATACATTTCCATCTGATTTTCTCCATCAAATGTTTCGCTTATTGAGATAGTTTTCTTTTTAAGTATATCAAAAATTCAAATCCAAATCGTTCCGTGTTTCCTAATGCAATTATTCTTCATTTAATTGTTGTATACAATCAAAATGTACGTGTATTCTTGAATTTTTGCTTTGCTCGTGCATTATATTTTAAAATCTTTATTAGTGTTAAAGTAAATTTGAATTTTTAGAGCATAAACACGAAGGCACTTGATCGCAGAGGTTCAGCAAAATAAACTCTCATGGCATTGTTTTCCTCAGAAATTATTAAGAATTTCACTATATTTTCGACATTTTCTTTCATAGATGTACTTAGTTTTTAAGAACGAATACAACTGCTTCTAATTTTCACCATTTAAAGTTTCATTTAGCGAGATTACTTTTCTTTTTGAAACATGTCGAAAATTCAAATCCAACTCGGTTCGCTGGCGGAAAACTGGGTTATTTCTTTTCTCCGTTGCATATAAACAGGCGGTCCCCTCTCCATTATAGCCGTCAACACCTTCCGCAGCTATTTCTTGCACTGAGGTATGAGTGCCGTTTGTCATTCGCGATATGTCTGACAGCGCTGCTATGAGAAATATTGAATTGGCAGTGATCGATTGGAAGTTTATGATTAAATGTGTGGAACCCACTTCCACTTATTTCTTTTCACCGAAACTTCCAGACCCGAAACCCTTTTTCTCGAACCTGCTGTCTCAAAATATATATGGCACCAGATATTACAATAACCTGATACATATTAGTTATTCCCTTCAGAACAGAACTATTGAGGCAGACAGAAAATCTCTTATTTGCATCTTTATTTGTACTTATTTTACTTTGCATTTTTGACATATAAATGTTTCTAGCATTTTATTATTTACTATTTTGCTAACTTACTTATGTAAATGTTAAGATTGAGTGGGAAAAAATTTAACATATAATAAGGATTTTAATAATTTAGCGTAGATATTTCTCTAGATAGATCTAATAAAAGCGTATATAATAGAGATTTTTATGTTGCTGTTTTTGTTGTTACTTATGACACTTTTCTATGGACAAGCTCCCCGCTGATACAGCAGCAGATTTAAGCCGAAAGGAGCGTCTCTTGTTTTTGAAGTAGCGCTAACTAGGGCCAAGGGTACGACTTCGTTACACACACACCACGCATTTGCTTGCACAGCCCCTTTTTACAGGGGGACACAGTCACACATCTCACAGATATCATACAGAAGAACAACCATGCCCGAACCGGGACTCCCCAGAACATGAAGTAGACGCGTTACCTCTGTGTCAGAAAGCCGGAAGAGGTTTTCATAATTTAGTATATATATAATACAAAGATAATGCATTTATTGTTCTTATTACATCATATTACCATTATTTTTAATTAAAACATAAGTGAATGAAGTGAAGTATTATTAAACATAAATACTGTCTTCATATACAACTTTTTATAGATATTTTATAGTGTTTATATATAACTTTTAGTTAAAGATATTGGATGAAAAATTTAAAACTTAACAAATAACTCAGCTTTGAAGAGTAAAAAAATAAAATCTATGAATAATCTTTTTAATATATTAATATATATATAATCTTATTTTTTACAATTAAAATAATTAGTGAAACTTGTAAATATACCTCGTTGAGAAAATTCTAAGGACTAAATTGACATGATGTTCATAACTTCCGAAAACCCACTGTTCAATTATAAACTTTCATCGCATAAATGTGGTTGTCCTTGATATTCTAAAACCCAAAGAGAATACAGAATTAAAATTCATATGAAAGAATTACCTAAAGAAAATAAAGAACCTAAGCTAAAGAAACTTATCTGCCATATTCGCACATCTCATTTATTCTATTTTCCTATCAAAAAAGGAATCCTGTAAGATTAGCTTAAAGTTTTTCAATTAATTAGGAGATATTAGAAGGAAATAAATGTAGCAATTCTATTATTGTGTATATCTTCTATAAATGTTCATACCTTTGTACAAATAGAATAATTATTCCATAAATGTAAGCAAGTAATGAATTGGAATTTAATATTTTGTAAAAAAAAGACCTACTGCACTGAAGAGCGCGATCATGTAAATAAGATGACATTTTTTCTGTGGCGTAGTTCATTTACGATATAATAAGGAGATAGGATTAAGTTGATTGGTCGGTGATGACCTTAATGATCCCGCCCTTAACTTCATTTTCCAGTCATCTGCTGTCAGGATGAATGTCGTTCAATTTACAATGAATATTTAGGCTTAACAAATATAAATCCTTTGTTATTAACAAAATGTTTTCGTTTAAGAATAGAAGTGCAATTTATATTGTGATTCGATGGAAATGAACATAGTATTTCGCTCCAAAGGAAATTTAGACGTCAAAGATATTTACCATAAGGACATGATTTTAAAACATTTAAAGTTAAAATAACAAATACTTTGTCTAAGGTTACAGAACAAATATTTAACTATACTTAGGGAAATCTAGATTAAAGTTTTGGCATTTTTCTAGCTGTAAAAATAGCAAACGTTAAAGATTAATCCGGTATTTTATCCTATAACGATTAGTTTAAAGTGTTCATATTTTACCAATATCTTTATTAATATAAAAAGTTTTGCGCAATATGTTTGTATTAAAATTAGAATTATATTGATTCTCCTTCATTTAGATAGAATTAAATTTCGCGTATTTGAGCCCATTTTTCTGTTATGTCCTTATATTTTTAAAAGAACAGAAAATAACTTTCAGTGGAAATCAATAAATTTTGTGATAGTTCACATATACAAATGTATGCTATAACTTTTGTCCAAGTAATTCATATATTTAATATTTTGAATTTTAGAGTTATTTCATTTTTTATTAAATTAAATTAAAAATTTTAATCATAGTACTGGCCATAAATTGCCGATACATATATTTTTTACTGAAAAACTTAAACGGAATGTCAGCTTATTAAGAGTCTGGGTAAAAGAATGATTAACAGATTGATCTATGAATGCGATTATATTGAGAAGTATTAATTTTGAAAAAGAAATATATTAAACATATGTAAATTCTTTTTTTAAAATTAATTGTTAAATCGAAAGAGTATTTCAATTTTATTAGATAGCACATATCCATTATATATAATCTTTGATGAAAGGAGACATAACAGTATATAATTTTATCATAAATCATAAATATTGATTAAATATCCCTTTATTTCCAAATGATTTTTTTTTCTTAACATTATATAATAGATGATTGATAATAACGATTTTTTCTTAACAGAAGTAACAGCATATAATTTTGCCATAAATCATAAATATTGATTAAAATATCCCTTTATTTTCAAATGATTTTTTTCGATGCATTTGTATTAGCTTTATCTAAATATTTCAAGAATTATTGTCATTAGAGTAAATGCCTGACAAATAATGATTGATATTTTAAGATATTTAAAGTTTTATTGCCTGGAAATTATTTTAGAAAGAATTATTTTAGTTATGAGTTTGTATATCATATTTTTTTTACAGTAAAATATATGTTTTTGTCTTTTGCACTATTGGTAATATGCTGACAGCATTTAGTGGATGCAATTAATTATCTTCTCGATGTATCTAGGAAGAAAATGGGTAAAAAGTAAATATATTAAATTAAACATATGATTCTTCAAAATTGAATAATCATTATGTTAATATTATAGTGAATTATTTTGTTTATTACTTCTTTATATTTGACCTTTTTTATGTATATATTTCATTAATTCCAAAAGTTATTAGCAAAGTTTTGATAAATGAAGCGTAAATTTTCAAGGTTATATTATTAAAATATGATATATGCCCATCTTACTTTGCTCCGTATGAAATTTGAAACCTAAAAAAAGTCATTTTTCATGTCAAAAACTATTTCAGCACTCCCATTTCCTAATTTAGTTCTGAAGTATTCGTTCAGAAGTTTATTCAGGTCAGACGGAGTTCGCTTAAAAACCAAACGAACATCCTGTCTCAAAAATAAAGAAAAATCGCCTTCTGAGATATGCACTTCCTGCTGAAAGTATTTCGTCCAAATAAAAAAAATATGACTGAAAAAAAAGAGTTATAAATAACAAAAATTCCAATCCCGGTAATCATGAGCTTTCGATCAATCAATGCCAAATCCAATATTTCTCAGAAGTCAGACTGTCATGGCGTCCATCTAATGGCGAACAAAATGGCGATTTGTAATTCCCATTACAGAGCATGACATTATAGTTACAGTTAACTTTCGTGATTCGTTTCACCTCGTTAATGGAACAGATGTCGAGACTAGACGTTAGTAAATTGAAAACGAGCCTTTTTTTGAAAAACAAAAAAATGGGTAAAAAAAGCCTTTAAAGTAAACTGGAAGAAATTGTTTCCGAAGAAATGCAAGAATTATTTTTATTTTTTATTTTATGGGTTTTCTTAAAGAATAAAATTTATTTTTCAGTTTATATGCTAAACACATTCAGAAACGACATTTTTGTCCCCAACAGAAATCATTTCCCTTAAGTTTATTATTAAAAATTTATCTTTATTTGTGGATTAATTACACATATTTCTTTTTATAAAATCAGTATTCTGTTTTTAAGAATGATTTGTGATTATATATTTTAGAATAACGTTATTAAATATATTGGATTATTGATGCTTTTTGAGAGTATTTTCATAGAATCTTAAGAAATGAATGTGTGCATATAAGCCATAATATGTATACGACATATATTAAAATATGTCTGACAAAATATGCATACAACTAAATATATCTCAAGAATTTATGTAATTAAATTAAGATAATTTATGACGATCAATGACTCTTATCTACCAGATATAAAAATATTGCATGTATCAATTAATTTTTAAATATCTTTTGAAATAGTTATCATTTGGTTTACTATTAAGCAACATACTCTTTTGTATTCTGTTGAATGATGGAATTTATGTTTATGAACGGCTATAAACTACATAGAATCTACAATTTATTTACATTAACTTTAAGATAAAAACACTTATTTTGTGCTATTCTTTCCTTTATAAAATTAATTAAAAAATTTAGAAAAAGTATTTTATCTTGAAATTTTAGTTTTGACCTTACAATATCTATAAACAAAAATTCTGCCTAATCTTCTGTAACAAATCAATATTATTTACGGTGTCTGTTTAAATAAAAAGAGAATGTTTATCCTGAAATAAGAGTAAATAATTTTGAATGGAAACTGATTTATAAACCCATTTTACTCTTATACAGAAAATGGATTTTGTTAAAAAATATCGCAAAATATGTAATTCTTTCAAATGAATTATCAAGGCATTAACTTTAGTTACAATAATCTACTTTTTCCTTTGAAGAAGCTTATTAACTCTTTTATTTCTTATATATATTCATAAAATAACTTGAGTATTATCTAGCATAAATGTATCCAAAAATTTCTATATAGGTATTATATAAAACTATTCTCCCACACAAAACATCATTAAAGTATTTTATTAGGAGAAATGTAAATATCTCTTGAATATTAATCATACTAAATTTCTAACAGAACAAATACATATAGAGGCTGTCACAAATTATTTTTCTGGTTGCCAAAAATAAATGAAAAATCTTTTATAATTTGCCATATAGTTGTTGAGATACATTGTAAAGATGTTTATAAAATTTTTAAAAACCACTTATGTCAATAATTTTCAATGTGGGAACTTTTTGTAACCAAATTTCAAGTTGATATTCCGATTTTCACTAAGTGTTGTGCAATATTTCAGTTGACATAATAAATACAGTTTCTGCGTTTCTGATTTTTTGCATACGAATATCTTCAACTGGTATTGTAATCCTTTAGTATTTTAGAAAACTCTAGAAATAACACTAAACAATCGTGACAGATATGAATCCCTGTAATCAATGAGAATATTTTATTTTTATTTATTATTATCATGTGAGAAGATGATATTTTGATTAGGAGGTTTTGATATCTCCGAAATTTACGGGTAAAAATATTTTTGCCTGCTCTTACCTGTATTGCCTTATTATTGTGTATGTATGTATTTTGACAGCAGAGGAGTTTTTAAAGGTTTACCTGCTTTTACTAGTATTGCTTTACTATTACGTATGCTTCTTTGACAGCAAATGCGTTTTTAAAACGCTGACGAAGAACTATGACATCACATCTGTTATTTCGTCTCAAAATCGATCGAGCATCAAACCTTTGATTGCCAGATAGAGAAATTGAAAGTGAAAACTTATATATAATATGAGAGAGACAGAGAGAGAGAGAAGTATTAGATTAATTAAGATAAATAATGACTTAATGATCTCACATGACAACTTGAACTCTATGATCGAAAATTTCATTTTAATTTTAAATTAATTTAGAAATTAGAATATATATATATATAGTTAATTTCAATGTTTGTGTGTGTGTATTATTTTTTTTCTGACACCATTTTAATAACGGTCATATATTTTTTGCCTTAATTGACTAAAAATGAAAAAAAAAATATCTTTACATATTTTTAGTAGTATATTCAATGCTCAGAATCATGTTATCTAACTATCTGTATGAATATTTTGATTAAATTTTCCATAAATATTAATATTTTTAATTCAAATATCACACACCAGTTCGCAGCTTAAGTTTCTATATCTTCAATTACAATAATTATCAAGAACTAAAAGGATTTACATATTTTAACACACGATCGAATTCGATACTTTTTAAGTATCCTAAAATCAAATGAAAGTTTCAAGGTTAATGATGAATTTTCTAGGTTAATGACTGAGTTATTTTCTTCTCTCTTCAAGGTTTGGCAGGTTGGCATGCAGAGTTTGGCGACAAAAACGTGCTAGTGATTGCGGCGATCATCGGTAGTATAGCAATTCTCTTTGTCCTGGCTATCATCATCATCATCCTCATTATGAGAAAGAGACGATTAAGAAGTAAGTCTTTTTTTTCTATATCTGTGTCATTTGTCGGCGAAGATGACCCGTCAGAAACAGCGGGATATCGCCCAAAACATAATTCCAAATGTTTGACCAATAGTGGTGTAATGCAGACATTGATGCTTCAAATAATTATAGGCTACTATCTACAGTTAAGTTGTTTCTAATATATTTATCCTGTAGTATTTTCAGCCAATCCCACTAGAGATATGCATTTAAAGAATGCTTAAACATTTAATACCATCAAATACTATACAGAATAGTTTTCTCTTTCTAGTAGAGATTGATAAAAAAGAAATGAGTAGAATCTTTTTATCGACGGATTCTATACATATACACTAATACTATGATAAATAATAACAAAAAAGTTAAACAAATGAATAATAAGTTGAGAAATTTCTAAAAATAAATATATATATCTTGCTAGTAAGATATCTGTAATACATCCGGGATTTCTGAAGACTTCCAGATTTTTGTGATGTTTCATTCGAAGATAAATAGCTAAATCTTTAAAACAATAATACGTTTTTCTATAGCACACTAGTGCAGATTTTTTAAGTGCTATTTTTTCATCTGAAACATATTATACAGTATTTATTGTAATTGAGAGACATACTTATATCACCTGTCCGATGTTGATGAAAAATTTGGTGACACTAAAATCTTCATACTTCTATAGGATGTTTTTGTTTTGAAATGACCCAAAATTTCCAATTTCGTAATCGTCGATTGTGGGCTAGTTTTTACATTGATATTGTTAATTTCTTATTAATTATGGTAAAAAATTTATTTTATTTATATAAGTTTGGGAATTATAAATTTAATAAAATTTATTATCAGATTATACAGAACAATTAAAGAACGTTTAACATTTTTTTTAAAAAATTCAGATAACAGAATACATTTATATTAGTTTTTCTTAAAAGGGTAAAGTAATATTAATTTCCTTTTATCAAAAGAAATTAATATTCAGGACACATAGTAATTATAGCGAAATTAGTAACAATGGGGAATCACTTAAAAATTCAGTTAAAGAATTATTTTAATCTTATTTTGTAAGAATTAAAAATTTCTAATTTCTTTACAAGATATTAACAAATCTAACGCGTAATTTTTAGCGATACACTATAATCTTCTTTGAAATTTATCCTTGTGATTTCCAAAAAGAATGTTTAAAAAAAGAGAAATGAGGCAATAGCTTATCATTTTCAAAAGCGACGGTTTTATAATTTGGCCGATTGAATTAATTGAGATATCCTAGTTGAAAAAACATATCTTATCTATGAAAGAAAATCAAAAGAAAATTAGCTCTAAAAATTATTCGAAAAGGCAATTTCTTCAAAAAAATTTTTAAGTTGTTTTTATTTCCATTCTTGGTAACACGCAATGACTCTTTTTAAGCTCAGAGAAATATATAATCTTTTATTTCTAAATTTGCTTGGTTCTTATCATTCTAAAACTGAATCTTTCTTATCAATATACTATGAAATTAGTAGATGAAGACTTGAAATGATTTTTTTAATCACAACAATTGCTTTAATTTATATATACGAAGATAAAGCAAACTTATATTCTACTTCTTTGAAAATATTCCAATAATTTGATCAAATATTTGGCAACGACCTAAGATATTGAAAAAGCCTACTTATAAATTTAAGTATTCTTATCAAACAAATGTCCATAAACTGAAATGAAGACATGGGAACGATGCCCATTATTTCAGTATTCATTTCTAATAAATCTTATTGTGTTGTCTAATTCACAATTTTATCCCATTGTTAGTGATAAACGTTTTTAAGGGAGTAAATATTTTACAAGAAATTCATATATTGTTATTTTTCCAATATTTTAGGGCAACTTATGTCTTTATTCTTTGTAGCATTATTCATTTTAGCTACTAGAAAATGAATAAAAAACAATAAATTGAATATTTATTTTTAAAGTCGTCAATACTTGGTTATATATGGGTTAAATACATTTCTTAGGATATATATATTTTTAAAATCTAATACAATGACTTTCTGATATAGATATAAAGGCTATATTTATCTTGAATGAAAAATCTATTACATTTTTGAGAACTGATGATTGCTCCTTGTTTAGTTATCCTTTCATAGAATATGGTAGTATAAAATATTCTTTTAAAATTTTACGTAAATAAGCTTTCATAGATGAACTAATGAGTTAACGTTACAACTCGAGCTCTTTTTGAATTTTGTTGTTTTTATTGATAATTATAATTATCTTCCACACAATTTTTCGATTTTATTTTTAATGCTGTTTAATCTTAGCCAACATCAAAACAAGTTTTTGTTATACCGACAACTCCAGATTTCCTGGAATGATGTATCGCCATGACCCGGAGATGTAGTCCTTATTATTACTAACCTTTGCCAAAAAAATAATTTCCCCGAAGTCCAGGGTAGAGAAAATGAGGTTTATAGATTGGTTCTGCAAGTGGCAGAAATCTGCGCTCATTAGAAGAAAGAAAATTAGGATCGCCTTTCTTAAGAGGGTTTCCTTGCTTCGTCGGAACTGATACACTGTGTGATTCAAGAGAGCCAAGAAGAAAAAAAAAGCAGGCTGCTAAATAATCAGGATAGAATCGCAAACAATTGGCATATGTGGAATATATGGAATAGGAATTTTATGATTCTCTCAAATAATAATTCGATTCAAATATATTTCAATGAAACAAGTTTATAATAGTAAGCTTCTATCGATTAAGCTAGACTTTTTTCTAACAACAATCTAATTAAAATTATTTTATTTAACAGAGAACGTTACAAAATTTCAAGAGCCCTTTTACATTTAATTAGGCTAATGCTCCTTTCAAGATAACGGATCAATATTTTGCTTAAAAGAAAAATTCCTTAAAGTGTATCTTTTAAGTGTAAATAATCTCAAACTCAGATAATTTTTAACTCCATTTTAGGTCGTGTAAATTAAAGAGTTTTTGAATTTGGATTTCTTTTCTTTCCACTTTTTCGGAACGAATATTTAAAATTAAGAATAAACTTTCGAGTACCCTCATTATAGTTTAAGAACACAAAACATAAAATTTGATTGCTTAAATTGAATATATTTGATTTTCAAATAATGTATAACGAAAACTGGAAAAGTTTATTTTAATAATTTCAAAAAAATTATAAAATATCTATCATTTTATTTTATTTTATTCCATCGTTTAAAGGGTTAAAAGTTTAAAGAAACGCAGAAAAGTATATATATATATATATATATATAGGGAAAAATATTTTATGTAAACAAGTGGACATAAAGTATTCTTGCCATTATTTAAAAAATTTTTTTAAGATTAAATTGATAAATGGGAACAAATTATACCAAGTATGACGTATTGATATTATTTTTGATAATTTTTTCCTGCTTGTGATAATCGAATAAACTGGTTTTTGCCAAGAAATGAACTCCAAAAATTGATTTATCTCATTCCCTGCCGTACCTCACCCCTTTTTTCGTTATCTTTTACAGTAGTAGAGAAGAAATGATCTAATTAGAAAGCAGATGTGAGTTAATAGCGATTCATGCGCAATCAATATATTAAATATGATTTAATTCAATTTTGATAGTTACGAAATTTTTAAAATACAGTAGTTTTGCCAAGTTATTTTGCTTAGGAATTTTTAGTGTATAAATTATAAACTTTTAAATTTGCACGGAAGCGAAAGCCTAATGAAGCATGTTTCTTATTGTTATAACCCCTGTTTGTAAAATTTTGTTTATTTAATTTTATCCAAGTTGATTTTCATTTATTTGCTTACTATCGTAATTAATCAAAATTCGGTAATTAAATGATAAATTTTTACCTCTGAAAAATATTTGTAAAATTCGTCATAATTTGTTTTCCAATGTTGCACACCAGAAAATTAAACTGAATGAAAACTTATCTTACTTTTCTAAGTTATATTTCCATTCATGTATGATTAATTTCTGTAATATCCTATTCTGATTTTTAAAAACAAAAATGCAAGCCTAGCTATACTTCTGTTTTCATTAACAATACAATACGCTATCTGTTTTTCATGTATGTATGCATACCGCTATTATTGTAATGGGAAAGAAAGAACATCACAATTGTCGAAGTATCTAGAACCAGTCCCTGAAGATTTGTATGAGAAAAATCAAAGCACACAAAATGATAAACCGCATCCAGCCAGCATTGAAAGACGAGAAAAGCTATCATACACTCCATTACAAGAGGCTATTAAGTACTAAGTTCTGTATTTTGTCTTTATCATTTCGCGGGTCATTTGGTAAAGATCTGTCACAACCAATAGCACTGCGGCAATCTTTTTCTTGGCAACGAGGTGATTATATCGGAACATAAAAATGCAAAGCAAAAACAATGTAAAGTAAAACAAAGTAAGAAAAAAAAATTAAAGAGAAAGGATAAATGATGTGTTTTCAGCAAGCTTACCCTCCAGGGAGTATATAAGCAAGAGCTCTCCTAAAATAAAAGACTGCTGTGGTTTTATTTGTTTAGTTTTTACACTGCAGGGAAGCTGATGTCGGGACCATCAAAACAAAGTTTGACAAAGGTTTATCTCTGTGTAAACGAGTTACGCGCAAGAAAAATCTGTTCTGCTCTGAAATAGAAATGTCTGTCTGTCGCTCGTTTCTGTTTTCGAGAGTAATTTTGCCTGAAGCATTCCCTGAATATTTACAAATGTTACATTTTTATTTCAAAGCAAATGAGATTGTAACGGCGATACTTTGCGTGGGAGGGATGAGATAGTTCAAAGGAAGAAAATGGGGACAATTTGACTTTTCTGGGTACTTACTGCGCTTTCATGCGCCAATGCTCAAATATTTAAACTTAAAAAGTGTTTTGTTTTTGGATTCGGAAAACAACATGGTTTCGGTTTTGAAACGATATCAAATAGAGAATGATGCGAGCATTATAAACAGATTTTCCAGAACAGCAAAGATATTTAGGAACTCCAATTAAATCAAAGGCTGCCTAGGGCATCTCTTTCCCACCTCAATGCATTTCAAATTTATTAAACAATCAAAAATTGTTATAATTTTTCTAATTAAAAAAGGAGAAAATTACCACTCAAATAATTCATTTGTTTAATTTGGGGTGAAGAATCGAATTTGGATTATCATCTACGTTAAGTTTGATTCGTAGTTATATTTTTATTAAAATTTTGAGTCATAAAATTGCAAAATATATGTAAATGGACTTATGAAATAATTTTACACTAAGAATTGTGACACTAAATATTTGCTGTTAGAAAATATTTACATTTCGATACCTTCATATAAAAATTAAATTTTAATTAAAGTATAAAAGCATAAAGTAAAATTATTGATTAAATTATTAGTTATTGTTTAAATATATTCATTAAAGGTTTATTAGCTAATAAATTATTTGAAGTAGGTAATGAAACATTTTATTTTATTTCTGGAAAGAGAATTTTGTTTAGATGCAGTTTATTACTTTAACTATATTGAAATAGTATACAGATAACATTATTTATTTATTTATTGTTTATAAAAGGCTCAAACAAAACAACGAAGATATTTATAAATAGGATTAATTTTCGCGTGACAGTAGTCCGTTGTATGGGGAATCTAATTTTACTCTTTTCTCCAACCGTTAAATTTAGCTATAAATAGAAAATAATTGATTTAGGATTTACTTTAAACATTCTGTTCTAACTAAACAAATGGAATTTATTTGTAACCATATTAATGCCATCAAAAGTAATTATTATCACTAGTAGTCTTTATATATTGGACATAGAACAGGTCATATCTAAAAAACAAAAAATGGGTAGTAAATACATCAAATGTTAATTCAGAATATATTTTGTGTGTTAGTTTCTTATATGTATTTCTGATTTTTTAAATAATTTTACCTTAATTTGACAGAAAATTCGATTATTGAGGCTAGAACTTTTTTAATTGCATTTTTAGAGCGTTTTTAAAGTAATTTTTGGCTACTGTGAAGTCTAAAAGGTTTGAATTCATTTTTTAAAGATAAATAAACAAATAAAAGTTTTATTTTCCAGTTTAAAAGTAAATATAAATAATTGTTTGTTAAGTTGAAGTAGTCCAGATTCGTTAACATTAACTGCTTAAATACTTTTTTTGTAAATATTATGTTTGTAATAATTAGTATTAAGTAGGTTTGATTTTGAAATGATTAAAATCATGTGAAATACAAATGTAATTAGAATTTACTATCGTTCATTGTCAGATAAAAAGAACACGTTTAATTACAAAATATTTTTATTACTTAAGAATTTGTTCTTTAGTTTCCTTTCCGAATTTTATTAAACTAATGATAACAATGAAACAGGAATAATTAATAAACTTTAATATCATCGAACTGATTATTATTTATTCTTTTGTATTGTAAATACTTTATTCGTATATAATATTCCTTTATGTTAGCTTATATTTTTCGGAAAACAGTTCATTTTTTTTAAAAAATAAATATCTTTATAATTTGATGTATTGAAAGAAGATAAACAAAAGAAATATTATTTGATTTTTCATCTTTAATTTCTGAAATTTTTCAAATGAAAGCCCAATTCTTTATTAAATCTTTATAAAACATTTCAAACAATAAAATAATATTTATAGATATTGTCTTAATAAACTATGATGGACAGCAGAAACAACTATGCAGGCCATAGCAGCCATTCCATCTAAACTTAATAAAGAAATGCTGCATCAAAACAGTGATCTTTACCCAAATATGCTTGATTTAAATAAGAAAACACGAGTCCAAAATGAGTAATATCAAACTCTAAGCACTGGGAATGAATGCCATTTGCATATAGATTTACCCGAATTAGATCGACCGCGAACATCTGGTTTTGATGTTAAGTGTATGATCACTGGAAAATTTCAAAACAAAGGACATCGTCTTACACGCTCTGCTTTTTATTCCGATTCCAAATCAAATTTTCCTCCAACCAGCAGATGGAGGGGGCCTTGTTCTATCTTCTTTGTTTCGGATGCCTGTCGGTATTATTTCTGGTCGATGGAGACGTTAATAAAACGTCAAATATTCTGAAAATGAATTTACATTTAAAAGGTAAGAAGTTCAAGAGAGGCATATGGAGGGATGCTTGAACTTCTGATGCGCTGCTCCTTGAGATATTGGAGTTCATTCGACAGCTGTTTTGAAAGACAATTACTTCCATCCTTTTTGTCTTTTTGAAAAGGTTGTGAGCATGTTTTATTCGAATGCGCATCAATCCCTGGTTGTTTGTTGTAGGAATGTTTCAGAAACAAAACTTTGGAATTATCTGTGTAATTATGAGCTTTATATGCATTGCTAGATCATTGTTCTTGCAAAATAAAAGAAGCAGTGGAACTGGAACCTTATTAAGAATGGAATTTAGCAATAATTAATGACCAAGAATTATTTTCAAACTAGCTAAACTGTATGTGTTGGAAATCGAACATATCAGAAGTTTTAAACACTGACGCGCATTGCAATCTAGTTGTTATCGCAGAAATATATAGAGATAGAGCTCAAAAAAAATTTGTATTGTCTTAAAATAATTCTCGTAGCAAAATTTTATATCTTATATCGAATCGAAAATTAACCAAACTTTTCTGTATTTCCATTAATTTGCAGCAGCTTTCATTGAAACCTTGCAATTGGAAAATACTTTTGCTGCCGTTCGAGCCCCATTATGCCATTTCGCTAAAATTTGGCGACAAACTTTTTTTTGGCGAAAATGTCTATATCAAAGTTGTTCCGTTGCGTGTTTATGTAATTAAATTGAATTTGTGTTAGCAATATATTTTCCATATATGCTTATAGAGGTATATTTCCGTTAATAGATAATATAGAATTCCGCCAAATTTCTTTGGCGTCTGTTCGTTTTAGCCCGCCAAACAGAAAAATTACACATTACATTTTTTTTGACCGGTTATTCCAAACGATTCTGTTTATTTTCATACTGTTTGATAGATTTAAAATTAAACTTTGTTAATTAATCGATCTTTCGGTACGTTTTGAAGTACTTTAAAATATGAAAAAGAATAATGAAAATTAAATTTTAATCTGCATAGCGTTACTCCAACTGGCGTTTAAAATTCAGGCCTTTGCGTTGCTCCAATTGGGTTTTTACATTGGTTTGCTCCAATTGGGTTTGGGCGTTTGAAATCCTCGCCATTTGTCAAGTTAATATATAAAATTTAGATGTGGTATTTGAATATTAAATTTTAAACTATAATATTGTTCAAGGATGACATAAAGGGAATTGAGGATGGAAAGCAAAGTTTGGATCGTGATGAGTGACTAAAACAACTAGATGCAAAATTATCCACCTAATATAAAAATTTGTTTATTGCTACGTTAAATAAATAGTTACCAAGTCGAATTTCTTTGAAAAATTAATCTGAATCTCTGAACCCTTATATAGGCGTTTTTAACAATCAAATGTGAAAAATATATTAATAAAAAGTCAAAGGGATGCACAATCTAGAATGGTGAGTCAGAGGCATCATCGGAGTGCAAAGGGCTAAAATGAAATTATATGAATCAGAATATCATTATCAGTCATTGGATAATGAAGGGATTGAAAGATTCTGTAATTCCTTTGTGACTGAAATGTAATCTTCAAGTAAGATTATCTAGTTTAATTTTTAATTATTAGAAACAATATATAAAATAAACTGAGCAAAAAGAAATAAAAGAGATTTTATTTCCATACAATGAATGATACAGCCGGTAGATATTTCCCTCTAAAGATAAGTGACATTACTGCAACAACAGATGGAGACTTAAATATCTGTTACTTTAAAATTATTTTTCGTGATCTGAAATTTAAAGTCTTCATTATTTATATAGTTGGAGTAATGAGACTAATTTGCATGCTTTTGTTTTGTTCCATATGAATAAAGATACAAAAAAAAAATCCTCTCTTTATTTCGTTAATGAGATAAAATGCTTACACTTTCGAGTAACCTCTTACGAAACATAAAAGATAATGCAGACTTCATGCTTTAATCATTTTACAAATTTACATAAAACTACAACCATCATTCTCATGAGATAAATTTTTTTCGCAAACATAAATTGGATTTGATGCTATTTCTGTGAGATTTATTCCGAAAGTTACAAAATTGTACCATCTTCAAGAATGTTTCTTTTTAAGATCATTAATGATTAATTATTAAGTCTAGAAGGATGAAGAATATAGAGTTTTATTAAGAAATCAAACAAAGAGCGATATAAAGAAACTGAATAAAGAAGAAATGCAAATAAATTAAAACCATCCATTTGAGACGCTGTTACAGCTGGGAATTGTCGGAAAGTTAATGATTCCATTCCTTTCCGAAGCTCTTCAAAAAGACATACATTAAATTGTTTTAATATGAATTATTCATCGTTTTTCCAAAAAGTATTTCTAGAAATGTATTTAAATAGTTTTGCCAAATAAAGTTAACCTTTTTTTTTTTCTTACATAACCTGTGGCTGTTTTTTTAAATATATATTTAATAAAATAGCGAGAATTTATTCCAAATTTTATCCAAAAAAAGAATTTAAGTTTTCTTTATGAATTTTGCATTCGCATTCAATAATAACATTAACAAATCTTTTAAACGTATGAGGAAAAAACTTAAAAGAATTGATTTTTCTTTTCGATTGATGCATTAAAAAGCAGACTTAGTTTTAATGTTTTCAATAATTTATAATTTTCATAATTTTTCATATTTCTAATTTCACGAATTTTTTTTCAGTGAAATAGTATTTATTTTCAAAAAACATCCTTGTGCATCTATTAAATTGCATATAGTGCATTTAAGAACGACAAATATTAGATGTGAAAAATAAATTATTTTTTTGTCAATTTTAAATGTAAATATGTGTTATCTTATTTTTCGAAATTAAATTTAGTGGCTCTTTTTT
Source organism: Argiope argentata (assembly GCA_026289955.1). NCBI lineage: Eukaryota > Metazoa > Arthropoda > Arachnida > Araneae > Araneidae > Argiope > Argiope argentata. The sequence continues at coordinate 2,997,423 of JAOUZG010050212.1, read as the reverse complement.
AAAAAGTAGTGTGGGAATTCATTTTTTTCTTAATTTATGTAGAAATTTACTATACATTTTTGAATATAATATAGGTATTTTTAATTTTTAATTTTTGCTTTCCTAAATCTTAGAGAAAAAATAATATTGAAAATGTATTCATTTATTGAAAATATTTTTCTTTAAAAAAACTTGTTTTAATACTTATTAGCATCAAAAATTATATTGATAAATTTGTAGCTTATTCAATATATTAACTCTATTAATTATATCATAATAAAAATGTGATTTAACTAATTAAAAAAAGTTTTTACATTTGAAGATTATTGTTATTTTGTTTTTATTACCCTTCAAAATAACTTAAAGTTAGAAAATATGTTTAACAATGTATGCTACTTTTATAGCGTTATACGTTTTAAATTTTGATAAAATATTAACTTATCAGATTTGAAAATAATTTATTAAGAAAATTTTCGGTAAGTCTATGAAATTTCATTGTTGCCCAACATTTACCTATAGATATCACAATTTATGAAAATTCTATGTGAAAATTTATTTCCATTATAATTTAAGGAAGGATTTAGTTGTTTGGATAAATATTCTGCAATAAATACGTTTTTTTCTACTACTAATTGGATGGGAATTTTATTTTATTTTTTCAGAAAAGTATCCTCTTATTGATGCAAATAAGAGACTATAAAGCTCCAGAAACCTTTATAGTTTATAAATAATTTTTCAGAATTATTATGTGTATGAAAAATTTAATTTTGAATTAAAAATCTAAAAATATGATAATTCGATGTGCAAAGGGAATTCCATAATTCAGAAATTAACATCTTAATTTAAGAAATTAAAAGTTTTATATTTTAAAGAGCAATATACAGTTGAAAACGTTTTTAAGACATTTCCCTTTTAAAGATATTTTGTTCCTTGGAAGATAATAATTATTTTACTCCGAATGTTTTGAATATAGATTGAATATAGGTCATGTGATGCAACTGCAAATGCTTTTAAATTAACCAAAACATTAAGATACTGATTTCTATCACTTATTAAAAAAAATTAAAAAGGGATTTCCTTAATGTAAGCATGAATTTATTAGTTTGGCATATAAAGTTATAAAGTATTATTTTGTAATCTATCTCAGGAACACAGCTATAAAAAAGTCCAAATGCATCAGAATTTTGAAAACTTTAGAATTACAAATGAATATTATCAATTTTCTTACCAGAATGCAGCGTTTGTAATTATATAATTTTACATAGCTTAATTATATTAACTAGCAAATGCATATCTTTCATTTTTTTTCAAAATATATCGTCATAATTGCTCGTATCAACAAAAGTTTAAAATTTTTCTCACAAAAAGACTTGCCGATTTATTTAAACGATGATTTATTCATTAATAAAAGTCATGATTTTAACCTTGTATCATATTTTTTTCACCCTTGAGGTATGATATAATAATGTCTCGTCTCTTAGAAAAGGTTGATTAACGTTTCAGAAAAGGAAAAAAAAATAATGATAACAGCACTTGAAAGAAATTACACTTTTTTTTATAAATGCCCAAAGCGATATAGATTTCTTTTTTTAAAAAAAAATGTGCAATATATATTTTTCTTTTGTGTATTTCTTTGGATCGCATTTTTTGGGGATATTACACAACTGAAACTGGAAGATTAGAAGCTTAAATTTATCCTTAGATCGCGTCCGGAGGGGAAGCACAATGAGTTCACGCTTTAAAAAATAATGAGGAGGCTATTTCTTTCACTACGTTGAAAGAGGAATTGTAATTGGTTATAAGAAGGAGAAAAAAAGAATGAAGTTTCTCAGCATTCATACACATTTTTAATTCTATTCTTTTCACATCTCAAGAATATAGTTAGAAGGTGTTTTCTTTTCTGAACGCTAAAGAAAATTTCAATTGCATCCCTTTAAATTAAAATTAATAAGTTGAATATGGATTTCCGTTATTAAATTATTGTGAATTTCAAATGAATTTTTGAATAATTGGTGATATTATAATTTCTGAATAAATTCACTAATAAAATGGGACAAGCTCGTTAATTAGTGCGTGGGAATTAATTTCCGAATTTTTATGTACTTCATATATATTAAGTAATTTTCATTCTTTAAGTGCTTTTGTAGAAAATCAAATGTAATTAAATATTTTATTTTTGCATTAAAGAAATAGCAATATCAGTCATAATTAATTCATTTTAATTAAAGATAAAATTCTACTTTCTGAAAGAAACAAATTCCTATTTGTTAATGTTAATATTAGTGGAAATGTTATTTTAAATCTGTTTAATGAAGGTTTTATATTTGCTAAGTTTAATTTATTTTGCTTTATTATTAAATGAGTTCAGAATGTCGTTGAATATATGATAGAAAATGGACATTTTTTAGGACTGTAGGAAATGGCTGTGTTAAAAAATTGGCCGCGTTCCCGTTTAACACTAAAGATTCAAATGTCTTACATCTTAAAGAAATATACTTTTAATGTGAGATATATTTTTCAGAAATTTTGAAATAAGAAGTAAATTTAGAATGGAATATATGTTATAAACATCTTCGGAATTAAATATCATATCGTGTATCAAAGTAAGTTATTGATATAAAAAATACGATTAAATTATCGAATAATTAATTATATAATATTTATTCTTTAGGAAAAATCCTTATATAAATTAAAAATATATTGAAAATACATTCATACTCTTATTTTTATATTTAAAAACCCATTTCTCATTTTAAAATTATCACACATATATTTAAAAATATATATTACATTTTATTTAAGAACACATGTCTCCTCCTTATTTTCAAAATACAAAATAAAGTCATGATTCAATGGGGTTTTATTTATATACCAAGTAGTTAAAATTAGGTATTTTTTTTATAAAAGAAAATGTTACTTCTTTCAAATACATTTATGACCATTTCTGTGATTTACAGTTCCAAATCAACACCTAAGGTATAGATCAGATTTGGTGAGTAAGATAATTTTCTGATAGATTTTCAAGTATAATTGGTTCTCATAAGATTTGCTCGCTGAAAATCTCCTCCCCCATTAATCATAGTAATTAAAGCAATCCATCATGTAGTTTGTAGCTAAAGACGGATTGTTTTTCAAATTCTATATTTACAAGGATCACAACCAGAGACAAATATAAAATTATGCGATGCCTTTAATTCATAAGATACTTGAATATATTATGATTCTGGAGGGATATTATAAAAGGAAGAATATATTTCCTTTTATAAATTCTATTATAAAAGGAAGAATATACTATGATTCTTCTTTTTATATTCTTTTGTTGTCATTTTTTCTAAGGGCCCTTGCTTCGTTGATGCGTCAACAATTTTAAGCCGAAATGAGCGTCTCTTGTCTGAAGCAGACTCAACTAGGGTCAAGAGAAGACTTAGCTACTCCCTCATTACATTCGCTTGCACAGCCCCTTTTTACAGAGAGGCATATTCCCACACCATACTGATAGAACACAGAAGAACAACCATGCCAAACCCGGGAAGCCCAGATCATGGGGAAAACACACTAACCCTAAGCCAGTACGCCGGCCTTTTATATTTTAATTGCTTAAATAACTGGCTTGGGAAAAATACTTTCTGACATATACACCATTATAATACTACTTTACTTTCTTTACATTAAATTATGGAGAGATCCACGATCTTGTTATTGGATAAACAAATGTTTAAGTCACTTATTACTTTTTATTTTAGAAGCACAAAAATTTTTTGTAAGTCCTCTAAATACAGCTATTATAGCTTTATCCGAGCTTCAGCCAATACCGATTTATGTAGCTATTAACAGCCCAATCAATAGACGTGCGTGAAACTGACTTACATCTTAACACGCAACACACGGAAATATGCTATACATTAAGGCAAACTGAGGGTATTGATTAGATGTTTACAATAGGAAAGGCCTTGCACGGGTCCATGCATCAGGATCATTATTCAGGATAGCTTCTCCCGAATGTACACATGATTTCGATTACTTGGAATAGGCGTGTTGAAAAAGCGAATGTAAACCCTTTCTTGTCAATCTTGTTAACAATTTTTCTTAGGAAAACGATCTCCACCATTCTTCTCCCTTTGAAAGATTGATATCTCTCCGAAAGATTTCCTTTGAGGGAGATGAATAATTAATGCTCTAGAAAGGAGAAAGGAAAGTGGGTGTTTCCTGTGAGTTGTCTTTACCTTTGCTGTGCATTTGGTATTTGAAATTCATAGATTACTGTTTATTGCATGTTTAAATGTGCAAAAAAAAAATCTTTAATTTTTCAAATTTTTGGTATTTATGTTTAAATAAAATTTTCTCTGTCTCAATTTCATGATGATTATCTCATGATGAAGCTCTACATGCATCGCTAAATTATAAGAACAAAACTTTTTTTTATTCTTTTGAAACGTTGACTATCACTGCAATCTGCATTTTAGAAATAAGGATGTACATGCTTTGATCAATTAGATTTATTGAGATTAATCCATCCTTGCTAAATCCTTCGATTATTTATAACTAATTTCGAAGATCATCACGTACTTTGACCAAACAGAAAATGACATTAGTTAGAGGATGAAGTGCTAATATCCTAAATAACTATTCTTGCCAATTCCAGGACAAGGAGTAGTACCTCTTCCCCGTGTTCTGATCGTCCCGGTTCTGGTTAGTGCATGGTTGTTTACTATCCTGTGTTTTATATGTAAGACAAAGGTTTTGTGTAAGGGAGTGTTTGAGTGTCATCTTTATATGGGATAAATTCAGACTTCTGCCCTCAGGAGTCTTTGCCCTCAGAAGCTACTGCACTCCTCTCTTTTGTATTGGCTTTAATTAAGGTTCAATCTAAGGTGGATAAGAAGCAAACAACGACTAACTATTGTTTCAGGGCTTATGCTACCTCTCACATTGCAATAGTTCATGAAGTCATAATTGTTTTTTCTCCACTTCTGCATAATATCAACTATAAATAATATGCATACAAAAAGTATACACATTTCTTACCATGTTGTGTCACTTGTGGATTAATACTGATTTATTTACCTTCATTTATAAATGTAATATGTGTGAACATTTAAAGCATAACGAAAGACAAGACGAAATGAATAATATTCTTTTGATGCAGCCTTTGTATAATGGAATGTTTATTTTTTCTTGGGCGTTGTGTTTGGGAAATTGCTTCCTTTCAAAAACATTTTTGTATTGCCTGATCAGCGATAGTAGTCAGCGAAAGATTTACTGAATGTGTTATGCATTACGGTCTTAATTGAACATATGACGTAACGAATTCATTGATGCTAGTGCGAATTCCTTAAATCTGCTTAATGTTGATATTCAGAATTTAAAATTATCAACCTAAATACACTGTACTTTATCTCAAGTCTAAAGTTTACAAGCTTTCTAAATTATTGCATATAGTATAATCAACTATTGTTAATATTTTTATTAAAATTTTTTAGATAATATTTTAGTTGATATTTTTAGATAATATTTTTATTAAATAATATTTTGATGTGCATGTTTGCATAGAATTAAAAGCCGAATTCCAATTATCGCATCGTCATAGACAATCAGAAATTAACAATACCAGTAGTAATTGTTTTAATCCATGCATGTATGACGCTTTGGTTATAGAATAATGTCAGTGATCTATAATGAAATCAACAATTTGAATTTGTTTAAAGGCAAATAGCTTATAGAAAAATATATTCTATAAAGAAATTTCTGCTTTTTTAAATAAATGATTATAAAATTTTAATTGATAATACAGGGTGTCCAAAAAGTTCCCGTACTGATGATTTATGAATTTATTTTACAAAAACAATAGGTTTAAAAAGAATTGTTTTTATGCCAATGATAAAAAGCACTTTCCACATAACTAAGGAAAAAATACTGAACTTACATTTATGATAAATATTCAAAATGTCCATCCCTTTCTTGGAGACAAAGCTGAACTCGTTTGCGCATATTTTTGGAAACGCGTTTTAACATGCTAGGAGTGATTTCTTGTATCCTTTGGGTAATTGTGATTTTCAAATCATCTATTGTTTGAGGATCACCTTTATAAATTTTATCCTTTAAATATCACCACAGAAAAAAGTCCGGGATGGTCAGATCAGGGGATCGAGGTGGCCAAAGATTTTTTGAGGTAAGCCAATCGCCGAAAAAAGCTTCAAGCATGTCCATGGTTTCATTACTCGTATGGTAAAATTTAATATACTTGAAAAAAAATCATGGAAAATGATTTTTTTAAATCTGGAGTACGGGAACTTTTTGGAATTTTTGGACATTTATGATTAAAGTTATATTTTATATAACAATAAAGACCGACAAACATTGTATTAAAGAATAAGAAACTATAGCAAGAACTAAATTACAGATTTACTTATTTTATAAAATCATAAAAAAATTGACAATCAACTCCGTCATCAAGAACACTATGAAATACAATAAAAAATATACATTTCCCTCAATCTAACCTTGAAAAATTTGCAAAATAAGAAGATATCCAACACGAAATATAGAATACAAACAATAAAAGAAGCACGGGAAAGAGTGCTACGCCTGTACATCAGCAGAATTTCCACCATCTTGGATTTAAATCAAAAATTCATATCAAACTAGACGCAGTGCTCCATTTTCCGCTTGGCAGCAAAAGACTGGTGAAAGTCCATCCTTCAAGGCGTTAAGTTAAATATGGATGAAGGAACAAGTAGATGAATGTATTATATTTTACATCCAGGAATCGAAAAAGCCTGAAAAGAAGTTTATTCATAAAGTATAAATAGCCAACGGAGAAGCCTGGCTGAAATGTGACTCAAACACTCTTTTTTTTTTCTTTCGAAAGCCTTACTCTGTAACTAATATATGAGAGAATTAATTAAAAGTGGAGACTACCTAGAAGAAAAATCCCTCTCATATTAAACGAGGAGATACAACACGTGCTGAGGAAGAGAATATCTGTAGGTCTTTTAAAAGAAAGTTTATCATGGATCCCTTTGGAGGGAATAAAATTAAATGGCTTTTCCCTACGTTCAAAATTAATTTACAAAGTTTGAAATGACGAGCACATTTTTTAATAATATTGACTGCAAGGATATAAAATGTTCTCTTTTTTTGTTACTCTCCTCCTCTTTTCAGATTTATAATATTTTTCTAAAGTGTGAAGGGAGAATTTTTTTGTTCGTTTGTTTCATGCATAATGAGATGCTAAATGGTTTTAGGAGGAAAGTCTAACTACTTAGCTAAAGGCTAAATGGCAACAGTCCTTGATGTAGGAACGTGAATGAGGGGATGGATTTATACTATAAATAGGTGTCCTGCCTTTACTATTATCAGAAGTTCAGAAAATGTGGATTATTATAGAGACTGTTAGTAAATGTATATATGTATTTTTAGAGGGATTACAGCGACAAATGAGGCAGCAATATACATGTTGAGATTGAGGGTAGGTGATGAAAAATATAAAAATCCGGTAAAATATTTTAAATATGGAATTCGGTATCCGTTACGTTATGGTAGTCTGGTAGCGTATGGATTAATAATATTTTTAAGTTAGAAAATACAAGTATGGCCAAAAGTGGGAGCAATTTTGAAAAAATTTGTTTTTTAAATTTGTATGTTTATAGAAAATGTTAAGTATACAGAAATGCAAACTCCTATATATCATTTTAAAGAGTATTTAATACTAATTTTAATTTAAAAAACCAAATTCAAATACTTTCAATACAGAAAGGGTAGTTATACCAAACTCTGCTACCCGCCCGAAGACACACGGATTTAAACAATGAGGCTAAAGAACAGGACGGCGCAATACTGGTGGGAACTATGGCCATCACTGGCCACGGTGCAACCCTTCCAGTAGGAAGTTTATCTCCTCATCGATGGGAGGAGCCTACTCTCACCTATTAGTGTACCCACCAGAGTGACGAGATTCAACCACCATGCCGGAAGCGTCTCATCTTTATATCGTGGTGTGCCCTGAGGGATTATGTTTGAAGAGTAAAAATCAATAATTATGGAAATACGTTCTATGCTGATGATTTCAGTGTGTTATCAGCACTTATCAGAGAAGCTATTATTTTTTATTACGGCTTCATAATGATGTCTGACAGAGATGACGAGAGTTTTAATGTTCTTTCTTTGTTATTACATGATACCAGGAAACAAATGGAGTCATTATTAGGTATTATATATTTATATATATATATATATATATATATATATTCTCATTCGTACAAGAGTTTTTAAATGGATGCTACAAGTGTGTAATAGGATTGAGATAAGGATTGTTTCTTGCCATAATGACAATTCAGTACTTTTTCGTTATTTTTTCTGTGTAAAAGTGATCAGAGTCTTTCTACACAAAAAATTCTGCATTTTTGAGAAAGAGATCACAGATGGAAAGTATAAGTTTTCACTCTAGAATAGTGTCTATGTATTTTATTGTATTCAGTATACCTTCGATTACATGAAAATTACCTACACCATATGCTGACATGCATTACCATATCATAATAATAACTGAATTCTTCACAGTTTCCTGAATGCAATCAGTTTGTAGCTCTTCTCATAATCTATGTTTCAATATTTTCATTCATCACTACCGAATAACAAGCTTTGTCAATCTTTCTAACTTGCGGCAATGAATAATCTGTCATATTAATATGTTCCTTTGTCCAATATAGTATTCTTTGATTTACTGTAAATTCAGATAAGGCATTTTTCGAGATAATCTACCTCTTTGTACAACGTCTTATAATTTTATTCTAATTGTGTTTGAATTGACAGAAGGGTCAGTGATGTTATTTTTCTATTTTAAAGACATAGTATTTTACTGTTCTGTTATGTTCTTCTTTCATCAACAGATGTGGCTCCGCTTTTTAGGCCTTAAGTGGCATTGTTTTTTATTGAATTTGCCTCCTAAAATCATAAACAAAACTTTCGGTCCCCAGATTTAGTCAACGAATCATTCATCTGTCTTGAAATTTCGGCATAGGAAAGGCAACATTCTTGTAACACAATAATCTGATTTTTTCTAGTTATCCAACTTATTCTTTTATTTGACGCCATAGTTTCTTGCCTGAATATTAGAAATATTTACAAAAATTCCTACTAAATATTAAACAGCTTAATGAAAATCCCTTCTTATAATTTGATTATATAAAAACAATATTCGTTCTGCAGAACAAAACATAATAGCAATTTGTTCCAACTTTAAACATATCAGTTTCTACTGGTAATTTATATTTGATTAGCTCCCAGAACAAGAACAGAGATTCATCTAGAAATTTAGAAATTATAATCCATTTCACTACCGTGTTTGTTTCTCGGATAACGTAAATATATTTTTTTGTTGGAAATATTTGAATTTTGTTTTTTTGCGTTGAAATAAAAGTTAAAACTCTTTTTTGTGATATGTAAGAGTTTGAATTTTGTCAAGATTATTATTTTTCATAATCATACAAATTTACCAGCTATAAAAATTTTCAAAATTGTCCTCAATTTCGGTCACTACTTTAGAAACAAAAAAATTCTCCAAAATAATTTTTGAAATACATAAAATTTCTTTTCGATGGTTTTTTTATATCTCAGAATATTATGAGTCACAATTTTTTAGATTTCTTTCTTATCTCTATGTAACTCTGAAATGAAATTCACAAAGAAAGGTTACTTTTTTACGACCAGTTCAGACATAATTGGATGGAATAAAAAAAAGTAAGAAAAAAATTCTAATAAAATCAAAATATTAATGAGAATCTCTATTTCCTAATAACAAACAAACTTTCTCAATTAAATATATGATTTATTTTAACAAACTATTTGCGAGTTCAAATTATACTTTTTGTTGAACTTACCTTTCGCATATTAAAATACTTGTGAATACATTAAACAATAAATAAAACTTCCTGTAACAAATGTCAAGATTTTAAAATCATCTCTCTCACACAAACGGCCTTTCATACGCCGCACTTTTCCTGTAAGCAGTCTAAACAAGAAGAATTTGGGATCTGCAACAAGAGGGTTTTAAGTGAAATAATGAATAAAATCAAATACACAGGCGAAGAAGAATTGAACCATAATCTTAAATCCCGCCTGAAGATTTCCATTATGCAAACGTATCATCTGTATTTCTTTCGTTTCATTCTCTTTTGTGAAGCAATTTGGAGCAATTTCCGGAGCCCTGAAGTCATTTTGTGTAACATATCAGGATATAATTTATTTTTAGCTAAACAAAATAGTTTTCCTGCAGCTCAAGAGGCGGGAACAATCTTCCATCTATCTAAACGTTTTTGTTATTATTGCTGTTGAAAGGATTCTTATGAACCCGCTTAATAGAAATGAATTCAAACAAAAGCGTCGACGAAACTTATTAGGCTGTCGAAGAATATAATTTGTTATATTTCCTTTGTTTTAGAGATGGAAAAATGTAAATGTGTTTGCAAAAGAAACGCAAATAATATTGAGAGTCACTCGAATGCGAGTTCTAAATATTGAAAGCTCCGCCTGGAAAATCATCTGGAGGTAATTAAATATAAATCTAAATAAGCCACCTTCAGGAAGCTTTCATCTCATTTCTTTTATCGTTTGCTATTTTCTTTTTTTTCTATTTCAAAGATCTTTTTTTTTAAAAAGAATGTCGGTTTCGTTTTTTCTAACCGTTCGATGATATTAATATTGGTAATGTAGTTTTGCTAAAACATATTCACCTGAGACAATGAAAAACATATTCCTATCAAAATTGTTTTTCCTTTTGAGCATATCAGTTTGTTTTTCATTATAGCCTGAAGCTGATGTCTGAGATGGATACGTTTTTTTTATTATTTATTTTACTGCTAATAAAATTTTCACTTCATTATGATAAAATGTAAGGAAAAAAAAGAATGATTTCCTTTTTCACTGTTGCATTCCAAATTTGTTTTGTGCGTTACATCTTTACTTAATATTTCATTTATGTATTTGTTTTTCAAAAAAAAAATGTTTGAGCGTTTTTAAAAATCAGAAAAAAGTAGTTACTACTTCCTCAACAAAATAAGAAGTTTGTAATTGGAAATCCGAAAACGCATAAAAAAGCCTAGAATTAAATTCTTTTTCTTTAAGAATGTTTTAAAATGACAAAGTTGATCGAATACATTGCAAAAGTTTTTGTCATACGATTTTGAATTATATAAATATATATATTATAAATTGTTCTACTTTTCATATTTTAACACGCATATTCATGATCAAACATACCGGAACATTTTGTAATTTGTAAATGAAGCTACTAAAATTCTTATTAAATTCAATTTTGAATGTCAAGGTTTCATAGTGAACTTTTTGGAAAGTTTATACTTTCTGGATATTTGAAAGTTTCTGAGAATTTTAGAATTCCAAATGGAGGTATATAATTAGAACGAATTATCATAAACTGTTTGCTTTCAGATATATCAATTTTGATATCATTTGTTTATTATGTATTTCTAATAAGATATGTTTGCTTTTGATAATCTATAAAGCACAGTAATCAATAACAAAGAAATAGTAATTATGAATACGCATATCGGAATCTTCGTCGTTTTTACTCAAATTCTTATTATTTAATTCTAACATTTGGGTTTTCAATTTAAATAATACTTTCAGACGAATAATTTAACAGATGCAATTTTAAATAGGAATTATAGGAATAGGAATCATGTTTATTTAAAAGGAATTATGTTTATTTAATAGGAATTATGTTTATTTGATAGGATTTATGTTTATTTAATTGGAATAATGTTTATTTGATAGGATTTATGTTTATTTAATTGGAATAATGTTTATT
>JAOUZG010050212.1:2911110-2981306 GCA_026289955.1 Argiope argentata | reverse complement strand
AACGAGTAAAGATAGGTTGTACCAGTTTTTATTCCTGAATGAAAATGAAAGCATTTCGGCACGTAAAAATATAATGCAGAGCTTCTTTAAAATATATTTATATATGAGCTGGAATTAAAATACGTATGAAGGTGGAATAAATAAAAAGAATTTAAAAAATGCTAGACCAATTTTAAGAGACTTTCGAAGGATCATAATAGTAACATGACTATCTCATTACAGTGTATTATTTCCTAAAATTCCTTGTAGATTTCCTAGAATGCAATATATCAGAAGGATTCAATTACAAAAATGCCCCAGTTTCATTTGCTATGATTTCTATTTATAGATAGAAAAGCAACCCATAACATGAAAGATTGTGCGTAAACAATTGTCAATCAATGATAAGGGTATTTCGAAGGGTTTTTTTTCAAAATATTTGAAAATCGAACAAAAAAAAAACTAAATTTAATTGTTAATATGGAAATGATTATAGCTCACAATGAAACTTTTACCTTGAATTATCGGAAAGTTAATGACACAACTGATAGTGGTATCTCTTTATTCTTTGCTAAAACATTTATTACAGCGTTCAATTTATTTTCTGGATGTCCTGAGTTACATCTGACACATGCATAGAGAGTAAATAGGAACATTCAGTCTATATCTACATTTTTGCTCGTAGCGAGAATGATTCTATGATGCCCCATCCTGGTAAGGATGCTGTTTTTATTTAACATCCGTCAACATCAACATACATTATGTAATTCAATATTGTTCAGGTAGAATAGTATTTTTACACTCACGGGTGAATTATTACCTACAATTTATTTGACAAAGAACTCTGCTATATAGCAATAACCACAAGAGGGCATACCTACTCGACATATATCAATTCAAGCTATATTGCACTCACGGACGAATTAATTACAACAATGTATTTAACATAGCACTCTGTTGTATAGCAATAATCCCAAGAGCGCTTACCTATTCAACATATGATATCAATGCAAGCCATATTGTCCACGTTATGTAATACGTATTGTCCACGTACGCATATGTAACTTTTTCATGAAATTTCCTGCATGCTAGTTTGTGTTTCATGCATTTTCTTACATTTAGATATAGGAGCATCTGCTTATAAAAGCAGATTGCTTAGGTTTTTTTTTATCCGTGATGGAGGATTCCCTTAATATATAATTCTACATATTTATCCGTTTTGACCCCAGTTTTTCATTTCCATTGGTAAGAATGTAATTATTATTATTTAAAAAAACATCGATAGTCCGTGGGATCATTTGAAAGATCAGAGTGCTGTTATCTTTCATAATAATCTTTATTCCGTCGTATAGGACATAACGTGTGACCTAAAGGATTCATCTGAATGTTTCTCTTCTCAATACCAATTAGGGGTATTGCCATCAACTACAAAAGTTTAATTTAGAGTTTTGATTTTTATAAATGTACTATTTAAACATAATCCTAAGCTTATTATTTTATGGCAAGCACTTTTTTATCTCAATATAACCATACATAGAGGGATGAAGTTAAATAAACAATCTTTAAGTTGTACATATATTTTTCTTCCTATTGATTCTATGAAAGAGAAAAGAACAGGGAAAATATATGAGATATGAAGATATTTTTCTTCTTTTTAAGCTCCTTTTAAAGAATCCATAGATTTTGTGCTATTAAAAATGCTGTCAAATAATTTTATGATGACTTTTATTGAAATTAGCCATGTATAAAAAATTGCCTTCCCAATATTTTAAAAAGTAAATTTGTATTGTGTTTTACTTGAAAAACAATCAGTATTATAAATTTTAATCACTGATCATACAATATTGAGTTGTAAGCCTTTTTGTTTGAATTTCAATGCTTATATTAAGGTAATTCATGTCTAATTTTAAAAAAAAGTTACGTTTGAAGATTTAACACAATCTTAGAGTTGCTGAATGATGATTTTAATTGATAATTTTTGAATGAATATATATATATATATATATCTTGAAGTTCCAGGATTCCAGTTCAAACTCTCTGCAGATATTTTATAAGTATTAAACCTTGTCATTTTTATAATTTCTTTTCTAAACTGTTTCTTGAAAAAGGTTAAGATCCCATGAAATAAGCTCTTGCATGTTTTTCAACATTTTTAACTACAATAGTATTCAGTGACTTAAATATATAAAAACCATTTACATAATTACAAAAAAGTACTAAATCATTATTCTGAAGTTCTTTATTTCATAAACCTTCAAAGATACCTCTAAAATGAAATAAATGGATAAAATTCATATTTTACTGTAAAACAGATTTATGAAAGTTTATGGATTGTTTATTCATAATTTAGTTTACTGCTTAAATTATAAATAATTTCATATGATAAAAATGTTTATATATGGTATGTCACATACATTCCTTTGTTAAAAAATACTTTTTTTAACAAAAGGTACTCTTGTAGTAACTATTGCAAAATTTCAGCTGATGTTGAAATATGGGATTATAATTCATGCTTTTTATTCTAATATAATATTAGAAAAGATGAAAATTGGATTTCACTAATAACATACCCATAAAGAGGGCAATTTAATGCCATATTAAACTCAGGAAAAATGAATTACAGTTTTATTTAATGGATAATATTAAATAAAATTTATTTTAATATCCTATTCGTTACTTTTCCACAACCTCACATAATATAAAATTGAAATATTCATGTTTTAGTTAGATGTGTAAGATAATAAATTTGAAAAGATTACAAATTTGCTTTTTCCGAAAATATTTTCTCTAACATAAAATAATTTGAAAATTAACTCTGCTTGATAAATAAATACAATTTGCAACATCACGTTATTTACTTTATAAATAATGAGGTTAATAAATAGATGGTTTGCAAAGATTTAGATTTATAGTTTCCTAATATTTTCTGTTCTCAAACCAAATTTTACCAATGAATTTATTAACTAAAATCTATTTCAAAAATGATTCATTTGAAAGGATTCGCGTTCGTTTACTTGAAATGTAAATTATGTTTTTCTTGCTTGTACTGGAAGCAGTTAAAATATTCAAATTTAATCATTTCTCATCAACTTAATTAACTATTTACTCCTTTAGTTTTCTAACTTGATTAAGTTTTGTGCATTTCTGACTGTACCATTTCAATTTCAATAAATTCATCTGCAAAAGCCTTTTAAAGTTAAAAGCAAATGGAATATTAAATGAAATGATTTAATGATATTAAATATTTGAAGTTCAAATCTTTAGCTTCAATTGAAAATTCCGTGTTTAAATTGTATGAATTAAAAATGACTATTATGCTTAATTATTAAAGATATCTTATTATTCTTCGAAAATTATTAAAATGTGTTTTAAATAGTGACGAAATCCTAAGAGCCTATTTAACTGACAATTAAAATGATTTATACATTGAGAATACTTACTTACTATATTTGAATATTTTTTTCCTGTTTACAAAAAAAAAAAGATTTAAATTAACGCACATTAGTGTTTAAAAAAATTGAGAGCTTAAAGAAATACCTGTTTTTTTTTCTTTAATTTCAATGGCAGCATAGAAAGTTTCTGTATAAGAGAGTCTAATGTTATTTTGATTTATCTCGATTTTTAAAATCTATCTATGGAATTGAATATTTGATATAAAAACAGAATATAACTTTTTATAATTACTATAAATGAAAAATATTCACTTCATTTTAAATTTAAATATTTTATAAGCAATTTTTTTTTTCATTTTTGTAAACTTTTTTGCTTAAATATTTTTTTATTCTTATTTACTTTCGTTTTAGCATTTATTTTAATAAATTTTACAAAAAAATGTTTTTTAGATTTTTTTTGCTGAAGTTTCAGTTGATATAAAATAAATATACAAGAATAATAGTTTGATTTTGAAATTGTGTTTTTGATTCTAATCCGAAAAAATTAACTATATTATTTTTAGCAAAATTTTAAAGGTTAATAAATGCTGCTTTATTTTGTAAGTCTGAGAAATTCAAACCAATTAGAATAGTTTAAACTGTGTTTAACTTTATATTAATTTTAAAACCATAATTAAATGCTGCTTCAAAACGCATAATATTCATTTTATTCATTCTTATTAATCTCACTTGTGTGCAAATCTTAAGCAAAAATGTAAATTTCAAGCAGATAGCTATGAAATGGAAGAAAATGGGTTATTGCGATCAGTACAATAAACACGAAATTCATCAGAAACTGATATGTATGTAGATGTCAGGAACAAAACATAATGGGCGAAGTGAGTGTACGAATAACGCATACAATTGGCGGGCACAGCTCAAGACTCTAAGGAAAGGAAGAACGGATGCGAAGCGAATTATTTTGTGAAATATGGTTGGAAGAAATCATTTGGGTGACTTCGCACGTGGAAAAATAATAGAAAAGCTGGAGGAGTGGTGAAACTTGACCAATGTAGCAGAAGAATCCGGAATCAACAAAAGTATCGTTTCGTACACTTGGAAAGCCTTCCAAACCATAGACGCAGTTGTTAGAAAGGTTGGTGGTAGTCGCCCTAGGGAAACAACTGCAGTGGATGGCCGATATATCGTCCTGCAGGCCAAAATAGCCCGATACCAGAAAGCAGGCCCAATAACTGTGTAGAGAAACAGGTCTACAAGTGTCAAGGTTTTCTGTGGCTAGACGCTGTCACAAAGTTAACTTATTCGCCCGCCGTCTTGAATGCTGCATCCCTTTGAAAGTTGACCATTGGCGGCATCGTTTATAGTTTCAAGGAGCTTAAAAACTGGATATCTCATCAATGGAGTTGTGTCCTCTTTACGGATGGGAGTCATTTCAGTGTCACAAGTGATTCTCAACGCCAGATGATTTAAAAAGAGGTAGGAACACGGTTTCATCCCAGTAATATCACTGAAAGAGACCTCTACGGTGGTTCTGGAGTTGTCGTCGGGGTGGGATTTTGATTAAATTGGTGGACTAAGTTCCACGCTTTCGACAGTTTCCGTAACTGGAAATTTCTATTTGAGGAAGTGATCTATTCCCATGTGCGTGAGTTCCGAAGTGCTATTGGACCAGATTTCGATTTTTATGGATGACAATGCGTGATCATAGATGCTCAACAGCTACTGAAAAGGGACGATATCACTCGAATGGATTGACCAACCTTTTATCCTGATTTAAATTCCATTGAACATGTGCGGGATGCTTTGGGGAGAGGCATTGCAGCAGGCCCAACAAATGAAACACTTACTGATTGAGGAATGGGCACTCTTATTTCAAGAACTATTGGACAATCTGGTGAGGAATATGAATGTAAAGTTATCTTTTTATTAATGGAAAGGTATATCCCATACTATTGAGCATCTGATTGTTCTCTTTCTCGTGGACAGAAAATCATGTAGTATGGAACATGATTCTGTGAACTCAGTAAATACTTTTTTGTTTGATTCCATACTACATGAACTATATGAATCGTTACGTCTAAGCGCAAAATGATGTCTCTCATTTTTGAATTTCATGTCTTTCAGATGCTTAAGTTTTGCATATCAGTGTATTTTGAAGAATGAACATAGTATTATTTGAAATAATATAGGCTGAAATATTTTTATTCTTTAAAATATAAGTAAGTGGGGTCTAATTTGTGAATTACTCATCTGACATTTGCTATCAATTAAAACAATATTTATTTTTATGTAATAAATTAAATGAAATATATCTTGTTGAAATTTCCCTAGTTTTATTTAGGTAGAGAAGTGGGACTTTCTACTTTCAATGTCGTGAAATAAATCTGAAATTTCTGGAAAGACAAAGTTGCATTACTGCTTTAGAGCAACAAATCTCACTTGGGAAATAAAACTATAAATCCAAGTCATATCGTTGCAACAAAGATTTTAAAGCTTAAGTATTCATTAGATGTCAGTGTGCTTTCTAATACGACGAATGTACTTGCTTGTTACTATACATGTATAAATCCACAAAATGCTACATTAAATTCCCATGAATCAACAGCTGTTTATTTCTTTTCGAGTGCGAGTTTAGATTTGGTGTTATCTCTCTAAAACTTCTCGCCTGTTTTCGTCTCTCTCAATTACAGCTATGTCACAAGCAGATATTTACTGCCGGATACAGAATTTCCCTCCTCATTAAATTTGCATTTCGGAAAATTTTCAATTCCCTTTTGGCAACACTTCGGCTTACCTCTAATCCCCAGAAGACGTACACATCGCACAGAGAAGCATTGATTTCTCCTAATAACCGATAGCTTTAGTTTACCTTTAATAACAAGTTCAGAATATGGAGATTTAGAGCTACTAATTTTAATCTCAATTCTAGATAATGGAAGATATGTGGCTGTATTCAGTTGGGAGGGGGAGAGAGTCAGTACCTCATTAATTATTATGCATAAACCTTACCTAATTATCTTCCGTTCGCCTTTTAATACGAGCCCGGAATTACTTGTTTTATGATGAATGAATGTATTTCTAAATTCTTCTGTTTGTTTCTCAAGATCAAACTTGATTAGCATGGCAAAATTCATAATTATGCTTATAAATAAAAATGAAAAATGCTTGATGAAATTTAAGAATTCTTTTTATTGTGCTGTTCTTCTCGTGTTTCTTTTATTTGCTAAGTGATGCACTGCGAGATATTTCTAATAGCGTTGCTTGAAAATTTTCATTAATTCTAGTTTTATTGGAAATATTCATCCTTTGATCCTCATCCTTTATAAACGAAAGTTAATGTTTATTTAGATATTTAAAAAGAGTATGGTAAGAAATCTTGTAAGATATAATTTTAATTTTAGTTATTTTTGATGCTTATAATGATTTACTCATTCCTTTTTTGCATTTTTATTTTAGAACATTTAAAGATTTCGAGCTTTTATGAGTAATTACGAAGTTTCCTTTATTAAATTGTACACCAAATTAATAAATATAATTATTTTAATTAATGATTTTTATTAAGTATAATTTATTTATTTTATATAAATAGTTACCAAACAATAAATGTCACAAAAAGTTTATTTTAAAACGCTTATCACACAAGAGTAGAGATTTCATTAAATAACTTTTCGATTTTCTAAAACTAATATAATTTGATTAAAAATAAGAAAAAATGAGATCAAAAACTAAAAATGAACTTTTTTCATTTTAAAAATGTAAATTGTTGAAGATTTACTGAAGAGATATTTATTTAAAATACAATTATCTTGAAAGATTTTATCTATTTATTACTTATAAAATTAAATTTTTTATAAATATTGTTTATTAAAACAGTAAAAAAATTCTTAAAAAAATATTTATTCAAATCAAAGA
Source organism: Argiope argentata (assembly GCA_026289955.1). Lineage (NCBI taxonomy): Eukaryota > Metazoa > Arthropoda > Arachnida > Araneae > Araneidae > Argiope > Argiope argentata. The sequence goes on along the minus strand of JAOUZG010050212.1, from coordinate 2,974,023 downwards.
TTAATAGAATGTTTAAAAGAGATATAGTGAAATTAATGAATTGCAATCAAGGTATAAATATAAAAAAATTGAAAATATCAAAATTAAATTGCTTGAAAAAAATCATTTACAATTTTTCGTTGAGCAAATCGATTGAATCTAGAACTGCCAATATGAGGCATAGTTACTTCTTCGGTTAAAAGCGGCTTCTGAAAAAATGTTTTTTAAGATTTTACTTGCATTTTAAAATAATTAAAGATTGATTGATATTTTAAGGATTTGTCGACATTGATTATATATATATATATATATATATATATATATATATATAATGATATTTTCTCTCATCATTTAGGAAAATGTAACTAGAGAAATCCTTTTTATATCAATTTCAAAAAAAGAACAATAGTTTTCTAGTATGCCAATATAAAGTTTCTGTAATATATCTTTTATTTTAATAATTTCTTAAATCCAACTTTCTATTTTCCCTTCATGAAATTGCTTATAAAAATATTAAAGTTGAAGTATAATTTTTAATTATTCTTATACAATTAGATAAAAATATTAGATTCTTATTAATTTAGTTATAATACTGAATTTATTCGTATGTTTTGCTTCAATTTATTTCACAGCTTAGAAATATTTTTTAAAAGATTATTCTCAGAAAGGCAGAATTTCGATTATTTTAATATTATAATGTATTTTTCCTCCGAATAATCAATACAACAATTTTCTACATTAAAATTAAAATATTAACCACAAAATGTTTTGTTAAGTGTTTTCGTTTAAATTTCAAAAAGTCATCAATATAGTATTATAGTTATTTTAGTATTATAGATATTGTATCATAGTTATTATTACTTATGGATTAATCGAAACATTTTGCAGTTATACTGTGAGACAAAAGAATAATAACAACAAAAAAGCAACTTTTTAACCATCGTATACAATGTTGTATATCATGAAAGAAACGCTCAATTCACTCTTAGTTTGTTTTTTTAAATCCAAACATTTTTCAAAGTTATTTAGAATATTCTACATATAGTCAGTACTTAAAATATTTATTCAAAACATATTAAATATTTATTATATTAGTACACTAATAATTGTAATTTTAAAAATTAGTTTCTAATACATTATTTTCAGTATATAATCCATGATCAATGTTATGGATTCCTAATACATGACGGCCTAACTAATATGGTATAATAATTGTATCATTATTCATTTTAAATTGATATTAAAAATAGTTTATTTTCATTGAGCATAAACTAGAAAATTAAATTTGCATATCAAAAAGTAAAAATTTATTCAAAAAATGGTTCATTTTTTGAATAGGCAGATGGTAAGCCACAAAAATATATGTCCAAAAATAACCTACAAACCATTCCAAATCATAGCTTCAAGCAAACTTATCGTAATTTTTAAATTCAAAAAAAGGGATTGACATGAAACAAATAGCTTGCTGATATCAGAACTAAAAGTCCTTTTTTGACTTACAATTCAAACCATAAAACATTTAGTAAATATGGTTAAATGTTTGGAAACGGGCTTCGGTGCTTAAGAAGTAAGGAGCATATAAGTGGAGGGATTAAGATTCGAGATCCGATTTCACCGAAGAAACGTCGTGTAAACGGGTCTGGAGAACGTTAAGTCGGTCTGGACTAAACGTCCTCCCATTGGTGTGGTGTGGAAGTTTGAAGGGGAGAGATACAAGCTCAGATTTCATATTCATCATTTGAGACTCAAAAATACAAGGTCAGCAACCAAATTACCATAACCTTGTTTTAAAACGGGACATTAATATAACTAAATGACACTTTCAGCCTACATTGATATACATAAAAGAATAATTATAATGCCAGTAATATCTTATGAAGCCGAACTATGCAATTTTAACAACCATTAAAAATAAAAGCTTTTATTTCTATTTCACTGATATGAGTTTCTTGTTAGACATTGCGTTTCGCCAGTTTGTCTTATAAAGTATAAAACCAACCAGCCACTCTTTCAAAAGAAGCTTAAATAAACTTAGGCACTGACCAGATGGACTTCTTATAAAAAGCCTACCGTCTCCACCTACAGCTCTACGAAAAGAATTACAATTTATTTTGCTTGTAAAAACGATCTGAGAATATAAGTAGGAGTTTCCTATTTTGAGCACCATGAGCTTATCGATAAGAAGGATAGAAGCAACTTGGTGTTTTCTCTATAAAATTTAATACAGGAAGTAATCCTGTGAAAACGTTCTTCTTTTTATCTTTGTTTTTTTCTAAATTCTTTATAATATTTATGTATTAGAGTTGATACAATTATAAGATCTATTTTAAAACAGAATGAGTCTATCAATTTATAAATAGGGTTTTTTTATTAGAAGAAAATCGAAATTGATTTTATACTTTTATTCTTATAACTCATCAAGAAGAAGAAGAAGTATTATAATTTTATTTGATTATTGTCCCCAAATAGTTCGAAAATGGAAAGAGCAATTAATTAAATTTTAAAAATAATATCATTCTGAATTTTTTGTATCTTAAAATTTGATTTAGAAATGCTACTTGAAAAAGCAGCTGTTAATTCTGATACAATTTTGTTATTAATGAAAGCGTATAATGTTAATTAGCCTTATTAACAAAAACGATACTATTTGATAAAAAATAAAAAGGAAATATCTGTGAGTGTGCATGTCTATTTATTAAACTTCTTCAGGGTACAGGTTTATTTTAAAAGACTAAATTTCTAAACAAGCATACATTTGGTAAATGGAAATGCGCATCTTACTTTTGAATAAAAAGTAATTAAATTTAAAATGTTGTTGAAATTCTATAATTTATTTTATTGAATTTAATAATAAAGCTTATGAAATTTTATCCCACATGTTTTTGCTTTTTTTTCATTTTAAAATGAAACGTTATGTCTATAATGACACCTATTTTGTTAAATTTTGGAATAAATTATTGTTTTTTTCTTCTTTTTGCTGTGCAGGAACAATTTTCATTGCTGTAAGGGAATTCAATTAAACTTCATTACTTCTTCAAATCATTTGATCATGTTATTTTTCTATCAATTAACATTTAGTAAATTGATTGTTATTTCATAAATTGATTCATTAGCAAATTAGATTTTCACGTTTGTAGTTAAATTATTGTATTCGCAAATATATTTTTTTCTTTATTTCCTTGTGAGAAAAGAATTTATTCCAATCGAATTTTTTTCAATAAAACGTTTTTATAGAAAAAAATCAGATTAATAGTTTTTATCCAGTGATAACAAATAAAGTTTTTAATTATATGATGTTAAATAGTTAGGCATTCTGTATGAATTGTTTAATGAATAAATGATAATCTGTGTTCTAGATTAAAAAAAACTAGTTGCCAAAAATAGTTATAATTAATTAAAAAGAAATTTGTTCTTCGTATTTTTAAGATTTCGTACAATTTATTATGATTTAATTGCAGTCTTAAAATAATTCGTTGCAAAAGGATTAAATAACTTTTTTAAATATTAATAAAAACTTATATATATATATATATATATATATATATATATATATATATTTAAACTCTACATTGTACATTGAAGCAAATATAAGATTTACAACTACTGATAAAATGTGGTTCAAAGCTTTTGTCATTTGTGAACAAATGTAGTTAATGTTTTATTAGACAGAAAAAGACCTTCGGTTCTTTCAGCTTTTAAAAATAATGACCAACAATAAAATAAGCTCTCAATTTTTCCCATCGAAAGAGTTCTAAATAAGAATTTGTGTTATAGTAAAGAATAAAAAAACGTCATTGTAATTATTATAGATAATAGTTGCAATAAAATGAAACTTTAACAACAGCAAAGAAAGAATTTACAAAGTATTTTATTTAGATAAACAAAATTTTAAATTATCATGTTAAATTAATTAGTAAATCCGAACATAAATAAAAAGACACCTAAGAATTGTAAGAGCAATCACTAACAGGAATAGAAACAAAACTATATAAGAAATCTGTAAGAACATACAAAGTATTTACTTGTTCTTACTTTACTGTAAGAACATACGAATTTTTAACTACTGTTAATTTTTATCATTGTATTTTATAGATTTGGATACCAATATTCGTAATATTATTATATCGATAATAATAGAAAAATAATGTTATGTAAAAATGGGTACAGAAATCATCTATAAGGGTGAGTTTGCATTAAGCCAGTTGGGTGATTCCAGTAAAACCGCGCATGCGCTGAAAGAGCAGACAATAGCTCTAGTCTTTGCGTTAACGAGACAATGCTTTCTGCTCCGAAAAACAAGTAAATATCTTAATGCTAATCTGCCTTAATAGCAGATAAGATGTAATTGCAAACTTGATGTCAAAAGAAAAAAAGAATTCATATGAATTTCATATTTTTCGAGTAGGATAGGATATTGTATAATATTGCAAAATTTGGGTAAACAGTATTAATTTATAATATTAAAACGGTGCTGGATAAAAAGATTTTTATCATCATGTTGATCAATATTAAATTTCGATTTGTACAGTATAATTTGAAATTTTATATTCTCTATTTTTTCCGATATTCAACACTTTAGTTCCAATGTTTTAAATATAATCAAAGCTATTTCTGTGAGCATATGTGACAAATTTAACATTTTAAAAGTTTTGAGTTTATACTTCCTGCATTCCTCTGCCATGAAATGCGAAGGAAGGTTCTTTTGGCATTTTAACAAAAGCTCATAAACTACATTAAAGGCACCATGATTTGCGGTTGTCAATTATGGTAATTGCAAGTTTGAATGGATAAGATTACATCTAATTTGGATTGCACTTTTAATTTAATAACCTTTTTATATTTTAGAATTAAAAATGTAACTTTGGTTAAAAAAGAAGCCGATTTTATTCAGAGCCGAGTTTCACTATTAGAATAAATTATGGAAATGAGATCCCAAAGTAATAATTTTAAATATATGGGAGAGTAAAAAAATTATTAATTTTCTCAAACTATTTAAAGTTTTTTCTTTAATCTGGCTCGTAATTAAAATTTCACTTTTAATAAGAAAATAGTAAAATAAAGCTCTCTTTAAAAAAGTTTGTCAATCAAAGCTCTTAATAGTTATCTCAATTATAATAATTTTAGCATATTCTATTTATATCAAAAAATTGCGAAAATATTTATAAATTCGAATTTTGATTTTGATTTTAATTAAATATAATGACAGCTAAAACATTTTATTAAAAATGTTTTCTTAAAAGTAAAACAAATATAATTATGAATAATAGTTTGTTATACCTTATTCTTATAAACGAAATTTACAGTTGTCTAATCACGGCGATGATAAATATAACTAAGTTTTTTTTTAAATTATTCTAAGTCAATAAATGAAAAGATTTTATTGTTTTGACGATATTGTACAATATTATACAGTATTTGACTTTTAAAGAGAAACTATCACAATTTCATTTTCTGTGATAAAATTTTAACTCTAATGAATTTAACTAAAACTAATATTTTTAAATAAGAATGTTACTATACCACGGCTTTTAAGTATTCCGATAATTTTTGAATATTATAACATCTTCCACATTATTTACCCATTTAGATGTATGAAAAGACATTAAGTGAAACATATCATATAAGATTTATGTTTTATCAGACATGCTAACGTGTTTCTGAATAAGTATGATATTGTTGAGAAGGCATTTAGCATTCATAAATGTTTACAATATTTTAAATATTTCCGAGTTATTCAAAAATATTTGGTGCCATTGGATTCTTTCTTTCAAAAGGCATTCAAAAAGCTTTTGTTCTGTCATAACAAGGTAGCAAAGACTTCGTCAGTTTTTTCATCCATCTTCAGATTCCAGACTACACGTTTTCACTTGCAGCTTGCCAAATTAGTAAATTGTTACAATTTTTTTTAAAAAAAATGCATGGTTTGGCGTGTAATGAGAAAATTGCTGTGTATAAAACTATTCAGAATTCAACTTATACATGATTGTTTTTAAAAAAATGACAAAAAATGTAGTATGTCATTTATTATTTAGATTCACTTAGAATACTTAAAAATTATATTCGAAATAGAATCACTTTAATTTAACTTTACATTATTTTCCCTTTTACTTCATTGTATTAGTTGCTTGCTTATGTAATTTTGAATTACTGTATAACTTAAAATTTGCTTATTAGATAAACGGTTTCATTTGAAGTAATTATAAATCTCTTGCGATTAAATAATTTTTACTAGATAAACCACTTCATTCTATAAAATCAAAGCTACGAACAATCAAAGTTTAATTTCTTTGGTACACTTATTATCCAGTACTCACAAATAAAATCAACTGGTCTTGTAAGGTGAAAGTAATTTTGCACTTCAAAAATCAAATAATTAATTTAATATTATACATAAATTGAATCAACTTTAAAATCGAATATTCTTTCGAGTCAAATGACAATTAAATCCTAACAGCCAATGAAATGAATGAGAAATAATTGAATTTAAATGAACAAGTGAAAAGAGATCATTGCATGCATTGAAACGTTTGGAAGGAATATTTTCTGAAATAAAAGTTCTTGCTTCCCCTTATTGCTACACTGATCAAGTAATCACTTTCCTCTACTGTAATAATCAAATTCAAATGTAAACAATGTCACGTTCCTGTTACATTAAGGAGAACAAGACGGAATTAATCCATTAGTTTCGTATCATCGTTATGTTTGAGATTCATTTAGTGCATTTAACTCAAGCTTTAATTAATATTTCTGCAGATAATGGAGATAATTGATCTGGGCAAATAGGAAAATGATTTATTATGAATAAATGACATAAATAATTCAGACCGACAAAATATAAAATATCGTTATCGGTATTACATTACATGAACGCTATACATGAAACAAAATACTAATATTTTTAAACTACTTTTTTTAGAAAATTGTTACCATTTACTACTTTTTTTAGAATTTTTTATATATCTATATTGGATAAAAAATTATTTTTTTAAAAAAAATAATAACTTTCTGATACATTGAAAAGGTTTAGTCTGTTTTTATGTTAAATTCTAAAGAACATAACTCTTGTTTATATGTATATGCAGATTCTTAAAGCTCCTTTTAAAAAATTTGTAAGATTTCAATGGTTTAATGACTTGTAAAATATTTATTTAATTATTTTAAGACCTTATTTTTACGCTCTAAAGCTAATTAAATCAAAGCATTTGGTTCTTAGTTAGAAAGTTAATAATAATTATTTACAAAAAAAATTAAACAAAACATATTATTATAATATTTGTTTTTTATATCTGATTTGTATTTAGTTCCCATATCATTCAGAAGTATGAAAAGACATTAAATGAAATATTTATCGTGTTATTTGTTTCGTGTTAATCAGAATTGGTAAAGTGTTTCTGAATAAGAGTGAATATTAATAGGAATAAACAATATCTTTTTATTACTCTACTTGTATATTGCATCTTATTGTGGTTAATTAAGTGATTTAATTCAAAAATGTTTAGCGATTTATCATTAAAAAGTAAAAATGATTTTTATGTATATTGAAAACGCACATTTTTATTTCTAGAGTATAGTATGATTATAAATTATATAGCAGGGTTTTAAAAAAGAAAAGAGAAGTAAATTGTAAACTATTGTTTGAAATCGCAAAAGCGAAACTGAAGTAAGAAACCAACATATTTTTTTATTGCTTATACCTTTGGGATGAAACGGTGTTAAGAACAAAGAAAACTTACTTTCAACGATCTCTCGGCTTTCCCTCTTCAGTGGAAAACAAACCCTAATAAAGCCCTTTTCCACCCCTAAAGCTCTCATGGAATAAACCACAATGAGATCTAGTTAGACAGTCTCAGCAGCTAGAATGGAAAGACAACCCCAAGAGCTGTGGATAGGGGGTTACAATTTCCATCCCTAAACGGCTAATCATTCAAACAGCAAGCTCAGAGTTCTACACCCCTCCTCCCCTTCTTCTTTTTTTTTTCATCTCCTTCATTTTGCATATAAAAAAGACGAAGCAAAAAATGAGATACATTGCATATCAAGTTAGAGCTAGACACTAAAAAGGAGAACTAGAAGATATATGCATAAAAAAAGGGGAAAATAAAAGGAATTCCCCTAGAATCGCAAACACTGCCTTAGGCAAAGTAAATAAAAAGAAGTACATGACGTGTTGCTTTGATTACGCTCATGACATATCTTTTTTCCCTCTCTTTTTAAGATTAAGATGAAGAGGGAAAAAACGTTTGTATGTTTTCTTCGGAAAAGGAGGGATTTAAGTTTTAGTGGGAAAAAATTTACTTCAAGCGTTCCTTGGGGTTAACATGTTTATGGAATATAAGATAGAAATGCTTCCTGTGAGGTATACGATTTTCCTTTATTTTTTTGCATTTCTGAAAGATTTTATCTCTTTGGAAATGCATCGAGTATTATAGCCTTGAGTAGTTACTATATTTTGTATTGCTCTTTTTTTTACTGGGTAGTTTTATTTTTGCCTTAATTCAGAGAAGAATCTTATTTAGCCTCAGTGAATAAAATTTTCAATCATTTATTTCAAATGAAATATTCTATAGATTTGTATATTAAAAAATATACAAATCTATAGAATATTTCATTTCTATAGATTTGTATAATTTGTATAATTTCAGTATCGTTATATTAATAATAGTAAGAATTGTTATATTAATCAAAAATATAAAATGCATGCAAAATTTAAAAAAAAAATCAGTGATCAATATAAAAATAATCCAATACTGTGTGTGTTGAAAATGTACTAAGGAATTCAAGGGCATTCAAAATGAGATTATCTCCAGTGTAATATCTCAAATTTTATCTCCAGTGTAAAAATAATTCAATTCAGGCAAAGTGAAAAAATCATTTATTTTCAATATAAAGATAATTAAGTGTTGTATGCATTAAAAAGGTAATGAAAAGTATGATTGCATTTTGGGAAACCATGTTATAAATGAATTGGGGGGATGCTTATATTTTTGATTAATATAACAATTCTTACTATTATTAATATAACGATACTTATTCCTTTCTTTTTTCAACAAGCCTCTGGGTCTTACAATAAAGGCAATTTCATATTAAAGTCTGTATGATTTTATATTGAATCTCCACTTGAACTATCCCGAAAAAGTTTTTTTAGAAAAAGGATTATATTTGTTGATGAAAAAAATTACAAAAAACAATTTTCCCCCTTATTTTTCCTGAAACTATCTACATCGAAGGTGCATCGTTTGAAACTAGCTTATAGATACATTTTAGCAATGCTTGTTATACTTGTATTGTAGTATAAGATATAATATGATTGCAATGGAAAGTATTTTTTAATGTAAACATACATTTAGAGGGGAAAAAACCCATGTTTTTTAAGAAAAGGAAATAAAATGTACCTTTTTCTATAAAGGTTGCAATTAGTAAATGTTTAAAATTAATGTACGAATTGTCTGCATTTTAAACCTATATAAATTATTCCTTTTTATAATCCGTGAGACTTCCCGCATTCATGGAGCTAAAATTGTGAAAAATTATTTTATTTGAAAGCATAATTGTTTCTGCTTTTCTAAAGATAAACTATTATTTGTTTGATTAGCGATGAAGAAACTATATGAATGTCATACAAAGAAAATGAATAATTATTCTTTTGTTTGAAAAATGTGCTATTAATCATTCTTTTTACACTTAAGAAAACTACCAAACTTGTTCACTTAGTAGTGTTTTTTGGGGGAAAATTTAAAAACTTCTCATAATATATATTAATTACAAACCGCATAGCTAAATAGAAAATATATTAAAAAGTATATCTGTTATAATTATTTAATAAATAAATTGTTTTAAAAATTAGGTATTAAATATACATAAACCTTATCTGTTTCAAGCATTCAAGTGATACACATAAAGAATTTAGGCAATCGAGAAACCACGATATATGTTACTCAATTTTTTTTATGTCTAATAAAAATACAAAAGGCTTATTAATAAAGCTGTAGTTCCAAATCTATTATTGAAATGAAGTCGTTATTCTATCAGTTCTTGTAACATTTAAGAAACCAAGCACTTATATGGAAGATAATAAAAAATAACTTTCTGATCCATATTTTGAATAACCATTGTCATTTGATCATTATTTTTCTTTCAACTCCATGCTCTTTTAAAAGTATTATTTGGAACTGATCCATGAATTCTTAGAAGGAATATTAAACCACAATGCACTCTGTTTTATGACTATTCACTTGAATTATGTTAACAATGGAATAATTTTTATGATTTCTGATAAAAGCTATAATAAAAGAAAGTTGAATTAACCTTTTGGGGCTACTTAATTCCAAAAGAATCGTAAAAGTTACATTGAATATTGCTCAGCTCAAAACAGGAAATTTTTATAGACACATATATTAAGAAGACGGAGAATCATTTGCATGATTTATGTAATTTATGTCTAGAGGGAAAAAAATGGACATAGTTCCATAATTAATCACTAAGTTCTCATAAATTTTTTTCATAGCATTGAAAATTAGATTTAGTTAAGCTAAGAACTTTTCTTGTAACATCTACTCTACGTCGATTTCGGTTCTTATTTCAATATTTAATCTTTCATTTCAATTCTTTCATATAAAATGAACTGATATCGAATCAGAATCCCTCATTTTATACGATTGATGCATTAGTTCATGATAAAATTTATTTTGAAAGAATTCAAGGTATTTTCTTAAGTAAAATTGTTTAATAAGTAAAAAAATAGCACTTAAGTTTTATACTGATTATAAAGCAAAAACTATTGCTCTTGAAAATATTATACATAACATATTTTTATACTCTTTATTTAACCTAACATGTTTTTGTGTTTGTACATATGAAATTTTGTAATGAATTTTTAAATATTTGTAAGAATTTAATTAATTTCATAATTGTTGGAGTCTTAAAATTCTGTACATTTCTACATTGTCGACAGAATTTATGTTTATAATTATATCATATTATATTTTAATTAAATAATTTGAAATAAATTTTGATTCATAAGTTTGCTAACATTTTTAACGAGATTTGATTTCAAAAACTATTCTATAATCATTATAAAAATACAAAAAATATTAAAATTTAATATATATATATACAAAAAAATTACCTATAATTTTTATTTCACATTTATGTAAAAAAATGGCATGTTACTAACTATCTTTATTAAATGTATGCAATTCAAGTAGAAAGTACTGAATTTGACTAACAAAAATTTTTTGGAAAGTATTTTTTAAATATTAATTGTTTCATTAATTATTTAATAGCAATAATTTCTTTCATTATTGAAAGGTGCGGAAAATATTCTATTAATGAGGTATCGGGAAGCAAAATTTGTTTTTACAAAATTAGTTATAAAATTGTTTATTTAATTATATTATGATATTTGAATCCATTTAAAAGTTTCAAGCTTTTAATAAACAGAACATTAATACAGCTGGTAAAGTAAAACGTATTTTATTTTTGCTATAAGCTGATACTCAAAATGCTTAGGAGGAGAAATCACAAGAGTAGAGTTAAGTTATGCATATGAGATTTATATGAAATTAAAGTAGACCTACCTATACTGGCAATGAGCAATATGATGCTCCATTGGGGCTAGTTAAAAAGGAAGAGCAACACAATATTTTAATATACTATTAAAATAATATAGCAAGAACTAATATTAATTAAAGTCTAATATTGCTATTTTTAAATTATAAAATCACATTTTTGAAACAATTAGTTTAAAAAAAACACTAATTTAAAGAGTTCTTGTTAAAATCTTAATATTTCTAATAAATATTCTATTTTAATTTTCCGACAAGATTTCTGTAAGTATATTTGAAGTTCAACGACTAAACCATTTCATTTGTGATGTAACATTCGTACAATAAAAGGCTCTTAAAATATGCGCATGAGTTTAGGATTGTGAATGTATTTCTATAATTTTTTATTCATAAAAGTGCAAAATATAAAAAAGTAGAATTTTTAAAATTCATCTACGAGTACAGGAGTGAGGGTAATGAAAACGTCTATTTTATTAATTAATCGAAGAAAAAGGGATTTGTTTATATGCAGGTAAAAGGTAACACACACACACACACACACACACACACACACACACACACACACACATCTTTTAAAAGAAAAAGTCTTGTTATCCTAAGCAGTTCTTCAAACAATCATAACCTTTTATACAGCTTCATATGCTGAAAAAAGAAAAGAAATAGCGAAACTTGTAGGTTTCCTTCAACAATAGCAAAGAGCAACCTTTTCTGTGACTTTTACAACTCATTCCTTATACTGTACTCCAGACAAATCATTTTTTTTCTAAGCTATTGTAATTGGGCATCGCATTTAGTGTTGAAGTGAGCTTTACATTAGAATCTACGTTTATTCTACAAAGGAGAACATTCACGAACGTGTTCCCAGACAATTCTTTGCAATCATTTGTGTTTCTCATGTCTTTGAATATGCTCTTTAGAATTCTTGCATGTGAGTGCTGAGTTAGTAGAATTGCAGTTTTGCATGCTGAACTCCTGATTTATAATTTTTTTTGCGCAAAAATCCAGATGCGGATTTTGAATAGTAAAATGATATATAACATAGAACTCTTTTAACTATATTGAGGGCTTTTCTTTTCTTGAATTTTAAGCGAAATAATGATATTTTCATCAAAAAACTTAGAAGAGCACGAATGTTTTTAAAAAATGCATCTGGTTTTACAAGACAGAAAGTCCTATTTTAAATAGAATTAATTTTAAAAAAGCAGAAGCATTTATTTTCCCCAATGTTAAGAATTTAAGGTAAACAGTGGTAATTAATGGGGCTTTATTCTATAAAAATGTTCTTTGCTTTTCATATAAAAATAACCTTTTGAAATATGTAACACAACATTAAAATATACAGCAAAGTACAGAAACAATGATAGTTTTTTAGCTATCATTTTTCAAGCACCATGCATGCATACAGCATTAAAACGAATAACTTATATTTATTTGTTCTTAAAATAATGCATATGATTGTTAAATGAAGGAGCTTTTTCATAACAACAACAAAAATCTCAATTTTTCAACTTTCGTCTCAGAAAATAGAAAGTACTTCTGAAATTTCGAAAATGTGTATATAAATTAAGATGTTGATTGAAAAGCGAAGAGATTTAGTTGGAAAAATTTTATAGGCAAATTTAACATTTGAAGGGAAATACCTCTTAAATTTGAAACTAAATTTGCCATGAAGATGCTTTATGTCCTTCCATATTTCCAAAAGATTACAAACAAGTTACTCCACTAACCCAATTGCTTAAATATGAACATATTGTTATGTATTGTTTGGTTTCAATTGGTAGGAAGTTGCATCTCGAATTTCAAGTACCTGTTGATAAATACTTGGTGTTAATTACTGAATAAATCGCTAATGATCGCACAAAGAATTAAAATGTCAATTTCAATTAACCATATTTCATAATTCTTGCATGCCATTAACATGCAAGGCATTCGCTATGGGAGGAAGGAGAAAGGAGACAACCTTATTAGATGGTACGCGAGAAAATTTCGGAAGGATTATTACCGCTGGTATTAGATCTTAATAGACATCGTAAGCATATTTTTAGAAAAGACAACATGCAATAATTTCATCTGGGAAAACCGGAAAAAGTTTATCTGTATTAATCCAGTGCTAATATGCTAATTTGTTAGTGATAACTCACACAGCAGTAACCATATCTGCTATGACCAGCCTCTAATTAATTTTTAATATCTGAAGTAACACTTTGTAATCGTACAGACTATAAGATTAAAAATTAAAGCAAATCAACGTTATTGGCAATTCTATATACTATTCACTAGTCAATGTACCTCAAAAGGCAACAATTAAAATAATTTTATCATTAAGCTAACAATGATTAAATTGGCCGATATCATGGCATAGGAGTAGAGCGTCTTCTGCGTAATCTGGGTGTCCCGGGTTCGAGTCTCGGTTCGGGCATGGTCGTTCTTCTGTATTCTATCTGTAAGGTGCGTGATTGTACCCCCCCCCCTGTAGAAAGGGACTTCGCAAGCGAATGTAATGAGTGAGTAGCAAATATCATATTCTTGGCCCTAGTTGGCGCTACTACAAAGCAAGAGACCTAATTATGCTTAAATAGCTTTCTACCTCAGCAAGCTTGTCATAAGAAACTATAAGCAATAAGATGTATGCCAATTTTAGGTATATCAACATTGAGTTAACGATTTTGTCTTTCGCATTTGCAAACAATATATTATTAGTATATATCTCAGAAGTATTGTAAACTGAAACCTTCTCTTTTGAAAACATCACTTCTTTAGTGAAAATAAAGTGAATGAAGGTATTCAAAGATTTTGTTGCCAGTATCATTCGATGATAAAATTAAGAAAATTTTGAATAAATTTATAAATTTAGCTTTAGTAAGAGATCTTTAGAGCAAGTCACTAAAACTTATAGTATTTACTCATAAATCATGCCAGTTTTTCAATGTCATGTTTTGTTTAAGTATTTTTAGTAACACTAAAAAGTTACAGATCAAAGATAAAAAATCACATCTTATCCTTAAAAATGATACTTCAAGATTAAGATTTTAAATACTGAATCTAATCTACATTAATGTGTTATTTTAGTATGCCATTTTAAAGTAATTAAAAGAACTGCTTCGAATCAAAACAGATTCATGGAGATTTATTCCAATTCTTATTTAGTTTATTCAAAAATGCATTCAAATGTAAGGAATGCAAATATATTTCAGCGTATTTATTTAATTATTAATTACCATTTTAATTACATTCCATTTTTAATTTTTTTATTGAGGATTCATTTTATGTTTTAATTTCCTCATAAACGGAATTTATGAAACAAAATCATTAAAAACAAATTAATTTGTTTAAAATTGGTCGTGCCCAATGAAATTAAGAGAGACAGCTTGTGTGAATGAAATTGAATATATGATAATACAGGCAATTAATTTTAACTGTATCAATTTATTTTCCCTTTTATTAGATGCCTTTCCATTGATGAAATTTGTTGTTGATCCAGCTTTTCATTTCGGATTCTTTAACACAATGGTGGCAATAAATCTTTTCTGCAACATGGAATATCATTTTAATGCTTTTGTTTATTTTCTTACTTAATTACCTTGATGTTAAATTTATTTAGAAGCTTGAAAGCACTTCTTAATTACCTGGAAATCGCTCTTATTCAGAAATTCTTCATAATTTGGCTGCTTTTGCCTCTACCGAAAATACCCTATTTTAATCTTATTGAATATGTTCTGATAATCCGTAGAAATCATAACGACCACGCAATAAAGTTTTAAAATGCTAATCCTTCCTTTCATTGGAAATGCTATTGAGTTTGATGGTAATTTCCCGCTTCTTCTGGATGGCAACAAATATGAATACACCGTTAATTTCTACAGAAACAGGTTATAGAAGAGAGTGTTCGCAAAATTTAATTACATTCGTATACTTAAAAATATTATTTTCATTTTTTGAATAATATTTCAATAAATGACTATGAATTTAAACCTTAATTCTATTTTATATTTTCCGTCAAATAAATATTTACTATGAAAATAACTGCGCCTTTGTAATAAAGGAGCTTTTTTCTTTAGTCAAAATTTTTAGTCTTCTTTAAGTCAAAATTTGTTTTTGTCCACTTTTTTGTCTAAATACTGCATACCAAAATTCTTGTATTAGTTATACTTTTTGTTTATCATTATCAAATTTATAATAATAGATAAATCTATGTTCTATTCTTAGATAGATTATCCAAAATTTGCTAATTAAAAAAGCAATATTTTCAATGTGTAGAACTTGTACTAATTTTCAACCTTTTGAATTGTTTTCAATTTTTTAGTTATCGTGTGCAAAGTTGAGCACAAATCAAAAATTGTGTTTCTCAATCACAAACTACTTTTTGGTGTTTTCTTTTTTATATAGTGAAAAATAATCGAATATATATTATGGAATTTTAATCCTTACATTTGATAATTTGGGGGGGGGGTTGTTACTAATCTACTTATTTACTTAAAAATCACAAACTAAATATATATTTAACCAGCTGTGTCTTTCCGAAATCACTTTTAGATGCATACGGTCATGTAGATTTTTATTTGATTACCAGTGTGAGTGGAGAACAAAGCGATGATGATACAGTCCAAACATTTGTGTTCATTTGTATTATTTGAGTTTCTAAAAACTGAGCAATCGTGTGCCAAAACATTGTTTGCGACCGAATAATTCAAACAAATTCAGTTCCTTTTCTTAGTGTTTGAGGCATTTAAAATTAAATATTGTTAATTAATTGATTTTCACATCCCTTTTGAAATAAACTAAAACATAATAAAGGAAATTAAAAAAATTCTAATCTGTATCCCATTACCCCAATCGACATTGTAAATTCACGCATGCATATGGTTTTGACAACATTTTATCTTGCTATCAGACCATCAATATAACGCAATTTCCAAGCGCACTCAGTTATGGGTAAAGGCTAGAATTCCATATGCAAGAAAGTAAGAATAGGGTTTTACCGCTTAATGTACTCAAGGTTTTAGAGTTACTTGATCAAATACGTATCGAAATCCTGTGCTCAGCATTTTCAGCGATCATAAAACATTTTCACTTCATTACTTGGTATTAACAAGGATTTATACTAATAAATTCAATTCCATCTGAATTCAGCAATAGAAAACTAATCCGATCCATTTTTGTGCATCAAAAATCCATCGCATTGGCGAGAATTAACCGACGGGCGATATTGGATTACTATAACCCGCAGTAATTACTTTCTTATGAGTATCGAAAATGACCCATCTCTACGGCGATGGTGAAATAGAGTAGGGCCAACCCATTTATCTTTGACATAGGGAGTAACTAATTGCCATAGATTTCCTGGGCGAATGTTATCGTAAGAGATACTCTATGTTTGCAATTTCTGTCACTTTGAATCACAGCACGAGAGCGCCACTCGCAATCCCATCAAGGGGTCAGTCTCTTAGAATTGAGATTAATTACCTCCGAGTCAATTCCGTTAATCGAATCAGCTGATTGTTTAAATGGGATATTGATATTACCAGTGAAAGCCATCGCGGCAAATTCGACGAGGCAACAACTTGACTCGTTCCCTTCCGATGGTTAATTGAAAAGACGATATTGCGAAAGCTGCAGACCATTAATTATGGCGAATAAATGTTCACAAAATGAAGAAAAAGCAGCAGAAATGTTACTTGACGTCTTGTTTCCGAATGCAATCTGTTTTTACCATCTAAAGTGCTATTAAGTCTTTATACACTGCATCTGCTATATTTGTTAAGTTAGGTGAAAATTAACTGCTAAAATTTGTTGAAATACATTCATTAAATGCTTGTAAGCATGTTTGGTTTCATAAGAGGTTGTGAAGCATATTATTGAATTTGAAATGATTTTTTTCTATTTATTTAATTTCTAGTAGATCATTCATTCTATTATTCAAAAATGAAAGGAATCGTAGACTTTTATTTTGTAAGCGACCAAACTTTCTGGTTGAATTAAAATTCTTATGTATATTTATTACAGTGAATTTTGAAAACAATACCAATTTGTGCAGAAAATATACTTTCTATCAATACCATTCATATATTATGTCCTTTTTTTAAATGGCTCTACACAATTGAATTTTGAATTTCAATACATCTATTTATTATATAATTTTTTAATATAAACATTGTGTTTTATTTGTTTTGTGATTGATAGATAGCAATTCCCCTTATCTATGACTTTTGAGTGTACCTTTGCCTCAAATCTCATATATCAGGTAGATATTGAAATATTTAATGAAGATTATTATTACGAATATGCAAGTATATATATTGCACTTGAAGGAGAAATAATAACAAAAAAAGTTTAAAATTAAACAGCAAATGAATTTAAAGTACTATTATTTGTTAATTCTATTATTAAACCTGTCGTTTTTGGCAACATTAATGAATAGTTTTCAGGTATGTTTATAAGGAAAGATAAACATACCTGGTAATCTTTCTCGAATAACCAGGTATGTTTATCTTTCACGAATAACGTAAAATCTTCGTCACTTATGTTCTGATTTTTAAAATATTGTTTAAATGAATAATTTAAAATCCTTTTACTGAATCTTCAGCTTAAAAACCATAAAAATGGCAAGATATTCTGTAATCTTGCGTATTATCTTGTTTTTTTAAACTGTCTTCCCATTTATATATTTTAGAAGATAAGTTAATTTATATATTAATTTAGAAGATAGTTCATTTTATAAAAGAAACTTTGTATTGACTGGCTTAAATCCTATTGTTTTTTTTTGATAAGTTTGTCAAAATAAAATCTATGATAAGATATAGATTAATTTTATAAAATATTTTTTATAGTTATATAGAACCATTAAGAAATTTATGAAAAAATTGTTTTCGCATAAAATCTTCATTTTATTAAAAATCGAATGAATATTGTTTATTCTATATCAGTATAAATATTTTGTGGTTTAGAATGTGATGTGTTGATTTATATATTATTCTACTGATCTAATTATAATTTGAAATAGCAGGAGCTTTCGCAAAATAATTAAGTCTAAAACAAAATAACAATATTTAGTTTATTTTTGTGCAAAGTGATATATGAAATAACATCAATACCATCCCACCATTCAATTCAAAAGTATTATTACTCTCCACCTTGTGAACAGCAAATGAAATTACGTGAACTCTTTCGATGATCATATGTATTGAATTTATAATAAGATGTATTACATGTTGTATTTTAAGCTACATAAGTCCCGGTACATTTTCGCATTCAAATTCAGCAGATTCCATTAAACTTTCGAACTTCTGCTAACACCAAAACCAGCTTTTAAACGGGGGAGGAGTACATTTCACCTCCTGGCACCTCGAGAGGTAATTTCACATGAGAAAGATAAATGAATCTTTGTCACTGCGTTGCTTGAAGGAAATATCAAATTTTCGCTCAGGTCATTCCTTGTGCTTAGAACATCTGTCTTCAGGCAACTTTGAGAATGACTGACTAGTTAATAATTAAAAGTAACTGGAGTTGTAGGTTGTTGGGGCCAGGATGCCTGAAGCAAAATTTATGTCCTTTAAATGAGAAGATCATGGCTTTTCTAAGCATATAACTACTATTTAATTGGCCATTGATAAGCTTCGTCTTTATAGGCATCATTTATCTATGCTGATTGGACAGTTAAATTTATGTACTTACATGTTCAGATATAGAATATAAAGTCTTATAATTTATTTTGTTTTTGTGTTGAATCTGCGAATAGCTTTACTGATAGCTTATTATTTAATGTATATTGATAATAAATTTTATTTTAAAGAAACATTGGGGGGTTTAAATCTAAAATTTCATTTCAGTTATTTATTTTATGTCATAGCAGATATTTGTAACTTTTTGAAATAGTTTCATTGAATAAAAAAATTTCACCAGTACATTGAAAAAAAAAATAAATAAATTTATTCTAAAGCATTTTATTCATGCTGGATTTTGTGTTACATATAGGTTTTTTTTAATTGAATAGATCTTGAGAAAAATCTAGTGGAAAGAAAGTAAATAAAATATATGAGATATCTGTAGCTTTTAAATATGTTTATAGAGTTTAAATCAGGAAAATATTTTTTGAAAATCTGCCAAAATATTCTATTTTTTTCTTTTTAGATTTTTTTTGTTAATGCGCATTTAATGCAAAAAAGTAAGTCCTCATAAATACTTTAATTATATATCTCTAAAATTAATAATAACCATTAAATATCAAGCAAGTAGCACACAGATATTGTACAATATTGATTAATATTCGCACTATTGTAAAATATTGTGGAATATTGTTTAATATCATATAATGTCGCTCAATATTGTACAATATTATGCTACAGGATGGCTACCTGGGATATTATTCATGAATATCATCATTAAAAATTTACTTCTTGAAATCAGAACATCCAATCTTTTACAATTAACTACATAAAATACTTATTATAGGTTAATTTTCATTTTTTTTGTAAACTGTTCTTTAAGACAAATATGTTATCATTAACAGAACGCATTGATTTTGCATATAAGAACATGAAATGTTTTTTTAAAGATTCAAATATTCCGTAATATGCGATCCTTCAATATATTATTTTTATGTGTAAAATAGATTTTACTAATAATTAGAATATTATTTACATAAGCGAAAGAAAATAAAATTTACATTTTGACTTTAAACTCCTAATAATCTCCATGTTGACTGAAAAATACAAATTTTTAAACATAATTCCTTGTGAAACCAAATCATATTTAATGTTATATGCTATTATACAAAAGGGATAAAAACAAATAAGCTTGCAAATTAATATTATATACATACAGACATTATATATGAAAGGTTATATAGTTTTTA
This sequence comes from Argiope argentata, assembly GCA_026289955.1. NCBI lineage: Eukaryota > Metazoa > Arthropoda > Arachnida > Araneae > Araneidae > Argiope > Argiope argentata. The sequence continues at coordinate 2,953,629 of JAOUZG010050212.1, read as the reverse complement.
ATAATTTTTATAGAATAAATGTATATTGCAATTGGTTACCATTTAAGGATATAGCTCTAGAGAGATCATAGATACACCTCTTTAAAATAATTTAACTTATAATATAAACACTAGAAATTCCCATAGAATATATTTCAATTGCCTTAAAACCGAGAACCATTTAGAATTTCATTTAATTTTAAAGAGTTACGGTTTCTTTAGATTAGTAATGACTGACTGAATAGTCATTACTTAGATAAGTAATGACTGACATGTTAGTATAGAGAGCACATGTTATTCTTGTATTGAAGTGCAAATGAATCATTTTCGTGTGTTTTCTTTACAGATTTCAGCAGTCCTGGAAAGACACCTCTAGGCACGGGAGGGGATAGCTTATATCAGAACGTGAGTGGAGCACCTGTGGATCCAAAACAAAATGGTCCTTCTGCACCTGAATCGGAAGGAAACGTGATGTATGAAAACATGCCATTCCATCGACAAGGGGTAAGTGGACTCTCGGAATAATTTTTTTTTCAAACGCATGCATTTGCATTTTGAAATGTGAGCACTTACACAAGCTTTTTATACATTAATATCGGAATATAGGTGTACTTTGAGCTATTTAAAATTAAGACATTTGTACTTGTAAACTGTGCAATTCCTAGGACTCTTTTTATAAAGGAAATATTATTTGAAGACGTAAATTAGAGATTTTTATTTAAATAGGAATTTATTGCATAAGCCGATCTAATTAATATTTGACGAAATAACTATTCTATCAAGAGAAAAATTAATCCAATTCTAAATGGAATTTAAGAATCAAAATATTAATAGAATCTCCGAAGTCGAAATAAAAATTGGTATTTAATAGATTTCATTTTATTTCAGAATAAAGAATATTTTTTTAGTAAATGTATAAACAGCAGAATACTGTGCTATATCTTTGAAGAAAATAAGACAAAATAACAAAAAAGGAGCTTTCTTTTCAACCGTCATCCTTAATTTTCCTATACTTTCTTTTACAAATTATATTACTTTAAGCTTTCAATTTTTGAAAGTTTATTCATATTTCCAAAATAAATCTTTTACTTAAATATGTTCAAGATTCAATAAATCTAGGATGCCTATCAATTTGTTCCATTGTTAGAATTTATTTAATAAGAATTAAAATATAATGATTTTAATAACTATATTTCATGAAGACTATTAATTAATGGAAGTAATTATTAAAAACTTAATGCTAGAAACTAAAAGAAATAACAAATATGAGTAATAGGCTTATAATTGAAAGCCTTTTCAGGGAATTCGAATAAAATGTTTAATAGTTATAAGTCCATTCAAATCTTTAGCATTTTAAAACTGACTAAATTTATAAAGATTTATTTTTCTAACAATATTTTGAAACTCAAAAGTAATATACTACTTAATTTTTATTTATAATAAATACGGTTTAAATATTTTGTGAGTTAATAAATTCTAATATTCATTGTCGAGAATATAATTGTATCAAAATATTTTCTAATTACATAACAAATTCTATTTAAAAGTAGCAAACATTTATCTTTCAGATTTTTAGAAAGCACAATTTAATTAGAAATCGAATTAACATTTGTTTAAAGTAATAATTATATAAGTTTATTATAAAGTTATTAAATTGTATAGTTAAAAATGTGTAAAAGTGAAGCTAAAGCACAATAAATAAATATTTCATTTAACATTCAGCAATGAATTTTTTTTTTTATTTAAATTTTTCATTTTAAGATTTGATAAAATAATTGAAATAATATTCTTCCTTAAGTTATTCAAAATAAATAATGTGAAATTGCAGCAAATGTTTCTTATAAGAAAATTACAAGGAGAGAAAAGATTGATATTATTGAATTCTGAAAATTGCATACTATTTTCTATCTATAATAATGCTGAAAATGTTTCGTTTTTTTTATTCTTTGAAAATTTAATTTCGAAAAAAAGTTGTTAAATTGCCACGGTATAATAAATATTGGATGCAAAAGTAATTTAAAAAATTGCTTTGTAGTACTAGCTTCTGAAGGACAAAATTCAGGCAAACAAATTGATAGAAAAGATAAAGAGATTGCGAATGATTTTTTAAATGAAATATGCAATATTATACCAAATATTTGTTGTATTAAATGAATTCACAATTTCAAATTATTGTAACCAAGACATTTCATCTAGCTGAAAGAAGCTTTAAGCAATGAAATAAAGTAGAATTTATTGATGTATATTAACATGGTTGTTCACATCTTCCTCTATTTTAATGGAAAATTTTTAAGATTTTTGAATTTACATTATGAAAATGATGTTTACTTCAAATTTTCAAATCTATCTTGTTTAATCGCAACCCTGAAATTTGTATACAAAAGTTTGACAGAGTGGCGATTGCACATCATATAGATAAAAAATTAAAATTTATTGCAAACAAAAAAAATCTTACTTTTCAATATCATAACGAACTCATTAGTTGTAAAAAATTATAATAAAATATGGTGAACACCGAATAGAACTATTGAGAAATTATTCAAGTATGAAACAATAATTACGCATTAATTTTCTTTATTTTGGAGCAAAATCGCAGTGATTATCATTTAATATTTTATAAAGGATGAAAATGTAATAAGGGCAATGTTATGGTTACAACTCTTATATAATACTGGTGTTAACCTTAAATAATTCTTATACTTCAATATTCATAGCATAAAGGGTATTGTGCTATAATAAATGTTTTAGCCATAAGAAAAAATCATTAATACTTTTCAATTAAAGATTTTAGTACTGTAATCTGATGATTTCAAATTTTTGAATTAAATAAAAATATATGGTAATAATTTCTTACCGAATTATTCCAAAGATGCTCCAAAAGATAGACTGCTCTGTTCGAACCTTAACCCTCATGTATAGAAACAAATTATATTGTCTAAAATTGTTTGAAGCTAGTATTCATGTTATTTTAAGAGTAATTATATGGTTGATACTATTAACATTGCGAAATTCCCTCCCACATATTAACAAAATTCCCTTTATTGTTTATGAAAATCCCTTAAAACCTACTAACTGCATGCCTGTGTGTTTCCCTCACTCTGCTTCCATCAGCCCGTGCCTTCATTTCCAAGTGCCCGCATGAGGCAATCACTTCCTGCAGATTTCTCTCGTGCCTATCAGAACGTCTTGTACTGTCGACAAGACTACAACCCCCAGCAGTCTCAGCAGCAGTGGAACAGCTCAGACCAACGGTGGATATCAGGTGGCTCTATGAAAAGAGAGCCCTGCCCACAGCATGGGGTGGTGCCCGATTCTCCGGAATGGGCAGAGGTTTTACCCCATCCCAGAAAAAATGGGGGTAGCTCGCAGGTAGGTGAAGTGAATTCCAATTTTTAATCTCTCAGGTTGGTTTACCGTGCAAAATTTTTATTCAGGACGTTATTCATGGAATTTTTATTCAGGACGTTACTCAGGAAGTTATAACATGTCTTTTTACATGATAATAATTGCATTTAAATGTAATATTAAATGTAGACATGCATGATAGTGTCGGTGATTAACGGAATGTGCTAGGCCCGAACTCCAAATCTTAAGGTTAGTAGCCGAGTAACATACCAGTCAAGCCAAAAGTCGACTTCAACTCGAGCGATGTTATCTGGCTTATATAGCATTCGCCACATACTCTCCCACCGTGAGTCGGTGGTTAGACGAGCGATACCTATGTGAGGTTTTGTTGGTGATGTTAACAGCTGTCGTATTCAATGCGAGTCTAGGTCTTTGAGTTAACGATAGAGGGCGCTACGACAGTTGAACGAAGCTAAGTGCGAAGTGTTGCGTTATCCAAGGTCGGTCACCGGGTTACCATTGTCGGTGATTAACGGAATGCGCTAGGCTCAAACTCCGAACCTTAAGGTTAGTAGGCGAGTAACATACCGGTCAAGCCAAAAGTCGACTTCAAACTCGAGCGATGTTATCTGGCTTATATAGAATTCACCACAATAGAATAAAGTAATTGATATTTTAGATTCATATTGTATAATAAATTGTAAGGACAAAACTCCGTGTTGCTGAAAACTGGAAGTGAAGCTTTCGAAATTGAAATTTATTGATTCGACATTTATATATAAATCCGAATCGAATATCGAATATTATCAAGTATCATCATACCAAGTATTATCAACTATCATAGAGTACGTGTGATAACTTGGAAAATAATATGATGATTTCTTACTTCAAGGTTCAAAATTACGAAGCAAGTTTCTAAAGTTTTTGTTTAAAAGTAAATATAAAAATAATTTTAGTTTCAACTGAACTGAACATAAATTAATTGGTGTCAAATTTATAATTGATTAAACTATTACAGATGAAGATTTCCTAATTATAGAATAAGATCAAAAATACGTAATTAATTAGCCCCTTTTTCTTTTTTAGAGACTAACTATTCGTATTTTAATTAAATTCTGAATAGCCATTAAAGTTTTATGTAATATTCCCATTAGTCGGAGAAGCAGATTACAATAATATTTAATTAGAAAGAAGATGGAAATCTTGTTGTTTTCAAATTAAGTTTTGGTACTTATTCTAAAGAATACGAAACATAATTTTTCAATATATTTTAAAAGAATTAAAAATATTCAAACAATGATACAATCACTATATATTCAGGTAGAAGGGATTACAGGATTTGAATTTTTTGTATTTTATTTTTGAACAAGGGAGCATTTGACTGAAAATAGAAAATGTGTTTGCTAACTGGAAAATGTTTAAAAATAATTTTAAAATTTAATGATTGTACCTAACGGTAAAATTTCGTACAAGAGTTATTTTAAATATCTACAAATTTGAATTTTAGTTTATTTATACTTTATTTCTTTAGAAGGAATGAATAATTAATACATGTTTCTTCTATTATCCATAGCAATTTAAAAATTACATAGGTGAAAAATATATTTTGTAGTATATATTTCTAAATTCAAATTTCCTAACGAAAGTTCTTTTTAGAACATTCTTATTAAAATTCCCAGTTTTCTTTCTTCACTTTTTAAAAATAACAATGAAATAAAAAGTAATGCGCTTCCATAAATTGAAAAAAGAAGCATTATTCCCTCTCGTCTCTCAAATACAAAAATAAAACTGTAATCGAAAAAGACATGTACAAGAAAGCTATTATTTTTCAAAAAAACATCTTTTGTCTTTTTCGTGAAATGAGAAACAGAATTTCAGGAAAACGAAAATCTATCCTAAGATGTAACTAATACCATTTTTTTCGATTTATGATCTCGCGTAGGAGTAGTAAACGTCGAGACAAAAAAAATAATGCAACATCCGATGAAATAATTCTATCGTATCACTTTCGACGACAATAACTGGAGACATAAAACGCGCCACCAAGTCAACTTAAAAGAGCGACTTCACGGAAGAACTGGCCATTCATCCTGTAATGGCGGACACCGGGGGATATTGACTTCATTTTCTTGATTCATTGTAACAGCGCCATTAATCCTGCTCATTGGTTTTGGCAGGACTTCCGCAAATACCAATTTGTCCTAAGTGATTTGTTTTCAGTCACCAAACCCATACTGTCTGGAAGCAATGTGTGATTTAAGAACATTTTGAGATTTCATCATTGCATGTTTCACTAATAATTTGTTAGAATAGTGTGTTTGTACTATGTGTTTTGTCCTGTGTGCTCTGTACTGATCATCATTAATCTTCATTGCATGTTGTGCTTGAAATTGCATGTTTCAGAAATGTTCTAATCCGTCTTCAGTGATATATGCCGATTTGGCGTTACCATTTCATCAGGCACAACCAGTGAGCAAACAGTTGACCAAATATGCCACGCTCAAGTTCACATCAGAGGCTGCCAAAGGTAAGATTTCGATTCGGGAGGAGATGCTCGGAAACTGAAACGTATGAAAAAATTATTAAAGAATTCTTTTTTGCTTAGAATGAATTTAGCATTAGAATAAAAAGATTGAAATAGACATACCAGATTTCATTTCAATGTATCATGACAGAACATAATATCTTGAACCTCCAAGCACCACGTGCTCGTGCAAGTTAAATTATATGTTTGTTCCTTTTAATTCTTTAATTGAATAAGTCACTTTAGTATTGCAAACGATCGAATAAACTTTGTCTCGCATTGATTGTTTAACAAAATATCACATTTCCTATTTATTTCAATTCATATAATCCCATGCTCAAAATGACATTTTTCTGGGTTGATTTGCTGTGGTCATTAACTTATTTTTTAAAAACATCAGAACTTTTGTAAATGGGATGGCTGCGTGTTTTTAAAAGTTGAATTTTTAAGACTCGCGTATAAATAATAAGATTTTTCATTTTTCGCCTACGGAATTTTGTTGACGCTAGAAAACCTCATTCCCAAAACAATATCATGTTCTGACATGATAAAAACCCTAATAAAATTCGAAAAGGGAGCCTTTTTAATATTATTTTTTCAAATCATTATGTAAAACTGTAATTTATTAGTTGCAAATTTAGTGTGTCACAAAATTCAAATACTATAGAATATTAATGCTATAATTTGCTAGTGATAAAAAGACTTTAAAATATAAAGGGTTTTATTTCTATCTGTTCCATGTACAATTATAGGAAGAAGAATGTATAATTAAGTACATATTTTGTCAGTTCATCCCAGCAAATTTATTATTTGAGGTTTTAGAATTTGTATACTTTCCGAGCTTAATATCCTCCCCTTAATAAATTTCAAGGACTTATCCGAAGGTCATTTATTTATTGAAAAATGAACTCATTGTAAGAGTACGAGTTTATATATTAATATAAATTATAATTGAAAATGACAGAGAGCACTTACTTAATTTTTAATTTCGCCATCACTTTCTTGCTACAAACTAATGGATTTCATAAGATATTGTAATTTCTAACGTAGCTTAACATACCAAAGTATTTGTAAATAGCGTAAGTATTTTTTTAAAATTATATAGGCAAGATAAGAAGAAATTCCAGAAATATAAATAAGTTCAACCATGCGATAATCAATTTTTATATTTGTCATAAAATGATATAGCATTTTAAATTAAATCATAATCAGCAAAAATTTAAAGTATTTAATGTTAAGGAAATAGTTCTTATTTAATAGTTTGAAGAGAATAAAAATTTGGTTTCAAATATTAATTATAAACGTTTCTACATCAAAATTTTTTTAACATTTTAACTATGTAATAAAGGATATATGAATTGAGTATACCCATACAAGTCATAATTGGACATCTCAAGATATTATATTGGCTCCTCTTTTGTTATAAAAGTTTGTACTTGTTCGACTCGGTGAATGTACATTAACTACAGTATTCAGAAAAGGAAACTTCGTATTCATCTCATTGACAGAAAAAATAGTTTTGTTTTAATATAAATAATACTGAAACAAAACTCTTGATGTGAAGAATAATCATATAAATGACAAAATATTTTTTTTATCGAATGAAATCATTTATCAAAGTCAATTTAAACTTCCTTTTCTCGTAAAAGTATAAAGATACCCCTTTTGTTGAACATAAAATCGGTTTTTATCTTTCTTTCTCCCAAAATCTCATTCAATCTTAAAGAAAACTTCGAGCATTGGGATATATGCTAATAATTTTTGAATGAGTGGTAAGGCTTTTCCTTTGGTGTTTTTTTTTCTCGAATACAAATTCAGATTTCGAAATCTCAACTACAAACAAAAACGTATTTTAAATTTGTTTTATTTATGGTGTAGTGGCAGCTCCAGAATTTATGGTTTCCGAATGCCAATAATCTAAAACGAAGAATAACTCAGTTTCCACTCCATTCTCAGAAATCGAAAAATTCTTTTGGTGTCCTATTCAGTCGCCGCCATTTTGTGCCAGGCTGTGTAATGGATGTTCCGTGTTTCATGCGCCCGAAGGCAATAGAAGGAAAAATGCGGAATACTTTTTCGAATCTTTTCTTCAATTTCGCTGGAATATAGAATGGTACCTAGGAAAGCGTTTATCTCGACGTTTAGGTACGTTTTTATGATGTATCACCAGCAATTTGAAGCTCTGAAATCTGAAAAAAAAAAAGAATTCTGCGACAAAGTTTGAGGAAATTATTGCAGAAATGCATTGAGAAATAAAAACGGATATAAATCAGTTTACATTTCAACTTGCTCTGAAATCAATTCAATTCTTCACAATTCATGGAAATTCTCACTCTAATTTGTATTTATTTTATTTTACGATTGCATAATTGAAAAGTTAATACATTAATCATATAGAAATAATAAGAATAAAATGCATGATTAAAATATACAAAAAAATATTTCTAGATATATTAGGTTTGATTTAAAACTAGATTAGTATTCTTGCAAAATTTTTTAGATGTTTAATAATTAAATACAAAGTAATTACTTTGCATGAAATGAATTTGAATTTTTTTTATATACACTTAATCTAATATTCTAAGATTGCACTTATTTAAAATGAAATAAGTTGTCTGAAAATAAAATATGTATATATATTATTCAAGTAAAGTCTAAAAAAATGTCAATTATATGATTATTTTATCATTTGAGCCACCTTTATAAAGTCATACATAATATTTTAACCTTTGACTTTGAACTAAAATTGTTGTGGAGTTATTACAGATCATTAAAAATTTTTGGACATTTAATTTCTTTTTAAAGTAAAGTGAAAATAGGATACAGCACAACAGCTCAACCTAGATACAATTTTTTTAAAAAAATTGTAATTTAAAGTGTACATATGATTACGTTTTTAAGATTATTAGACTTCTATCAGTAAGTAACATTTTTCATATAAATTCAAAGACACAAATCACGACTAATCCTTCACTTTAGATTGCCAATGCAATGTATCGTAATAACGATTTAAGTATTATCTAAAATTAATTAAGATTAGTTTTTAAACTTTAATTATTTCCATAGAAATAATTATGCATTTCAGTTCATAAATGCTAGTTAAACATTAAAAATAATCATTTGTCAAAAATGAAAGTTTAGATATATTTTTTATAAGCAGCGAAAATGACCATAAGTTACTTCTTTTTTTATTCTGTCTCATTGGGAAAAAAAGCAGCAAACTATAATAATATTCTAAAATGTTATTTAATTGCAAAATTGCCATTTATTTAAAATACACATTCGAAGTAATTATATCGACCATTAGATATTTAGCATAGTTAATTTTATATATGTTTATTATTTTTGATATATTATAAAGATTTTAATTTCAGTAATTGGTATTCGAATATGAATGCAGTTGTTAATTTCTTCATTTAAAATTTTTTGACATTTTATTTATTTTCTAAGTTAGAGAAATTAAATACTTCAACTTTCTAAGGCATGAATTTTCTTTATTAGTTAAGAAATTATTATACAAAGCTTTGTATTTCTTAACACATTTTTAGAATGAAAGTAAAATTCTTTTCATTTAATAGGAACATTTTGATAGTTTTTAGATAGATTCATTGTCAATGACTAAGAAATAAATGTCATATAAATTAGAACTTTTGTTATTAATATGGCTAAAGACTAAATTCAAATTTTATGTAAAAAATGAATGTTACTTGCTTTCTTAATTGTTATTTTAAACAACTTTATTTACTCAAATAATGGAAATTTATATCTACTGGGTTAGTATTTACAGTAATTTGTTTTTCCTATCAAAGGCCTGCAGTTTCTTGGAATTTAATTATTTTACAGAGGATATTTTTATGAATGAAGTTACTCATATTTTTAGATTCAAGATAACAAAAAAAAGACCTACTTTCAATGACTGCTCGTGATGTATAGTAACTCCATTCTTTTCTTGAAATACGTTTCTTATCGAGCAGATCGAAGTAGGAGTTTAATTCCTTTTCTCTGACTTTTCTCATCCAGATATTCTATATCTTCTTTTTTCTCTTCATAAGAAAAGGAAGAAATAAAAAAATGAGTGTGTGTCTATCCCATTAAAAACGGACCGAATGCTATATCCGGAATTTCCGGAGGAAAAAATTCTTTCCCAGTTCTGCCTATAAATGTTTTTTTATTATCGTTTTCTTCTGATTTATCTGAGAATGAAAAAGGCAGACGATCTTTTACCAACTTCCGCTGAGTGCGAACTAGAGATAAAGAAGACTCCTCAACTCCACTTGAGCTTGGAGAAAATGGCGTCCAAAAATCAGCTCGCAAAAGCTAAATTAACGGCAGTTCGTACAGTTTGATGGAACGTGAAACAGAGCGAGAGAATTTTTACGCCAGATTGACGATGTAGAAAAATAACTTTTCATGGAGTCCGTTATTATTTGTTCTCTTTTATTACAGTTGTTTTTATGATAAATAAAATAAACACGCAAAAATACAGTAGTTGAGGAGTATTTCACGTGGTTAAATAAACCTCAGAAACCTGGTCTTTGCTCCACAGACATAAAAATTATGTAGTCTTTTATTTTATTCTTCAACTATATTTCTTCATTTCTTTCATAATCAAAAAAATGATTAATGGTATTCAGTGATGCATGGCACAAAGGAAGTCATTTTTATTTAATTTTACAGGGAATTATTTTAGGATATTTTTTGTAAGGCATTTTTTTTTTACTTTTATGTAACTAAAATGCTGGAAAGAATAAACATTTCTGTTATTTACGTCACAAAGAATAATTTTGAAAGTTAGGAGATATGATATAGTGCTCATGTACAAAATATTGCAAGAGTAAATATAATGAACTGAAATGTAAAAATATATAGATATAAAAATTCTTCCTATTAACAATTTTTTAAAAGCTTATATTGTGAAAATAGGTAAGCCATAATGAACAGTATACTTTACTATAACTTACCTTAGAGAGGATTTTAAAAGTGATTTCCATTTTTTATGGCATAAATTTTAGCTCCAAATTATGTATGATTCTGAAAACACCTATAATAAAATCATAAAATTTTTAGAAAAGTTAATCATTAGTATACAATGATGCTTTAGAAACTTTAAATTAAGTAGTATCATCTCAGCATGCTAGAAAGTGAAAAAAAAGTTATAACATTTTTGTATTATAAACAAAAATATTTAAATAAGCAATTTAGCTTCTGTTATTTTATTAAATATTTCCTTCTAAATCGCTTGATTTGGCCCAACTTAAAATTGTGTTATGCTTATTTATACCTCATCAGTATTAAAAACAACATATTTCTGTTATTTTTTTAAATATATGTTTCCAAAGAAATGTTCTTAATATACTTTGTTAAAAAATTTTAATTTAAATATTAAATAAACTTTATTCTTGTATTCCATTAATACTTTTGTGTAATTAACGTATTGAAAAAGTGTGCTATTGAATGCAAAAATTGTACATAATATTCTAGCTATTCTGAAATTGAAATCAAAACTTTCTGATTTGAATCCTTTTAGCAACCATTAAATCAAGCAGCGAAAAATAAATGGAAATATTTCGAACGAAATCTAATCTCCATTCTTCATCTTCATCTGGTAGTAAATAAAATTCTTGAAAAGAGAATTAAATTCTTTCTATAGCTCTCATTTCAATGAATTAAATATTCGTTTCATTGGCTAAAATCCAGTAGGAAAAATTAAAACTTTTAAAATGGAAAGATTCTTGAAATCAAGAACAATTGTACGAAATATTCCAAGCTGTGATGCATATTCAAAAGCTTTGTTATCCACAGGAATGTAAATGGCTGCATGCCATTACGCAAACGAGATTTTCAAAGTTACTTTACCATCAAAGTTCTCTGTCAATCTTTCGCTTAATTGATGCTTTTATTATAACCTGAATTGCGTAATGCTTCTATATAACGTAATTAGAACATTCTTTTAACAGATTAAAAAGGGCGGAGTACAAGTAAAAGACTCTCTCAGATTACTTAATACTATTATCCAACTTTATTTTATTGTCGAGCAGCTAATAAAATAGCTCTTAGTGGCAATAAAAGAATGTTAGAGGTTTATTTATTGGGACATCCTATGATGAATAAATGAGATGAGTTGTATCATCCATTAAAGATCTTTGCTCCTTTTAAATTTGATGTTCACATTAAATAGGAAGCAAAGTATATTAATAAAATCTCTGAACCATTTCTGGTTCATTAAAACTTGATATTTATTGTTTTTAGCAATCAGATTTTAACCTATTGTTTGATTGAAATCCTTTGTTATATCACAAATGTGGTAAAAATATATATTTTTTTCTTTAAAAGTACAAAATGCATTAAAATTCTCTTCTAATTAAACGAAATTAAGTTAAATGCACAATGAAATACTTCCAATTCGATTGTTTATTTGAAAGAGTAAAAACTATTTCAAAATAAATAGTTATATCTAAAATTTACTTTAGAAAATAGAAGAGTAAATTGTGTAGTTATTTTCTTAAAATTTAAAATATTTATGCAGAAAATAGCAGACATAGATAAGGGTATTAGTCATAATGAAAAACTGAAAAAATAACCGGGCAATATAATAAGATTCTATGTACATAAAAACCAATCAAAAATTTCTGGAATGGATAATTCTGAAACTATAACCAACAGAATTTAACTTCTTTTTCACAAAGCTGGATAATTTCTCCTCTCAGTAAATATTGATCTACATTATATACAATAATTATAGACATTTTTAACATCTTGATTCATGGAATACTTTACTTCTTTCTCTAATTAATAATTTGAACACATATTTAAGGTAAGACAGTAATTATATATGAAGCGATAGGAATGTATGAATATTTAAATCCAAGAGCTTATTATCATGCAAGAACATGATATTTTGGGGATGAGGTTTCTGGCATCAACAAAAATCCGTAGGCGAAAAATTGAAATTTTATTATCTGCCCGATCATCTCAAAAAATCAGCTTTTAATAATGCGCTGCGATTAAAAAATAAATTAATGACTACTGCAAATAAAGCCTAGAAAAATGTCATTTTGTGCACGTGATTATAATAAATTAAACAAATAGGAAATGTGAGACAAAGGTTTTTGGATCGTTTGTGATACTAAAGTGACTCATTCAATGAAACAATCAAGATGAATAAAAATATAATTTAACTTGCATGAGCACGTGGTGCTTGGCCATTCAAGAAATTATATTCTGACATGATACATTGAAATATGTAGAGCAGATTTCATTTTAATCTTTTATATTTTTATCGTGGATGGACAATTTAAGTGATATAATTTTATTTCAATATTTCCTTTTCATTTACTGGTGACTTTGTTTTTCAGCCTTACAAACCGGACAGCAGTGACGAAATGGTGTATGCGGACTTGTACGATGACGTGAAAGCGGGAAAGGTCCCTGATCCTAGGATGAAGCCACCTTTGCCACCGAAGGGCATTGGCAAGAAACCAAAGGAGCCCCCTTTGCCACCCAAGACCAAAAAAGGAGGGCTCTTCGACTCTCTCGGAATCTGAGCTGACCACTCAATAAGCAAGTGAGTGCCCCTCAGAGTGATGGCTAAAGGTGAACTCGACGTCGAAATGGGATATTGTTTTTTGATAAAAGCAAACTGAAAGAAAAGATGTGGTTCTTAAAAGGCGAACAATAACAGTCAATTGTTTTTTTGTGAACATAACTGCAGCTGAAGATAATTTGAAATCTTCTCATCCGAGTATTGTCATCTTCTTCTGTTATTATTGCTTGTTTCACTGTGTTTTTGCCAAAGAGTTTCGTATTCCATTTACCAGAGTCGTTTTCCTTGAAAGAAAGTAACACTTTCAAACATGTGGTTATCATCTCCAGGGAATGAATATGTTACATGCAGTCTCTTCATCTTATATCGAAACATGAATGAGGAATAATTAAGCTTTGAATTTGACCGATGCGAGAAGTTGATCTTCATCGCAGCATAAAGAGCACTGATCACACATCTGAAAGTCACGTGACTGGATATCACCGTGACTGATGATGGAAAGCTTTTACGTTCATCATCATTCACCCATCGTTGGCCTGCTACTCAGACGGTCCAACTCAGCTCACAAGGTCCTTTGGACTCAAGTACCTCAACACTCATCCCCCCCATATGTTCAATAATGCTCTTCAGTTTCGAAAGGAATGAATTTTCGCCTTCTTCGTGTAATTAAAATCATTATTGCTATCGCTGCCTTTGATGGGGTTTTTTTCTTTGCTCTCCGGTTCTTGCACATTACGTGGGTGTGAGGTACAAGAAATATCTGGCTCGGTTCAAATTCAAAGCTGTATTTACGATATTTTCTCGAAAACCAAACTGGAAACAGATCGCGAAACTCCTTAAAATGAACTGCTTTTCTTTGAAAGATGGCAAATATTTAATGTACGTAAAAAAATTGTTTTGTGGAAGATTAAAAGTATTAGTGTTGTTGAAGTGCTGCTGGTGTACTAGCCGCAACTATTGCCAATACTTTTAAGAGGAGCTTATTAATTTAGTATGAAGAAAAATTGTGTCCTTTGTACATATCAAGTAGCAATGCAGATTATTAATTGCAATGAAAACTAGTATTTCTTATAAAACATATATGAAGGGTTGATTGTACAAATGATCCCCAATTGCATTTTATATCGCACTGAAATTATTCACACGCTTTTTGAGAATACTTCATCCAATAGATTAAATTTTTCCCAAGTCTATAAATAATTTGCTTTGTTACTAATAGTAAAAATTTAAAACACTGACACACAATATATTCAGTTAAGACGTATTTAATGCATGGCATATTACTTTACTAAGCATGATGTTTGACATGCCTATAGTTACAGCCAAGTTAATTCATTTTTGATGATGAGCAAAAGTTTTAATACTAAAAGTCTATGATTTAATATTTAAAAAAATTCAAGTAACACAATATAAAAGTTTCCGATAAATTTAATAATCCTTCCATTTATAAGTTCTATGTTTAATATTGTTGAGGATGGACTTAAAAGTTTGTTAAAAATTTTGGAATTATTGACATTTTAAATATCTAAATATGTACATTTTGTAATTAGGTATGTACTTATTAGGACATATGGTGCTCTTCACAAAACAAATGAGATCAGTACTTATTTTTAAGAATTTTATGATGTAAGCAAGATTAGAGCGTAGAAAAAAAATGAAATTTATGTAAACGATAAAATTATTGTAAAAATTAATAACATTAACTCTCTTAAAAATAATAATTTTTCGGAGTCGAGCTATATATTCACTCGATTTGTATACTTATACTTTCAAACGAAAATTACATGCTTGAGAATTATTAAAATGCAAATAATATATTAAATAGAACAATGAGCTGCCGCAAGTACTAATAAAACAGTTTGCAATATTATTGGTAAAATACATTTTTCTATAAAAATATGAATATTATTTTTATCTACATTCTAATGTTCTATTATTTGTATCTATATTCTAATGTTCACTGGTATATTATAATAAGCAGACGTTTCAAAGAATGAATAATAAGAAGTTCGCTTTTAACTAGAAACCTAAGAATTTTTTTAAAAATAAATTTATATTTGAATTAAACTATTAAAAGAACCAGATTTCATTTTATTGCAACAAATAAGTTGAAGCAACTATGTGAATTTATTAAAAAGTGCTAACTACATAGTTTCGATTTCAAAGATTTTTTTTTTCTAGATAAACTTTGATGAATTGATACAGCTCACACATTACACATTCAAGGCACTCTGTATTTAATATTTTATTATTAGTGTAGCGTTCCAATCTAAAATTTTCTACTTGATTTTTGTTAACCATTAATAGAAAGTAGATATTGTAAAAAAATTTATCTGAGAATTAGTAATTTTTTTAATACAGAAATAAGGAAAATTTCCGAAATTAAATTATATTTCTTTAGTTTCCGAATGGTATAAAAGAAATTTTTTCAAAACTTTCGTAACAGTTGATCAAAGAAAATATACAAGTTATCCCACCGTGTAAGGAAAAGAATAAAACAAATTATTCACTAGCAGCATATTTTTAATTAAAGTAGCGTATTACCTATTTAATCCCAATTTTCTTTTTTAAAGGTTTAAATATATGGTGAATGTAAAATAATTTTGAAAGCATCATTTATTCATTTTCATGTAGAACATTTTGCTAAGTCTTTAGATTTTTGCTTATTTTTATAGCTTAACATATCACTAACATATTAAATTATTTCCCTTCTAATATATACCACAGAAAAAAATAAAAGAGTAGAAATACAATTTCTGAAATAATCAATAATCCATTTTTTAATACAATAAATTTATTTTAATTGTCAGTTTGCAACAAACAACTTAAAATTTTCAAGCATTATTTTAAAAAAATTTGTCTTTTTATAATGCTTTTTTTTATTTACAATAGAAAAATCAGTTTACAATACAAGAATTTTGCAGTTATTTTCAGCTTTGAATGTTTTTCTAAAAAATATTTAAAAAAAAGGATAATAAATGGCTGAAAAGAGTGGCTTCAACTTTTATCTGTGCTGTGTTTTACAAATATTCCCTCCTTAATATAGATCGTTATGAGAATGATAATCAGTTATCTTTAGTTTATTTATTTATTAATTTAAATCGAGTGTTTTCAAGGATAACAGATGGAATAAGGAAAATAATGCTCTGTGATATGCCAAGAAATTATTTGTTATTTTGTTGTTTTCTTTTTATGTTTGTGTAGTTTGACAGTATATACAAATGGCATGCGCCAAAGGATTGTTATGTACATTTTTAGAAACGAAATTTTCATTTTATTTCTGTGCTGAATTTCCCTGGTTGATTGATAGTGATCACATACTAGATGGAAAAAAATAAACTACTTGCTCCATTGTAGTTTTGATTGTTATTGATTGGTGTATTTTTCTAAATTGAAAATCTACTTAAAAATTGATATTTTTCCAAGTAATTTAAAAATATTTTGGGGAAGGAAATTGATTTAGAAAAATTAGTTAATATAACTCAGAAAATAATTTATTAATTACTTCTGGATAATTAATCAAGATAATACATCATGACTTGATAAAGAATATTTAAATATCTAAGCGATATTTTATGTAAAAACTTTGCTGAAATTTGGGCAATCTTTCTTTTATTATATGAGTTTGACACACTGATACCTCAAAATAATTATAATTATTAGTTTGATTTTAAAAATCACATTTTAATATTAAAGTATTAAAATTATTTAGGCATGAAAATTCGAATAAGAAGTGTTAAAATAGAATGGTGAATTTCGAATCCACAATCTTAAGGAAACTAAATAAAATCTAATAAATTGTAAAAATTCTAATAATAATTTTTGTACCTTTACTCGTTTACTTGTCTATAAAATTTTAGAATTTATAAATTTTAATGAAAAATATATTTAAATTCACATAATACTTATTTTTAACTTCAACATTACTTTTTCTCGTGAAAAGCTAACCTCCCAAACACCACTGAGCATAACAGTATCGATAGAATCAAATCTTTAACATCATTGCTTCTAGAATCGCGAAAATTCCCAGTCATTAGGAATGGGAAAATAACCACTCAAATGGAAAGAAAATACAAGAGAAAAAAAGTAAATCGTGCCTTTTTTAAAGAGTAATTAGAATTTCACTATGTATTAAATTCACGAGTTTATACTGAATTCTACAACAAATGAAACACAAATTTTACTTGTTTGCAATATTGTGGTACTCAGTTTTTAAAACTATAAAATAAATACTTTTTGAGAAAAACCTATATTTTTTAACAGAAAAATACAATTAAAAGTGCTGAGAGTAGGCAGTATATCTTTTATAAAAAGGGATTTGAATTAAAAGTTCAAAAGATGTTTGCTTGAAGTATTCTTAGCTTTTAAATTATTCTTCAATAACATCCCTAAATCCAGAATTTGTACGTTCTTAATTTCAAATGAACATAACCCTAGTAGCACACAAATATTGTACAGTATTGGGTAATATTGTTTAATATCATATAATATCGCAAAATATTGTACAACATTATGCAACAGGATGTGCTATATGGGAATGAAAGAAATTAAATATTTTAAGATGAGTGCCAGAAACAAAAGCAATTAAATATTACAATTTTCAACATTTTAATGTTAGCTAAATATTAATATTCCCTTAGTGTAATTTCTATTAATGTTTTTGTGGCCAGGAAATATGTCAGCACCAGTAGTTTTAGAAAATCAGAAATGAATTCTCCCTTTCTCTTAAGAAATCATACATTTTCGGTAGATGGCGCTTAATCAAATTTTTCAGTGTCTTCAATGGCCATAAACCATCTTTCAAAGCATAGATAATTATTTTTGGTTAAGTAAATTAGCAGCTATTTTATATTATGCAGCAGTATATTCAAAAATTAATAATATATGAACTATGACTTTTGAAATTTATATGATTTTTGAAAGTAAATAAAAGTGGTCATTAAAAACTTCCAATATTTGTTCAAATATATTGATCCTTTAATCGCAGATGAAATCAGTATAAAAGAATTTTTTATACAAAACTCTCAGAAACACTTTCAGGCATGGTATAAGAAAAAAGAGACTAGACTACTTTGCAATCCATCAAAATTTGCAGTTGCTGTTGGCATAGAAAAGACTTTTAGGGTCACTTTAGAATCTCATGCACCAATAGAAACCAAAATTGTGTAAAGTATGTGGGAATATTTGAAGAATTTTTCAATAGGACTTACGTATTCATCTAGAAACATTTCATAAACACTTAGCTTTATAGAATTCAATATCATTTGAATTTTTTGTAAAATTTTCTTATAATATGCAACATTAGTTATATAGTTGTAAATCTAAATTGTTAATCTTTAAATTAAATTACATAAATATTTTGAACATTTTAAATCATAAAATACCAAAACGTAATAAAATCTTTATCTATAGTCCAATATCTCAAAATTTTATTGTTACAGTTTGATTAAAGTTACATTAGAAAATATGCTCATTGAATTTCATAAAATATATAATAATATATAAAAATTATACTAAGGATATATATAAATTTATTTGTAATCTATATAAATTAAAGGGAAAATTATTCCTTGCATACATTTTTAAATTAAAATGTTTCATAATATTAATAGATTAGTGTATTTGCAATGTGATCTTATATTCAAGAACATACTAATAAAAACTAATCGCAAAAAAGGGAATGAAACAAACGATGACCCAGTAGGAAAAAAATATAATTTTGAATACAAAACAAACAAACAAAACTATCGAAAGAAAGCATTAGCAATAAACTTCAATTTGTTTCATGAAAGTGGAATATAAATATAATGACTATTAATATAAAATAAATTTGATTTATGTTGTCTATTAACACGAAATACATGTAGCTTATAATATAAATTATCTCATAGAAGGTCTTCAAATTTTAATTAGAAATATTAGCAAGAAGTTATTATAAGTATAATGGAATAAAAAATCTATAAAAAGGTCCATTTCAAATAGGAAGTAACACTTTTTTTAATATTTGTAACTACATCTAAATTATTACATATTAAACAATAAATTTTAATGCATAGTAAATAAATACATTATACCTAAATCTATATTGAAAAAGCTTGGGTACCACCAATTTCAAATTTTCAAATCTAAAATTTAAAATTTTTATGATATTTTATTCACTTTCTCTAACCCAAAAATTGCTTAGTTAAAAAATTATTTAATTAAATTAATAATAAGCAAATTAATAATTGGAAACGTAAAAACAATTTAGTCAAAACCAATTCTAGTATAGAAAATCAAAACAAACAGTTTTATTTGCTAAGGCTTCAAAGGAATTGAAATTAAATAAAGAAAATATTCAGATATAATCACCAAATATATTATGATGGATCATGGTTGTTTAGAAAGTTTGTGAGCTTTTCAGTAGATGCAAAAACAGTAAAGATGATAAAAATTTGTATTTCTACAGAATAAACTTTAAATTTTGTATGAAAGTTATATCTCTAACATTTTTTTCATTTTATTTCTTTATAAATAAAATGTACATAAACCAATTTATAAATATACATTGCATATTCATAAAAATAATATCCATAATTCGTAATTTAAACCACACCCTATAAAAGAAATGGAATGTCCTAATTAGAGTTAACCAGACTACCTATGCCAACAATGTAGATATTCATATTTAGTTTTCATTTTATTTTCTGTTGGGGCTCGGTCAGACAAAGATGCAATAAAAAAATCTACAGGTAATAGTGGAAGTGAATATTACAAATATAAAGTAAGTTTCTCCACACCCCAACAGTTTTGTAAAGAATTGAATGATTTGATATAAAATTATGATATGCCAAAATATTGCTCAAACTTTTAGTATGTAAATGAAAAAAAATTATTGATTTTCATTTTTAAATAACAATTTATAAAAGTTGGAATGAGGAAATTATTCCATACTGTGGCAAATATGGAAAATTCAGCAAAATTCCTCAATTTTATTTCCATTTTGATATAGAATATGAAATATTATATTGAAGTCTTTTTATAAACATTACGACTAAGACTTTTGAGCCTTTAAATAAATTTTATCACACAACAATAATCACTATACCTCTTTACTAGCTATCTATTTTCTAATCGAATATATCGAAATCATTCGGAGGTTTATCTGTTCACATAAAGATGGTTAACATAAACATAAAATCATACACTAAGATTACTTCTAATTTATTTGCTTATAGGATAGTGGGATTTATTAAAATCTCTCTCAGAAAAAAATTAAATGGCCTCTAAAAAAATCTTATAGTGAATATTATGAATATTTTAGTAGATAATTCAACCACCCTCTCACTTTTGGTTCACCCCTTTACTTTTGGTTATTTTCAAAAATAGTTTACAAAACAGTTTTTGGACTGAAGTAGAATCCCGCAACCAGAGAATTTTAACCCCCTTAACGTAAATTCCTTAAATATTCCAAATTTTCAGAATTTATGGTTTTTATTAAATTTTGGTCTTGTTTCGTTTATATTATTCGGAAGTATTCATTAGAAATTACGTAGAATATTTTATTATTTAGAAATAACCAGGAAACAAATAGTTAAGAAGAACTGTAAAAGAAACAGTTTTAAGAAGTTTGAAAATGTTAGTATTAAAACGAGCATAAATATGCATTTTCTATACAACATATTAGGCAGGTTTCAGGACATCAAGGAAACGGAAAAAAAAATCAAGAATGGCGGGACACACCTATGATGGAAGATTACTGCTGCAATTTCTAACTTAATAATTCCATCGTGCTGATCTATAAATTAATTGAACCGACTGATTTTGTGTTCATCTCATTGAATTTAAAGCAATATCTTCCTTTATTTTTTAACCTACCATTAATATTCCGATTTTCCATTATTATTGGTCTATTTCACTTTGCTGCCTTCCGGCCAACATAAAGTGGCCCCGCCTTTTTCAAATATCCCGCCATGTATCTTACAGTGATTTTAAAAAGACAAATCGCCAAACATTGTAGATTTCCGCCAAATTTCTAACAGTGATTTTAACGATACAAATCGCCAAACAATGTAGAATACCACAAAGTTCTTTGGCACTTTTTCGCTGCCACTAGGTTAACGGAAAAGAACCGTAAAGTTTTATCAATATTGCTTTAAATGTTATTCCTAAAGTAGCATTGAACACAAAAATTTTAAAATTTATGCATTGAATCATCTTTTTATATTATATATAAATATTATTCATAAGTTAATTATAATATTATATTAATTTTGTTATTCCTTTAAAGTTGTGACAGGATTTCAGTGTTGAGGACATATTAGTTATGAAATTGAATTTCCAGTTAATATTGAATTATACAGCCAATCTTACAAAAACATCAGAATCGAAATCAAACAATAATTTAAGTTCCGATTTTAAAGGGATTGATTTGTTTACTTGCATATTTTACTGTTCTATATAGTTAATATTCTATATATAAGAGAAAATTATCTGGGAAAAATATGTTTATTCAAATTTCGAAAGCTACATGTAATTAAACAAAAAAATTTGATTAAACTTTTAAAATACTCGTATCATATGTTTCTCAGTTCTCTAAAACACAGTGCAACTTTTAATATTCTTATTTTTCCTTGAAAGAAAATCTTGTTATAGAATTGTTATTTTTCTGATACATAAAAAAGAAGTTATATGAAATTGAATTCTTTCGGCACCATTTCGAAGCTTTTCAATTGAAATTCAATCAATGAACATATATTTCTGAGTATTACTTACTAAAATATTTTTTTCAACTATATTGAAATTCTAGGTATCATTTTTCAATAATTGGAAAATTGTTTTCTTATTTAAAAAGAAATCGATTCTTAAATTCAGATATTAAATCTATTTATCGAAATTCATTTTGTCATATAGAATCTGATTGAAATTTTAAGCTCTTTACTTACAAAAATAAAGATTAAAAAATTTAAATAAATAAATTCAATGTTCTAATATCAAGTACAATAATTTCAAAAGTTTTGGATTAAAATTAAATAACTGAACATATATTTCAATAATGATATTCAATACTGAACATAATTTTATTTAAAAATAAAATTCGTTTTTCCCTATAATTAAATTCCAGGTATCATGTTTCATTAATTTAAAAACTGTTTCCTTCTTCAAAATGAAATCGATTCTTATAATCGAATTTTAAATCTATTCAACTATACTTATTTTATCATAAAAATTGTGATAAAAAATTTAAAAATTCCCTTGCTTACAAAAATTAAGATTATTTAATATTACATTTTATTAACATCATTATGCTATTAACAAATACTCTATCAGGAATTTTTATATATAAATCAGGATACGTTAATTAATGAGAATTATTATCGTATAACATATTCATTAGAAAATTCCAACAGTCACAATTTTTTTGTATGTATTTCTTTCACTGTTAATAGGATTATTAACAGTGAAAGTCATTATATTTACCAAAAATAAATTTAAGATTACATAAATTACATTTATATTAAGATTACATTTAGATTTTCTTTTATTTACAGATAAAATGAAAATGATTTATAAACGCTAAATTTTCTTATACAAAAATTACTGGGAATTCTCGCATATGTTCTAAATTATTAAAAAGCGGATAGTAATATATTTCAACCTATTTATTAGATAATTTCAAAAGTCACGTGCTGTCGGTCTATTTATTTCATTGTTGTACTGAAAAGTGTTGAAAATAAAAACGATAGTACGTCTTGTTTGGATAAAATCTGCACTATCTTCTAATGTTTTGAGTAATTCTACAAAACCTATTTAGAAAGAAAAAGTTATTCGAAAATCGAAGTTTATAAAGAATTATTATTTTAAAATCTTTAGATTTAAAACGTATTTAGATAATTAATGATAGTATGATTTTCATAGACTACCTAGAACTAACATATTTTAAAGAATCAATATAAGTAAGTCATTATAATAGAATGGCATCATTATAGTATGTTATTATTACAGAATGGCATCATTATAGTATGTTATTATTACAGAACGACATCATTATAGTATGTTATTATTACAGAATGGCTTCATTATAGTATGTTATTATTATAGAATGGCATCATTATATTATTACAGAATGGCATCATTATAGTATGTTATTATTATAGAATTGCATCATTATATTAAATTATTATAATAGAATGGCATCATTATATTATTACAGAATTGCATCATTATAGTATGTTATTATAGAATGGCATCATTATAGAATAGTATTGATAAATTTTCTAAGCTTATTATTTACAGAATTTTACGGTGGTCTTAAAAAACTTACTTTCTATTAGTTTTCGGGGCTGCAATAATGCTCCGTTAAGTTAAAACGAATTCATTTTAAGGGTCTAAAAGAACTGGGGAAACCCATTTATTTCCCGAATTCCCCCTCCTCTCTTCAAAAGGAAAAATTACCAACTTTTAGGAAACCGCTTTTATCTCATCTCTAATTCAACCATCATCGTAAACCCATAAAAAAACATGAAAGAAATCTGTTCGTGGTGCTTTTTTTAACGAAATAGTTTCTTAATGGTCCAGATGGAACGTACAAAAAGAAAAACACCTCAGGGCCGAGAGGAAAATGGCAACAAACGTCTGTTCTGGAGGCTCTTCTTGGAAATAAATTTCCAGTTTTTCCTGAGAAATCCCGATGCTCCTATAGGCCGCTATCGATTTTGTTTCAAAAAAGACAAGGGTGATGTTTCCCTATTTTTGTGAGGCCTAACTGAAAAAGGCAACTTGACGAATTTGATCAAAAGCTGCGCTCTAGGTATAATATCAGATCGGGGGAAAAAAACTTGTGCTGCTGTTTTAATTGTCGATTGTTATTTTAGAACCGTAGATTATGAAAGATACCAACTTATTTGAAATGGCTGATATGGTTTAATATTCATATAAAATCGATTAATATGCTTTCTGAAATGTATCCCACAATATGAAAATTATGTATAAATTAGTTCATGCTTTATCTCATAGATGGCGCTAAGCTGAGAACAAGGTTTAAAAAAATTTAATTCTAATTTATAAGACAATGTTTCTCTTTTGATTGATTTTCGGGACAATTCATAGCCGAAGAGTAAAATCAAATATCTGTAAAATAGTTTTCACATTCATAATAATAATTTAACTTTGCAAACGCAAGTAGAAAAATGTTAAAACACAATTTAGAATGACTTTGAGATTTATTAGGTGATAGCTTAAAGTTTAATATTAAATTTTTTATTTCCCTTTCTTTCTTTCTTTTATTTGAGTTATTGGATATTTTATGGTTTAACCTTAGATTTTTTTTATTTAGCTTATAAAAGATTTTATTGCGAGTAGGATTTTATTGTGAATGCCCTTTCCTAAACGAGTTATTTGAAATATTTAATTTTAAATATGTTAAAAGTGCAAAACTCATGTTTATTTAAAACGATTAAAAATGTTGATCTATATTCCAGAAATCTATTTAGGACTTAATTAGATAAACGTCTCGATTGGAAATTACATGATGGCTATTTTTGTAAACGAAAAGAATAGTACATGTAGTTCGTTAACATTAAACTTCTAAACCGATGTATATACTGATGATTTGAATAAAGCGTATATAAAATATAGTCTCAAATTCAGGCTCTTTCTATCTATCCAAGATATTGCCATGTTAGTGGAGGGTCGTGTTGGGGTGGTGGTAAAATCTGGACTTTGGGTTCTGAGTATTGTGTATTGGAATCTCTAATTGCCATAAAAAAGAATGAGCTAATTTAATGCACTCCCTGGAGTGAAATTTATGCCGGGTGAGAGGATTTTGGTTCAACAGTAGTATTCGGACAAGGATACTAAATTTCAAGAGTATAAAACAGCCACATTAATTATATGGAATTGAAATCAACAAAGTAAAAGAAGTCGCTTCACATCAATAGTAAGGATGCAAACGTATATAATTTAGTCCTTCAAATTATGCATTCATTACATAATATCACATATCGTTGAAATTTCTTAAATTTTTATCGGTTTTTTTGCATGTTTTTGCGTAAATAAGATCTTTAAAATAGAACAGTACTCGATAATTATTAGTTAGAATAAAATATTTTTTAATTAAAGTGATCAATCTTTCAAGATATTAACTTAATATTAATTATTCCTTATGGTAAATAAAAAATATAATTTTTCCTTAGTTGTATATACTTGAAATTTGATGAATTATAACTAAGAAACAAGGCCAGAAATTATATTTTTTTTTTTTCGAGTTTGAACTAATTAAATCGTCAAAGTTACAAGACAATTTTTGCGTCTATTTAATATAAATTGTTTAGTGAATAAAATTTGAAAAAAAAATATAATTTTAAATCAATTATAATTCTAATAGCATACATTCTAATAAGCATTTAAAAAGGTACTCAAAATAAACTGTGTGTATTCATTGCTTACTACCAAATAAAAAAATCAATACTTAGGATTCTTAATATTACTTTCATACTTTTTTTTACAAAATCTAAAAAGAGAAATCAAGAATTTAAGAATAGAAAATTATTGATAATTCATCACTTAAGGAATATAAGGAAACGTAATTTAAATTATTTTTTTAATTGCAAATCCTAAAATGTCACCATAAATTCCTAATTATTTTTCAAAGAGAGATGATATGCTGAGATCTATATGGATGTTTGGAAAAAAATATTTTTCGCAGGTTAATATTATAGTTATTTATATTTTATGAAGCACTTCATACATTTTTGTCATTGTTTTAAATTAAAAAAAAAGTTTATTTTCAAATTATCTCTAGGGTTGGAAAATAGAATTGAATAAATAATTATTTATATTAAATGAGTCACTTCATAAATTTTTGTCATTGTTTTAAAATAAAAAAAACTTATTTTGTAATTATCTCTTGGATTGGTAAATAGAATTGTATAAATAGAAAATTTAATTTTTTAAATTCATATAATCATAATTAACAATAAAAAATCTTGAAGATTTACTAGAAATATATATTTTGATATATATCTATTTAACTATAAAGCTTTTTTGTTGTCTAATATTGATTTGAATCAAAATAATTGATCAGAAGTTCTATATTTCAAATTAAAAATCATTTAATCCGGATTATTTTTCTCAGTGACACAAAAGAATATCTATGATTCAAAACGATATCTTTTCCATGCTATAAAAGAATACAAAATTCGAATTTATAGGCATTTGCCATCAAAAATAATCTGTTATTTAGAACTCAAAAATTTAGATATAAAATAATAATGCCAGATGAAAATACTCTACTTGAGATATAAACTATTTTATTTGTGAAATACAGATATGTAGACACACTAAAAAAAGTCAATCACTCAGCAGAACACAAGCAAAATATCGATGGGTGTCTTTTTATATACGGATTCCCTCTGGGCCAAAGAAAGAACTGCTCCAAAATAAAACAGATTTCAAAAGCACATACATATCTTTTCTCATTTATTTTGCATGATGCATAGAAATATTCTTTTCTTCAAACTTTCACTGAATTTCTCTTTTTAGATATTCAAGGAGATATTTGCTTTGAAACATTGATTTCGTAAACATGGGACATTGTCTTATTTACAAACGTACATTGTAAAGAATTTCGACGCTTATCATATTTCTCTATTTATTTCTGTTGACTAGACTATCCCTAAATACTTCATCTCGGTAGTCATATCAGAAATTTTTAGCAGTCTCTTCAGGCGTAAAGTAAATATGAAACCATTTTTTTTATTTTACTTTCTATCATCCCTGTTGCAGTGTAAGTGATTTGAAGCTTTTCGTTATTTTGGGTTTTATATTGATTTGCATTTTGAAAATTTTTTTTATTTTGGATATTTTTCAGGAGCAATAAAAAATTACACCAAGAAATAAGAAAGGAATATTGCTTCGAATTCCTCTCAATTGCTAGTCAAATAAATATTTCGTTCAGTGGAAATTGAAAATACTTTTTATTTTGTTAGAATTAAAAAGGTCATTTGATTGGAAGCTAAAATTATGAGCAACTGCTTATTGAAAATGTGTAAATAAAGAGTTAATTGGTTATCCTATTAAAAATATTAAATTAAAAACTAATTATTACATTATAGATTGAAAAAAAGACTCAAAGAATTTGTCGAACAAAAATGGAACTCCATTGCTTAATTAAATAGAGTACTGCTAGAATAATTAATACTACTTAAGCTTAAATAATCTATTAATGTAGTGTCATAGAAAATATTATTTATTTTTAATATTGTCTCCTACAAAACAAATAAATTTCATTTTCCTAGAAGAATTATTATATTTGTAAAATATTTTATTCTTTATCAGTTACTACCTCAGAAAAAATCTAAAAAGAAGTACAACATTTTAAATTTAGAAGACTTTAGACAAAACAAATTGCATTGGATTTTATCAATGCAATTCTTTTTTTGTGATCAGAAATATTATTTTCATTGTGAATGAACTATAACGATAATAAACTTGAAATTCTAATTCAATTATCAGGATGATATATCAGGACATTTATCTTTATATTAAATGAAAATGATAAACTAAATCTTTTTTATTAAACATTTTATTTCATTTTTTGACTTTTTAAAATAGTTTTCTATGTTCTCGTCAAATGTGTCAGTTATACTTTAAGTGAGATTTGGAACATATTTAAATGATATGCACTATTTCGTAAAAAAATATCTTCATTAATATACACTGTACAAAATAATATATATTTAATGGTATAAAAGCAATTCGCATTTCCTAATTACATATTAATTCTAATAATTAACATTATCTTGAATATTTTTAATACGTTTTTTTATTAAAAACAACAGTTTTCTTGAAATGTCACATAGTTATTAATATGAAACTTTCATAGCTTGTAAAGGAATAATAAAAAATGACTATTTTAAACGCATCTTTTATTTTAAAAATTGATTTAATACTATTTCTTTTAAACCTCTAAATTTGCTATTTCCTATTCTACCCCTTTTAAACTTTGTAAATTAATTTGACCTTTCTATTAGAAAAAAATATGAAAAACAAATTTATTCTTTATTTTGCTATATAAGATTAAAAGTATCTGATTTATATATTTTAGCCGCATTTCAACCCATCCTGTCTGATATTATGTATAGCAGAAGGGTTAGAGAGAAATGCGAAGATGAAGATCTTTAACTTAGAATTCTTGGGAAGAACCAACGAAAAGTATACTCACAAGAGAAAAATAAATTCGGGTACAAAAAAGTTCAAATGCCATTTTTTTATGATCTTGCTTTTTCCTTGCATACAAAATCAAAACAAGATACTTCAGCCCTTTTTAGACGATACTGAAAAATTCTTCTTCAATTTCTGTGCGATGATATTCATCTCAAGAAATTCACACGTCTTAAAATTCATATAAAGACAATGCTACAGATTTCGTAACAAGATGTTTTTGTGCACATTTTTGGACTCGTAAGAGAAATATTTGAATCTAATATATTTTATATTATACCAATTAAATATTTAAATATATATTAAGAACTTTTAAATTAAATGTTTTGTTTAAATAAATGCTATTTATAAATAAAACTAAATGCCGATTTAAGTAATAAGCTCAAAAAGAGTCAAGAATTCAAACGCAAAGTAATAAACTCAGAAAAAGTTAAGAATTCAAATGTGTAGTAATAATTTCAGTATAAAGAATTCACATGGCGTAGAATTGCTATAAAGGCAATGCTACAGATTTTGGAACGAGATGTTCTGTATATATTTTTTGACAGACAAGAGAAATATACGCATCTAAAATATTTTATTAATATATTAATAAGATGTTCCAATATATTGTGGCTTTCCCTTATATCTTCTTTGTGGATAACATCAAAATTTTAATACTATTCATCTTGACTCGTGAGTTGCGCTTGTGTTTTTAAACAATAAATTTCAGAAATATGGAAAGGCTAGAGATCAAAGGGCATCATATATAATATTCTGGATATTTGTAATAAATATTTTATGTCTATAAAAATCTGATTTAATAATAATTTTATGCAATCAAACCTTTAAACGCAAAACTAAAATTGTTTAAAATACATTTAAAATACCTATCAATGTCGGGACTAAATATCATTAAACAAATTAATAAAATGTGTTGTGAATATTTCAGAAAGCTTTGACAAATATAAAAAAGTACTTAAAAGTTGGATCCACTTTTGTGAAGTAGAAATACTCAAAAAGCAACATTTTTTGATACATAAAAAAGGAGCAAGAATTTATTAAACCTAAATTAATATAAGATTTTAGCGTACTATTTATTTGGCACTCGAAAGTTAAAAAATGAAGATAAAAACATTAAATAACAGTTAGTGCTTAAACAACCTTCATAAATAATAGTTTAAGTATAATAAACACGTTTTGGTAAAGATAGATAAGATTTAAAAACGTGTATGACTGCAGCAAAAAAGATTAATGAATGAGATAAGGATTCCTATTTTTTTTCGATGTAATATTCATAACAATTTTATGGTACTAAAATGCATTAACAAGGTTTTCAGAAAATATATCTGCGGTCTTTTATGGTTCATGCGTAACTATATACTTCAATATCAGAATCAGCAATATAAACTAACTAATAGGTTCTAGACAGGCAAGCTAAACGGTGTTTCGTTCCTCCTTTATAACTTCACAAATAGATGCAATCATTACGTAAAAGCTTTTTTGTCTTAAATTCAGAGTATTTTTATCTTAAAAGTGGGAAGTATTTATTCCATACAAAGTAACTGTCTTTAAACAATTTTCATTACATTAAATATTTGTAATTAGCACATCGTTTATTTGGTATGTTCAGAATATACCAATATATATATATAAAGTAATTTCACCAAATTTATTGTATTCCTAGATGGTGATTTTAAGACAACGCCAAGTTCACCAAATTCCGTTATACGATGGTTGGCCTTTTTTGTAGGAGGGGGTTGCAATTTAACGCGTAGCTGTCGCTCTGTCTATACTCAGATACCAATGTTAGTAAAGGCTATATTTGCAACTGAATCACTTTTATTTTTCTAATATGTTCGAATGTTATTTAATACCACTTTTCAAAAATGGCTCAATTTTAAAAATGTCTTCAAAGTTTATAGTTACATTCCTAGCATTTTCATCCATTTAACGTTATTATTCATTTTTACCCATTTAGCTTTATTATTCATTTTTATCCATTTAGCATTTTTTTTTATTATTTTAACATTACAATTTAGTGCTAAAATGAAAAACCCTTGAATTATTTTTTTAGGTTTCAAAGGTTCAACTTATTTAAAAAAATCAATTTATTATAGCCAAGTCTCAATTTTATGGCGTTGTGGAAGACAGACGATATTATTATAGAAGTTTTATTATTTCAAAAAACAAATACAGATAACTGTTTGAAAAATATTTAATTAACTGAAGGGTTGAATAAATACTCAAAAGAATTGATTTATCAGACTCATTTATTTAAGTATAAATTATTTCACGCATATTGATACTAAAACAGTTATTTTAAACTCAAATAATTATAAGTTTATCAAAACCTAATGTATAAGTACTGCCTGTTCTCCATAATGCTAATAAAGAATTATTTAAATAATTATTTTATAGATTTATAAATACTTGATCATTGCTATTTGATTTTTCCAAATTTTAAAGATTTATAAGAGCATTTTTACGTTTAAATTTTAATTTTGTTTGTTCTTTTAAATCAGAAAGGTTCTAGTAATAAAAATTTTCAAATCTTAAAAAAACGTTAATTGTTTTCTTTTTTGCAATCAGAAAATATTTACTTGGTAAAAATAAGATGATAAATGAATCAATAATGGATTAGTTTGCTATGTAAATTTAATGAACCTTTTTCAATACTAATTACTAATAATTATTTATAAAATTGTATTATACTGCATTGAAAAGCTATATAAATTAAAAATGTTGTTTAAACATCATTAATGTAGGAAGAGTAAACATCTTTTGGTCAAATATTTAATTTCAGTAATTAACCAATATATACGAACTTCAAAAAATTTATCAATAATAATTTTTTTAAAATAATTATCCAAACAAATTATGCTAAATTTTCAAACAATTTTTCCCTTTATACTTCTTTTTCCCCACATTTTCTTTTTAAATATTTTATGAATTGTGACAATATTTTAGTCAATTAATTGATAGAAGGAGATAAAAATGCTATATTAAAAAAAAGAATAAATCAAATCCTTCTCAGTTTTCATATAAACTGGGAATTCACACTCCACCTTAAGCTTCATGACGTAGAATATTATTCATAAATTATAAAATACAATTAAATTGTTTTGTCCAGTACCTCTGGAAATGCATCTTATGAAAGATATTTTTAATAATAGGATATAGGAAAATAGGGTTCCAGCATTATTGATATTGAGTTTTGGTTTATATTTAATAATCAAAAATTTTTTGACTCCTTCGTCAATAAATTCATTAAAACAACCACAACTCTTATTATAGATATTAATATTCTTTTAAAATGAAAAAAATCATTTGACTTTTTCCTCTTTAAATAAGCATTTTGTTATTATTCATGAAAATTTATGTAATTTAAAGGTTCCACAACAAGGTTACCCAAAAGTTTTATTTGGAATATTAATGAAATATTTTTTGAGAAACTTGCTTTTTAAAGATATATATTTGCTTATTTAATTTTTTCAATAATTAATGAATACTTCACTTTTAAGAAATAAGATTAAAATTTGAATATTGCCTTGATTGTTTAGTCAGTTTTTATTTTATTGGTTATATTTGTTGTTAAAATTAATGTTTATTTAGAAACTATTTCAATAAAAAAATTAATATTTGGCATCAATTTCAAATATTTTTTAACACTGTTTATTTTGAGAATGATCTTTTTAAAACCATTGGAGATGTTTCTTCTTTCATTTCTTTATAGTTAAAAAATACCAAACAGATCAAGAAAGGGTTGTTAGATATCTTAAGTAAATATCAATTAAATAAAATAACAAGAATCTCATTTTCTGATGCTAATGTTCTATTTTCATTAAATTCCTCTTTTTCGATTAAATTTGTTTCATAATTTTGCATTATTAACACACTTTTTTGCTTTAAAATAATTACGTCACTGAATGGTAGTTTTTCTTTCATTATTATATGTGATATTCGAACTACAATTACGATTACAATTCAAACAATTTTAAAATAAGTACACAACTTAAGAGTATTTTTTCTTTCTTTATTTTTTTATTATAAAAAAAGTATGAACCAGTCGTTTGATTGCAGAATAACGAGAAATCCTATTATAAAGCGATTGGGCTACTGTTATGAATAGACACAATACTAAATGATAGCATATGTTGTTGTTATATTTTAATTTTAAGAAATTATAAATTACAGCATATATTAGCAGGATATTCTATTCTATTAAGAATTATTAAAATCTAATAAATACTGAATAAGGAATCGATTGTAGTAGATTATATATTGCTTCAAACAAGCCTCATGCCATTACTAAGAATTATTCATTTTCCCTCTCTTTCTTTTTTTTCTAAGAATGTCTATTTCAAAGCTATGTCCCTTTCCCCAAGAAAAATTGCTTCCTGTATGGTCTTCCACCTCCCAACGGATGCATGGATTGAAAGGCACTTAACGTTGCTTACATCCGAAATCCAAAACCAAGGAACGGCACTGCTTTCCGTCCCGTTCCACTATTATGTGTCCTTGTCCGCTTTGTTGGTCTCTCAATGGAAAAAAGAAACACTGTAAAAAGGGTAAAATGGGAAAACACTCACAGAAATAGGAGTAATCCATCGTACACTTCTTTTCATATTGTTTATGCATAATTTCAATAATTTGTCATAAAATAAATATTACTTCATAAATCTCTAAGAAACAATTCCGATGCAATAGTATGACTGTGTTAAAAGCAGTGCTAATTTCTTGAATGATATTTCTTTATTTATCTATAACATCAAATCAAGACATTTATGGCTTCAATTAATATATTCTAATTACGATACCCCATTTCCATCCTGTTATTTTCAGCTCAAATAAAAATTTACAAGCAATCTTTATTTATTAACTATTACCCCACCCTGGAATCTAATTAGAGAAGTCCTATTTATAATTTATACCTTCAAAACAGAGAATTCTTTTTTTTTTCACTAAGATATTCATCTTCAAGCAAAGCTTTATATTTGCATGTGCATAGTTTTATCTTCGGTAATTGTGAATATAATTTTTATTCTCATTAAATTTTTGAAAAAAAACAACAACTTATTTTTATAATTTTTACTTATATTTTAGAATACTACTTACTTATATTTTACTTATATTTTACCTACATTTATATTTTAGTACATTTTTTTATTCCTCTAAATATAAGCATAAACCAACTTTTAAATTTATTCCTTTAAAAATCTCAGAAAAATTATGTAAATTCACGAAACAGTTACCAAACATTAGTCTGCTGTTGATCATGGTATATGGAAATTAAAATTAAAGCTGGCAGTGCATACTAAAAGAAGGTATGATAAGATGCTCATAGGAGATTGATTATATATTTGAAATAGTACAAACTTTAAAATTACCATTGACAACATCATTTAGGAATATCATGAACAGATCTGACATGTAAAAGTTACCAGAGTACATATTTTTAATATACCATGGGAAAATATTTGATATTTTCTATAACCTTTCTTGTGATGTTTTCTATTTCATATTTCTATAATTTTTCATAATATATTTTATATAAGCTGTAATTTTTTGAGCGTGTGTATTAATATTTTTGTGACACTTTAAAAAAATTTTAAAAGTTGCAACCTATCTGTTAAAAATAGACTTTCTACTTCATGCATGATAAAAAAGAAAAAAATTTGGGAGAAGTTTGATTTTTTTCCTCAAAAAATATTCAATAGTACTGAAAGAATGACTTAAATTTCATCTGAATAGCCATTATATTGAAAGCATCAAAATTAAAGATCTCTACATGAATGAAAAAACGCAATAAATATTTTTTTTTTGTTCAAAATAAATATTAATTTTAATATTAAATTTAATAATATATCTATAAAATGGGAGAAAAATTAATTTATTACTTTATTCAACATTAAGCCGTCAGTATATACTATTCATAGCCTATATTGATATATTGTACTCTTTAATATTAAATAATAGACATATAATGATGAACCAATTTTATTTAATAGTACATAAAATAAGTAATACGTTTTAGTCACTGATAAATATAAATCATTTTTTTTCTTTCATAATTTACCATCAATTTATATTCTGTACAAGTGATATAAAATATTTTATTGTGAAATAATATATTATGTGAAAACATATACATGATATACGCTTGTTTCGGAAACTGCACATAAACTGCAGAACATCATTCTAAATTCATTCACTTATTCAATATAGCTCTAATCTGCATTTTTACACTTTTTCAAGATATTATTAGACACATGTTTTGTTGCCTCAGATATTAATAGAGATTTAAAATGGGGTATGATTAAAGAATAATTATGCTTAAATATTGAAATGATTGCCATTTATGGAAATATAAAAATAATTGTTCCTTAGACTGCTTTTAAGAAGTATCTAGTTTTATAATCAAAAATGATATTACAATAGTTAATTTTTCTGTAAAGTTCGCAGAATTTTTGTATTTATTTTCTAAACGCTTAAAATTCTTTTCATGAAAATAAAAGGATATAAGATTAATGATTTAATGTGTCTCAATAGAAATCGACATCGTTCATAAAATTGAGGTAAGATATGACCTCAAATTCTGCACAGTCTCTCATAATTTACTCATTTCTTTGAATAAAATCTTTAAGAAGTATATTAACTTAAAATTAATTTTATTCTGAGCAATATTGTTTATTACAAAGGGTTTTATTAAAACATTTATTTTTCAAAAAGTTTTCTTTTTTTCAAATAAACTAAAATCAATTACTTGAATGTTTGAATTAAAAATTATTCAATTTTGTGCTTAAACTAGAGGTAAAATGGTGATAAATAAATATAACAAGCGATATTTACTTAATCATTCAAAATATTTGAACTCTCTATTTTCGCAAGCTTAGAGAATAATTGTAAAACATATTATTCAATCAAAAAATTAATTCTGAATAAATTATCTTATAATGTTTTGATGCCAGCTGTTTTTAGACAATTTCAATTAATAATTATCTAAAATATTACAAGAAATACAACTACGGTAGATTATTTTTCATTAAATTTTAGATTTTAGGAAGAAATAATGAGAGAATAAACTTCAATAAATTT
The DNA here is from genome assembly GCA_026289955.1 of Argiope argentata. Lineage (NCBI taxonomy): Eukaryota > Metazoa > Arthropoda > Arachnida > Araneae > Araneidae > Argiope > Argiope argentata. The sequence goes on along the minus strand of JAOUZG010050212.1, from coordinate 2,917,960 downwards.
AAACAAATGTTAACCACTTTTTTGCAAAAGAATATAGAACAACTTTTTTGTTAAAGAATATAGAGTACGTTATGTTTTAATTATAAAAATAAATAAGGCGATCTGTGCATTGCAGAATTAACTAGTTACAATCTTATAAAACATTTATTGAGACATTAAGTTCCCATTTTTCAGTAGTTTCTTGTATTCCTAAAGCGGTATTATAATTATATCATGTCACAAAAACAGAAGTATACATACTTGAAAGCAGCAATTATTAATAAAATATTATGGCAAAAATAAGCATTTTTAATACATTGATTTCATATATTTTATACTGACATTTTTTAAATATATATTATTATATTACAAGCCCGTAGAAAAAAAATTAGATTCACGAAATGTAAGATTAGCTATATTAAAATGCATTCTTTAGTGCATCTTTTTAGAGGCAAAACATAAAGAGTAATGTAATGTTAAAATATTCTTAGGAATTAGGTAAAATTTTACAAGCACCTATAAAAACATTTTTTTTCAATTTATGCCAACATTTAAGCGTGTTGTGGTTTTAAAACCATTTTACTGGAATTCTGAAATTTTTTTGGGATATTAAAAATTATTTTTTAATGATAAATGCTTGCAAAATGTGAAGAACTCCTTATATTTTTAGAAAAAAAAAGAGTTAAGAATAATTCCATTATATTTTTTAAGATACGAATAAAAGTACAAAGTTTTATTTTAAGACTTGAAGGTCAACATTTTGATAGCTCGTAATCTCAAAACGAAATACCAATACTAACAAAATTTGATTTTTACGAAGGACCTTTGAGATAGTTGTGAATTTCAATGAGAAAATGATGTGTTGCTATTGTGAAGTTTTAGATTTGTCCTTATTTCAATATATGGACGGCCCCTTTATATGTTTTAACCACTTGTGCTATAAAGACGTGCCACGCAGGTTGAGATGGTTTTGTAACAAAATCGCAAGCGACTTGTATACCACGTCAATAGGTAATTTTCGCAGAAACAAAAATGACGTGTCCTCCACGTCGACTAACAGTTGATTCGTTCATTATTATAATTTGTAACCGCCTTACCACATGTTATATCGTAAATCGGGGCACAGCTATCGAAAGTTAAATCGTAGCACAAGTGGTTAATTCAAAAATCTTTAAGAGTGCTTATATTTTTTTAGTATTGTACTTTTTTTATAATTGTATTCTGAACGATGATGGAATAAAACTGGGAGGGTTCCGTTTTCTTCCGAAACTGCACAAACAGTTTTGGAAGTCATTCCTGAATTTCAAATTCTGTTTACTTTCCTTTTATATTACTTTTATATGTCGATGTATATGACATATAGAAATAGTTGAGAATGCTAAAGCAAATCGATTGATTAATGAATTAATTTGAAAGTTTTGATGAATCTTCTTTTTTCAAATAAAATGTAACCTTTCTTTAATAGATCAGCAATTTATTTACACATGCAGATATAACAGTTACAGTCAAAGTGATTAATCGGTTATTATTAGTAATAAAGGTTATCATTAATAATAATTGATTTTCCTATTAACCTCAGGCTAATTAAGCTGTTCAGATATAATTTGTGTAATTATTACGAGAAAATATTAAAAATAAAGAAACTATGATGATTCATCTCAAAAATATTTTAATGATAAATACCGAATACTATTACTTTATATTAAATAATGTAACAAATGCCTTAACAATGTAGTATCATATAAAATGATTTATTCACCAGCTTACTGGATCTGTTACGTGACATACTGGGTTAGCAGATCATTTTTATTTGTTAAATGTCGATGTATATGACATATAGAAATCGTTAAGAATGCTAAAGCAAATCAATTCATTAATTAATTTGAAATTTTCAATTAATCTTTTTTTAAATTAAACTGTAACCTTTCTTTAGTTGATAAGCAATTTACTTACAAACGCAGATAAAACTGTTATAGTGAAAGTGATTAATCAATTATTAATAATAAAGATTATCATTAATGCGATTATCGCATTAACATCAGGATTATTAAGCTGTTCAGAAATAATTTGAATAATTATTCCGAGAAAATATTAAAAATAAAAACAGAAACTATAATGATTTATTTTAAAAAGATTTTTAATGATTAATGTCGAATACTATTAATTTATATTGAACACTGGAAAGCTAACTGAAATGACTTAACTATGAATAAACCGTATAAAATGATTTATTCATCAATACTCATTGGTTCTATACCTTGGGTTTGCAGATTAACTAAATCACAGAAAAATAAAATAAGTCAACCAGAATTAATAGAAAGTTATTGCAAATTCTTAAACTGATAGACATAATCGTTACCGAGCAATGTAGAGGAAACGTCATTTTTAACCTTCATACATATTTTTATGGATCTTGGATGAACTATGAATTATGCATGATTAGGAACAAATTACAGCTCAAACGGCAGAAAAGCCACCTTTCTCACTCTATATCACCGTGATGCTGTTCATCTGCCGCGGATGAAATGGAACGAAATGAATCCATTTCGATTCCCCGGGCCACCGAATGCGGCCACATAATAGCATTCAAACGAGCGAGTCATCATTCCACACTTTGCCACCTACCAACAAGTATTTAGAATAAAATCATCCCCCCGAATTCGCTCTCTAAAAGTAGAAAAAGAAAGAGAAAAATGACTTCTTCGATTTGGGCCTGCCTCCCTCCGTGGAAATAATTTGCATTAATTATCCCCCCGAAATCTTTTCAGAATCTTCGCGCGCTAATGATTCGACTCGGAAGAACAAAAAGGCGATTTTCTGCAGAGATCAGCTTCGCCTCGCAGTACACATCCGCAGAAGACGGTCGAACCCTAATGAGTTTTCCATGTAAATCTGAAAGTCCCCGTAGCTTTTAATCGAAAATATTCGCTCGCAAACCATTTCGAAGGTATGATTAGCGCTCGCCATTAATGAGTTGTTTTTACATTTTAAATTAGAATGGATTGATCGCAGACATTTAAAAGAGATTCCTTTGGTGTTGTTATTAAATGCTGGCTAACACGTTCCACGCGAGACGAGATTAGGGCCGAGAGTGGGCTGCAGAATGATGGACGAGATTCGGCCTTATGCGGTTCGTGGAATAAAGAAGATCCTTGCTGATGTCACTTAGTTAAGCGTGCAGTCGTTAATCAAAATAATGTGAGGTGGAAGAACATTATAAATGCAATATGATTCTTTGAACAACGCATTTAACCCTCCGAGAACAGCGGATAATGCTGCATGTTTCAATCAATATGTTTTAAACAAATATATTTATAATGCATATGCCCATATATAAAATGATCTAAAATAAGAAAATCCATTCTTCTTCTTCAAAAAAAGCATAAACGAAAGGATTGGCTTGAAATCTGCGTGCCTGTAGGCATTGATAACCAACGAAATGAAACCAAATTTTATGTATAGATTTTGGAGGCATGTTGTATTAAATTTTGGAAAAGATGTAGGGCTAAGCCACTGATGGAAGTCCATCGGAACCCCAACAAACCACCGAGAAGGTACATAAAATGGTTTATGCAAAATTTTATCATTATTCAAATGATAAAGCATAAGCAGAAATGAATGTACAGTGTATGAAACTCGAAGAAAATCTTTAGTAATCAAAATTAGAATCCTCTGTGCTCATGAAATATTTTGAAAAATTCTAAGCTACCCTATATATAAACATTCTGCCCCAACATCTTATGCTTTACATTTTTAGGTGTTTGTTTACATTATCTTAGACGCTATATTTAGAGTCTACAAATAAAATTTGGTTTGATTCCGTTTATTAATTTTATCTACAAATGTTTTTTTTAGTTATACGTTCATGTGTGGGATTTATCTTTGAATACTTTCCCTAGTCCATTGTTTCTATTCCATTTATTAATTTTACTTACATATGATTTCAAACTGAGAAATTTTAATCAGGGCCATACTATTATTTAGATATACTTAATGGAAATTTTAATTTTTACACAATAGCAAAATACACACATTTAAATAAATAAAAATAAAAATAAAATAATAATATAAGTTATTTGAGATTCTATATCATTAATAATAAAATTAAAGCAAAATATTATCCCATTTAAGACACCAGCTCAATTACAAAAAAATGCTTCGCTTGCTGTAAGGGAATCATAAGTATACTTTTAGCCATAATGTATTTTATTTCAATACGCCATAAGGTATTTCAACTTTCTAGTTTTGACAAATATCCACGTAATCAGATCTGAGAGTTATGCCTTGAAATATCGATGTTTTTACCCAATATAGATATAATTTCTCCGATAAGGTTCAATAACTTTTTAGATTACAACGGAATTGATTCATAACATAAACATGAATGGAATTTTCATTACATAGTATAATAAAAAAAAAAACAAAGTTTCTTTCTATCTTGCGAAAAATGTGTTATGGATTTCTGTCTATGTTTATTAAGAAAATGGTAGTCACTGATGTGCATAAATTGAATAACGAATATAATCTTTTAAAAAATAGTATAATTTTTAAAAAAATTCTATTAAAAATTTATGCACTGAAAATTTAAGCATCCAAGTAGAATTTCTTTGTATATTTATTGCTCTAATACTAAATTTTAATTTTACCTGATTTAAAAAAATAAATAGATACACAGAAACAATTAGGTAAAGATCATTCGATTGTGTCTCCATTAGAATTCTTCGTTTCTTCTAAGAAATGATATTTGGTAATATTGTAAAAATTATATTTCAAATTATGATACAAGAAGCTAGTATGAGTATTCCCACAATATCATGAAGATTTAATTGCATAATATTAGAAAATTATATTTCATAAAACAAGTTAAAAGCTACAATAATATTCAATACTACATGTCTGTTGATAAACTCTCAAAAAATTAAAATCAGAAAATACAGAATAAACATAAATGAATTACGACATTGAAACTACTACACAATGCCATTACATTAAAATAAATAATATATGAAAAATGAAAAAAAATTATTACATCAAAATTTTGTTTTTAGCATTTCTCAGTAACTGAGAGTTATTTGGATTCGTTAGAGATATGGTTATTCCCGCAATTGCTAAAATATTGTACGAACTTTACTAGGGTTCAGAGAATATGTGTTTAGAAAATCGCAATCTTTCTTAACAAGAAACCTTTGCAAGAGTGAATGGATGTGCAAGCAACGCTATTTAACCCTTCATCAAGCAGCTACTCTTCAGAATCTTATTTAATGTTGTTTATTTTTATGAGATAAAACTAAAGATCTTGTTTAAAATTGCCAGAAACAGTCAATGAATTTAAAGAATTCTTCAATGCTACATCAGGAAACATTGACAGTATAAAGCTTCAAAATGCGTGAAGCAAATGAACTAAATAATATTAAAAGACTATTTGTCATCAGATTCACTTATTGATCATTTGTAATAAAAAAAGGAATATTTAGCTAATATTTATATATCACCGATATTATAGGATTTAGTTTTGAAAATTCAAACATTTAACTTTCGGTCATTCATTTACGTTAGCCATAAATTACTTGCTCAATTTCCCTTTTCTACTATTGTAATAAAATAAGCTATCAGTTTTTTATTCTTTTGAGCTTTCAGTCAAAGGAGTGTGCAAATAGCACTTATCAATAAAAAATAAATATTAACATATTTGAGGTTATTTTGTCATCGTTTACTTTAAAAAATTTCGTCATTTATTATTCTGTACCAGCTTGAAAAGATAATACGCCTTTAAATATGATCAAAATACTTGTTTTGTGTTATCAATGGCAGTTAGAAACAGGTTTCTTTACCAATAACTCTACTATTGTCAACATAGAGGTGACATTTAGAATACCACTGATATTTTCTGTTGCTGTTAAACTAATAGGCAATTTTACTCTTTGCATTAGTTCACTTTTCTAATATATTTTACCAACAATAAACGTCACATAATAACATTTTTCGAATTTTTTCCTACAGAAAATCATTTTTAGGAGTGTTAAATTGAATTCATAATAGGATAACTTTGATAAAAAAAGCATTAGAGTATATAATAATAGAGATTAATTTTTAATTGGTTTTTAAATGAATTTGGTTATAAATACTTATAATTCTTGATATTTGGTAATAAATACCCATAGAATAATTCCTTCTCATGTAGAAATTTAAAAGTGTTTTTCAAGCAAATGTTTGCTCAGAAAGAAAAAATATATTTTATTCCCAGGCAAATTCATTGTTAATACTTGTACAAAAAATAATTTTCATAATTTTAATTTAATCATTCCATAATTTCAATTTGGGACACAATAGGCTCAATTTTGTTAAAGATAAGTTCGCGTAATTTGAAACATTAATTCACATAATTCATTAAGAACGTACAGGGATGAGATTATAAAGCTTTTTAATTCTTCACCAACAATGTAAAGATACCATTTTTTTTTCATTTCATAATAGAAAATGTGTGGTTTTTCAGACTTCTGATAAACTGTATGTTAAAAGAAAGCAATCAATCGGGAATTAGTTTTTTAAATTTAAAATTCCTTTGCAACTTAAAGTTACAGAATTGTCATATTTGGAACATTAAAGTTATGTTTTAGTTTTTATATTATAGTGAAATACAGAACACAAATTTAGTTTTATAATAAAGAATGTTTGCTTACTCAGTCTTTTGTTTTTCATTAAAGTAATCTTAATTATCAATTTCTAACGACCCCCTTTTTCAAAAAAAAAAACATTTTTAAAACACAATTTTTATATAATTACATACACACAAAAGAAGTTGTGAAATGATATAACTTATCTGGCGAAAGGTTTATATATATATATATATATATATATATATATATATATA
>JAOUZG010050212.1:2892975-2910710 GCA_026289955.1 Argiope argentata | reverse complement strand
CCAGAATGAATAATGTCCATAAAACTTTCTAGCATACACTGCAATAAAGGGCTCCCCCTTCTACCGCATACAATTATAGATCTTGGATAAGGATACGAATTCCTAATATGCACGAGCGAACGATAGTTGTTATTGTTTGATGTTTTAATGCCACCTGCCATGTACAAGCTCACTGATGCATCTCGGAATTTAAGCGGAAATGAGTGTCTCTTGTTTTGAAGTAGAGCCAACTAGGGCCAAGAGTACGAGTTAGATACTCACACATCAAATTCATTTGCATAGCTCCTCTTTAAGAGGGGGACACATTCACTCATCTTGCTGATAGAGAACACGGAAGAACAACCATACCCGAAACGGGACTTGAACCCGAGACGTCGAGATCCCGGGGAAGACGCGCTACCCCAATGCCAGGACGTCGGCTGCGATAATTGGGAAATATAGAATTGCAGAGAGAATTGAAATTTCTACCGAATATATAGCAATGTGTTTCGGAAGCTTAGTCGGAAGCTAAGAGATACTAAATTTTGACAGAAAACCTCAACTGTAGTTAGAAATTATATATCAATATTTACTTATTTAAGTCATTGTATTGATGTGTCATTGTGTTTACATGCATATGGTAGTATTAGAAGTACCCGCAGGGCTTTGACCTTGGTATAACAGCCAGGAAGAAAAACTAGCCTTAAACTTAAATCTAACCTTTACCCGATATGACATGCATGTTACGCTACATCAAAGAAATATATAAATATTGTTACGTTTTTAGAGTAGTGGGTTCGGATTGAATGGACTTTACTTGAGGAAAGCACAAACAAATTTATTTACAGCTATTTACAGGATGACGATAAAATAAAACTTCGGACAAACACAATCCAGAAGTTAACAGTCACTAACAGCGTAAACACAAGCCTTGCGCACAATAAAAACCGACTGCAAAACAAGTATCGTATAGCACAGTAAACAGTAAGTCCCAGCGAGCTCAATTATACTACGTTTACAGCAAACACAGCTCACTAATAACAAGCGAGAAATGTAATCCACTAGTCTAGCAAAACGCTTTTCTTCCGAGAGGAAAACTGCCGAAACTACGGCAACCCATCCCTTATATAGCCTAGCAATCGCGTGCACAAAAGCAAGCGAAGCTTCATGTACAATCCAACGGCTACTAGGCTATTCCTTTCACCAAACTAACCCGGTTGGCGCTAAGCTCCTCGTGAAATATCGCCAACATCTGCCTGCTTCCGTGGCGTTCGCCCGTTGTTACAAAATGTTTAGAAATTATCAAAAATATTCAAATAATGCAGAAGTCCGCCAAATTTCTTACAGCGATTTTAAAGGTGAAAAATCGCAAAATAAGGTAGAATTCCATCAAATTTCTTTGGCAATTTTTCGCTTGCTCTTGGCTAACGGATAAGTACCTTTATATAAATTCAAAAGTACTTCAGAATGATTCCTTAAGATCAATTAATTAACAATGTTTAATTTTAAATGCATCAAACACTAAGGAAATGAGCAGAATCGTTTGAAATACCTGGCCGAAAACATGTTAAGCCTTACTCATTTGGCGGTGTGGAAATGAAGATTTTAGGCAAGAAATTTAATTTTTAATTAATAAAAAGCTAACCACTCAATTAACCGGAATAAATAGTAGCCTATGTTCAATTCTTGACTCTAATCTATCTCTGGGTTAAATTTTATCCAATTTCATTCAGCCGTTCTAGAATGATTGACTAATATCAATCATCCAAACTTTTGCATTTATAATAGTAGTATAGATATACAGACAGACAATCGAGCATTTGACAAATTTGGTTCAAATTTTAACAAGTTTCTATATTTTAAATGCTAAAACCATGTACTAATTTTTTAAAATCAAAATAGCTCTTGTACTCAACAGAAAGAAAGCAAATTTGCTAAGAAAGGATTTAAGATTTAATTTTATTTAAACCTTAAATATGTGGTTGTAATGACCTGTACCACATTTCCGCCATCTAGATTAATGTATTTTAAACTATCGTGTTTTAAAAAATAATACCAAAAATGTATTTTTCGAACTTACAGAGATTTCAAACGTGGAGATTCGATAAAATATCTAACTCGAACTGTTGACGATTTCAATTGGCAATTTTTGACAATTTCAATATGTCCTCTAAATTTCATATACGCAGAAATAATAGCTAACCAAAATCTCCTTTAATTGGAGGTTATTACTGATAATTAGCTAGAAAAAGAATAAAATAAAAAAATAATCCTGTTAAACTTTAGTAACTGTTGCAGGAATTGTTTAAAAAATATATTATTATTGAAAAATGCTTTAATGCCTTAAAAGATTATGGTCTTAATAAAATCCGGTGCCTCATTATTTGAAGTCTTAGCAACAAAACCATAATTCGCATTTCAAAAATGTAACGAAGCGGGAAGATTCTTTCGATTTTGCTGTTGCATCTTCCAATTAAATAAATTTTTCAGTAAAGAAATTGAAACTTATATGTTAAGTGAACCAATATGGTTTTAATAGCAGACAGATTTGAGACAAATCCTTTTATCGATGACTCTCTGTATTTACTAATCTCTTCATTAATTTCATAATAACAAGAAAAAGAATACTGTAGGAAAGCACTTTTGTTTAAATTTAAAATTGTGAACATAATTTTTATTGTAAACGTATTCAACGTATGATCTGGAAAATTAGTGTTAGTTGTTAAAAACTACTTTCTTATCCGTTATGATGGATTTAAAAATTGCAGGAAATAACATTCTAAATAAGTTATTTAGAAAAAATGCATATTTTAAACAGGTGCAATTATGTTTAACTTTCTTTTAGAGGTAATGATAAATATATTTTTTCAATTTTTAATTGATACTATTTTAAATCAAATATATTTCATCAAATTTAATAACAATATTTGTAATCAAAATAATGATATAAACTAAAAATAGTACTTGAATTGTAAGAAAAGTTAAATATTTTATATAGTTTGAGTTTGAACTCAATGCAATCACAAATATTAGATACAATATTGAAAATAAAAGAAATTAAATACAAATTTTGATTTAAATTGTGTTCTTAATGCTGTCGAAATCTTAATTTGGATTAAACTTAAGTATATCATTTAGACAGAAATGCGAATAGCGGTATTATAAGCAACAAAAAATGTATTTGAACGCTCTTAATTTTAATTGATATTCTTTTATATTGATGATAAAAATTTCAAAATAATTTAATTAAATTTGATTCAAATATTTAATTTATATTTGAATATTAACATTTATCTTTATGTTTTTGATAGAAAATTAACATAGATTTTAACAGCATGATTTTGCATCGAGCATAAAAATTTTGTTTGGCTAACAAATAAACTCAAACACATAAAATACATAAATACAAGAATATTGAAGATCAGGATAATAAAATAACAGTGATGGTTTTCGCTCAATACAATTTTTAGATTTTCAATTTTTAAATATAAATTTGGCGGAAAGACGATTAAATTATATTACGTGTCATCTATGATACATTCGATGATATTTTGGTATTTAGACGTTTTATTCATTTATTCTCAAATTAGAATCTACGAGATATAATTGATTAATTCGAGTAAAACAAAATGACAAGAGCGAATGATCTATTTCCAGTTTCATAAACAACTAGATAAGAAACACAGCAATCCATCTTGAATTATATCAAATTCAATATCAGCCCAATCAAAGCGAAAAAAAAAAGTAGCGGCCCTCGAACGTTAATGTTTGCTTTCTGATTTTAATGCGAGTACATTTCAAACAAAGAATGGCTCTCACACCTTTTCTTGACTTTGATTTATGGCTCAGAAACTAAAGTTTCTTTTCGCTAGCTAAATTATTTTATTTCTTTAGTAATAATATTAACTCGTTTCAATGGGTTCAAACTATTTTTGAAAAAGTTTATTTTTTTAAAGTTCCGAAGACTTAATTTCCACGCTATTAACCAATTTACAATATAACAAAAGTTGGAAAAATATATTACAGGAAACAATACTAAAAATAATTCAATAATGCAGAAATACTCATCAAATACATCTACATTTGAACGTAAAGAAATTATTTCCAATACTCTAATCAATAACCCTTTGCGGTTCGATGTCGAGTGTGATTTGATATTCAAGACTGTGCAACATTTTGACGTTTTATTTATTTATTTTTGAAATTTAATTGTTAAAAACGCCTACATAATGGTTAAGAGATGTAGATTAATTTTTCAAAGAAATTTGACTAAAAAGAATTATATATGTTTATTTTACATAGCACTAAACAAATCTTCTTTGTATTAGGTGAATAATTTTGCATCTAATTAATTTTTGGACTGCAAAGGGTTAAGCATCGTGACAAAAAGATATATTAAAACTGTATTGACAATTACTTGTACTTAATAAATATAATAATTGATGTCATCCAAATAAATTTAGATTAAGGAAATTAACTTGCGATGTCTGAAAATATTGTTCGTAAATTACTAAAATTTTCTCTGGAGAATGCCAAAAAAAATCTTTCATAAAAATATGGAATCGCTTTAAAATTATTTATATTACTATCAACTAATTTCCTATTTTTAATTAAGTAGCTTTTTCAGATTATTATAGGATATTTCCTTTAATTACAATATTTTAGAAATCGTTGAAGGGTAATTTTTTTATATCGTTATTTGCAATTGAAATTATATGCAATGAATATAAATTTTCTTATTGTTTTTCAACGCATATGCGATTCAATTGCAATGCTTCTTATTTGCATAAAATAAACTTAAATACTCAGAATATGAAGTATGCCACGGTTTGTCAATAATATTTTTATTTAGTATAGATTATTTCTAAATGAATATATCTTGTTATCAATAAAAATTAAATATGCTGTAAAAGTGTGTTTTACAAACGGCTTGCAAAAGAAAAGAGAGGGGGAAAATTTATATATTTCTATCCTCACAAAATTTTGAACCATTCATAGAAAAATGAAAAAAAAAATCCCTTCTGGACCAAATTAGGATTCTTACATTTGTAGCAAACAAATCCATTTATTCTAAATATGCTTTTAGAAAATATTTGAATATATTTAGAAATTTTTTGGAAAATATTTAGAATTTTGAAAATATTTAAAAATATTTGTTAAAATACGCATGTTGCTGTTGTTGTAACTAATGGCACTTGCCATGAACATGGACGCTGACGGCCATCATTGACTTTAAGCTGAATGAGCGTCTTTTGTTTTTGATGAAGAGCCTACTTGGACCAAGAGTACGATTTATCTACACACCCATCACATTCGCTTGCGCAGCCCCTTTTTACAGGGAGGCACATTCATAAACTTCACAGACACAACAAAGAAAAACAACAATGCCCTAATCGGGACTCGAATTTGGGATGAACAGATCACGAGGAAGGCGCGCTACCTCTGTGAAAGGACACCGGCTAACATACTTATATTTACATTTATTAACTAACATTATGGATTCGATTGTTTGGATCTTAAAAAGCTACGTAAAGTTACACATTTTTATTCGTTCTTTTATAATTTTTTCTGTAAAAAACAAATAGCAATTTTTACGCGTCCTATGTCATCTAACGAAGAAAAATAAATTTTGCAGAAAAGTAATATAGAAAAAAATGTAACATAAAAAATATTGTTTATTTTATTCCAATTCAGGTGAACAGATTTAGTAACGATAAATTTTTTAGTTACATAGTTTTTATTGCAGAAAACTACATGAAATTGTATTGACATAAATTCGAGAGAGAAAGATTCATGTGATCCTTAAAGTGTATAAATTCGAATTATAAAAAACTATTCGAAATTTACCGTTATAAGAATTAAATAGGAATTTCAATAAATAACATTCAAGACTACGCAAAGTTAAGACATAGTTTATTTGTTGTTTCAAAAACATATTTGAAACTTTTCAGGATTTTTTTTCTTTGCTAACAATTATTCAACAAATATTTTATAATTTGTAACAGTTGTTGTTCTCATGTTCCGCTTTACAATGGAAGAAGTGAAGTAGCTTTTAAAGGAATGAGCCCCTTAGAACCCGAGGGCAGAAGTCTGACTTCTAGCTGACACACGTCCCAAACCCTTTTTAAGGAGTGGGCATTAATGCATTTCATTCATTCACAGATCGTAATTTAGATCTGAAACAGAGAGCGATCACTTCTGATCCAGTACCCCCCCCCCCCAGTGGTACTAGTTTCGACATTTAGGTCTTTGTGATCACGACAGATTTCTGTGCACCAGCCACCACACACGTGGAGAGCCTTCGGCAGGTGGGTTCGAACTCACAGATCAAGATTCATAACAGTAATAAATAAATTTTCTATTTTAACATCATGTGAACTGAATACAAAAATCTTAAATTTAATGAAATCACTTATGCACTTATGGAAATAAAAAGATGTATTTACATTTGTCTATTTTTTTTTTTTAAATGAGTATTATTTTGGGTGTCGACAACAGAAGATTAAACCGAAGTCAGACACGGACATCACAAGAACAAACAACAATTTCAGTGCATTAGTTGCATTTAAATCCTGCTCTGATACAAGAAAAAAATTATTTTCAACACTACCAATTCACCTCAATTCATATGGGCATCACCCAATTGGGAATTCACCCAATGCGCCTAATTCATATGGACATTAAAAAATAATTCATTAATATTTTGAATTTTCGAAGATTCTTTGATTTTTGAAAAGTATATTCAGCACAATAAAAAAATTATTAGAGGATTTTCAAAATCAAAAATAAATAAATAAAATAAAATAAAGTAGAGAAATATTTTCTTATAATATATGTTTTTTAATGATTTAAACCTGTAATGATGGAAGAAGATCAAATTCTTCAAGATTTAATCGTTATTTCACAATGGAAAAAATATTTATACTAAAATATCAGGAAAGAAAAAAGAATTTAAAAGAAAATTACATTGGTCTAAGCCAGAGTACTCGATTAATTTGAAGAAAAAATTACTATAAATTTTATATTTCTTCCTGAAATATTCTAAAATAGAAAAATAGAACGGCATATTAAAAGAAACAGAGAAACTGATTCAAGTTACAGCAATATAAATCAATAAAATTTTCTAAGCTTTGATATTATAAAAGAGCATATAATAATATTTTTTTAATCTACAGTATTCGTGAACAGATAATCATAATGTTACTTTAACAAATTCAAATGGGCATTTCAAAATTACAGCAATGATTTGAAGTATGTAAGAAACAAAATGAAGATTATATTTAATATCTGTTCATAGTAATTATTTTATAGACCAAAGTATTATCTTATCAGTTAAAAGAGTTATCTTATCAGTTTATAACTATTTTAGAATTCAATATTATTTCTTACTTGCTATAAAAATTAATCTTGTAGTTTTTATTTACTGTGCCAAGTAAGAATTTACATGCATAACCAATTTTCTCAAAATTTCTAAAGGATGTTATTCTTAGCTATATTAAATGCATTCCGTTAGTAAAACTTAGAGCTGAGAAAATTTTAAAATAATCAATTTTTCGAAAGTTATAGCTAGAACTGGAAAAGAGACAACTAGATAAAATTTCAAGAGATAGAATATAATATTCTATAATCAGAAAACTGAATATCCTTGTAAATAAAACTTATTAAATATTAGTGTACATGATAAAGAATGATTCAAATCCCACTTGACATTCAATTTCGGTGGTTTACAAGCGCCTCGTAATCTTCTGATTATGGGAAAACACTGAGGATTTAAGATAAAACTGATTTGGAGCACAGAAATAATGAGTTCAAGCTGAAAGGTAATATTGAAAATTTCTGTATTCAGAATGATTCGGTAAATAGAAAGATCAACCCTTGTATCGAAGATCATGGGTTATAAATTCATTCAAAAGATCAGTTTTAAGTGACCCTAAGTACCACAGGTAGAAGGCTGGTACAGTTGAAAGTACAATATTTATAAAACAAAAATTCTGACTAAAGGTGAATGTTAACATATTACACTGTCAAATCACCCCCTGGGCCTAAGGTAGAAAGCAATATATTCCTACCAATTAAATAGTTTATTTTTATTTTTATTATCATGTCAGAACATGATATTGTTTTGGGAATGAGGGTTTTTGGAGTCAACAAAACTCCGTAGACGAAAAATTGAAATTTTATTATCTGCACGAGCATGTCTTTTAATAACGTGATGCCATTGCATTTACAAAAGCTCTGTTTACAAAAAAAAAATTAATGACTACACAGCAGATAAAACCTAGAAAAATGTCATTTTGAGCACGCGATTATATGAAATGAAATAAACAGGACATGCGATATTTTTTAAAACAATAAATGCGAGACAAAGTTTTTTTGTTCGTTTCTCCATACTAAAGTGACTCATTCGATGAAACAATTAAAATGAATAAAAATATAATTTAATTAACTCCCATGAGCACGTGGTGCTTTGGCCGTTCAAGAAATTATGTTCTGACATGATACATTGAAATATGCATAGCAGATTTCATTTTAATCATTATTTATTATTATTAGTTGTTTTGATTATTATTCGTTGTAAAAATGTAGATAAATCAACCAAAATATCCTGATTGCTTGAGAGAAAAATGACATACATTAAAGAAATTCGCTTCTGAATGAAAGCTATAACTGAAATTAAATATGTGCTGTGGAACTGAATGAAAAAATCGTAAATCTTTTAACGATCTATTATAAAACTCAACTATTTCTTAATAACAATTAAATTATTGCTAAAATTTTCAAAGAAAATCTTATTCGTACTTACTGAAAACATTCCTAAAAGTTTAGAACACAACTTAGAGAAATAATATATATCTTCAATCGATTTTAATTTGGAGGCACCATAAAAAATTATAAAAAATGCATTTTATTTGCTCGCAAGGATTACTGCCTGCTAATTAAGGTTTAATGATGCGAAGCAAAAGAAATACAACTCTTAAATGGTTAGAATAAATATAAATATCGAGAAAAAAACCACATGGCTCAGTTTTTAATTTCCCGCTATATTCTGTAATCTGATCTGAATGAAAAGAATTAATATTCTTACATTCAACATCCGAATTCTATTGTGTTCAGAAAATGATTTAAATTTGAATTCGGCAGAGAAAAAAAATTCACAAAGTAATGAAGGAATTCAATTAAATTGAACTCTTTGTCGTTAATTTCACCTTCAAGCACCACAAGCTGTACAGGAAAGGGAAAATAAAAGTGAATAAAAAAGTATTTTCTAATTTTCTTCACTACGATATAATATTCGAAAAAGGCCGATTCAGCCTTAAGACGATTTTCGTTGCATTGGGTTCGTAATTACGAAGGATTATCACTCCAGTTTTCTTCGACGCTGAAAAAAATTTTTTTTTCTGATCTCTTTTCTTCTTCTTAAGAGAGATTTATACATTTTACTAAATGAAGTTTTAGAAGATAATAACTTTTCAGACTTTCAATTCTAGTGAGAAAAAAATGTAGTTATCTGTTGTTTGCTTTGAAAAATCTTTCTTGTTGTGAAATTCAGTTATCTTTGAATGTAGTGTTCAAAGATGGAATGCAATCATGAAACATTTTATTCAATTTTGGCTAATAACTTCCTTCAAAATAAATTACTCTAGATAATAGGATGTTTTCAGAGCACAGTAAAATAAAGCATCTCTCTAATTGTTTAATATTAGATATATTTCTCTGATTGTAAATAATAGGATTTATTGTAAAAACTAATGAAGCCAATTAAATATTTTCCAGAATGTAATTGGTAAATTTGAGTGAAATGAGGAAGGAATCTGTTTCCATGAAGAATATAATAAAATTTAATTTACTTCATTATTTTCTTTGCTTCCCGAGAATTATTATTCATTCTGTATTTGATCTTAAAAACATTCTTCTTTTTTGTAATTTTGAGCATAAGCTAAAAGAAACTATCTTCAATTTGTTGTTAAAAATTATGTATTTACTATTTGGAAAATAGAAAGAGGTTGTCTTTCTCTTGAAAAAAAATATAAAAAGATTATTCTGATATGTTTAAGGGAGGTTCAAATATGAGCTTCATGATCTTTTCTGTAAAGCAAAATTATCACGGTGCTCATAGGATGAAGAACTACGACTTAACTATCTTAAAAAAGTGCATATAAGCAATTATGGTATAAGTAGATGAATAATACCCATGAAAAAAACACTAAGATACCTTCTTCAGACTTGCCAAGATTTTTAATAGAATAAAGAAAATTCATGAAAAATTCTAAGCCAGTTGTATTTCGTTTCGACGTTATACATTTACATAATGTCTTGGGAATTTAGTTTAGATTAGTTTCGTTAGTATAATTTTCTTGAATTGCATGTGTACATTATATAATTAAAGGTATTTTTATGTTCTGTACTTTCATTAAATATTTAATTATTTTTATAGTATTTTCAATGTTTTTATTTATTAAAATCAATGCAAATTTAAAACATATATTTTTATTTATTACTATTAAATCGAAACTTAAAAGCTTTTGATCTTAAATTTTTAGAACTATTCTAAACAAAATCAATGGTTAAAGATGCACCATTACGAAAAATAAAAAGAATATCAATGTGAATTGTATAGCTTTATGCTTAGCAATGCTTAAATTCTTTTGGAATTAAAACCAGACTTTCAGAAATTAAGTCATTAAGAATACGAAAAGAAAGGTTTTTCGTTCAAATAAAAAGTAACTGGTTTTTAGAAGTCTTAAAACTTTCTTAATTCGCCTTTCAATTACGGAAATGAAAGAGATTCCATTATTTAAACTTTTTGAAGTAAATAAATATTTTGTATATACAATTGTTTTCTATAGAATGTACAAATATAAACAGTAGTTTTAAAAGCTTTTGAGAATTTTTTTTCAACAGCTTTATAGTTTAATTAAGCATTTCTATCAAAGCATTTCTTCAAGTTTAATTTAGCATTTCTTTTCAAAACTGCTTTAAAATGCCAATTTAAAAATATTAATAAAAAGTTTTCTTGTAATGAATTGTTTAAAATTCCAGTATATGGATAAAAATTATTTTGTGAATATAGTAATGAAATGTACAGTATTTATAGCTTTTTTACATTAATTAGAAATAATCCGTTAATCAGACATAATAATAATATTGATTATATTATAATAAAAATATTTATTGTTTTATTATGTTAATTAGAAATCTCTGACATAACAGATTTAGAAATGTATCCTTATATCCCAATTACCCGTTGTGATAAAAGCTCAATTTTCCTATTTAAACAATTTTTTTTAATTTAAATTTTTGCCTCTGGTTTTGACATCAATCTGGTATTTGTATTCAAAAATATAAATTTACAATTACATAATACACAAATCAAATTTTAAACTTATATTCAAAATTAATGCTTTAGCCTAATTGATAAATATTTTGGGTTTAAATGATTAATTTACCTTCTTACCCTTAGGTAGCGCTGATGTGATTCTGTTGTGCATCTGTATTTCTCATGAAAATGAAAACGATACTTGTTTATTTATTTGCTATATCTTTTAAATAGCATTTCTTATAAGATAAATCACAATAACTCATAATTAAAATCTAATTTTCTCTTTATAATTAGAAAGCAGACAAAGAAAAAGTGAAGTATATTCCTTCATTAAAATTCTAAAGGGATAAAACATAACATTTCGAATAATCATATTTACATAAATTTAATAGTCCCAATATAATGCTATATTTCATCTAAAAGTTTGTTAAATTTTGCTTATTCACATTTTAGAAATACATTTATGTAGAAAGGATTAAAAATCGCCAATTTTGATTTTGAGTACTTGTTTATCTAGAATTTATTAAAACCTTTTAATATAATTCTATAAAAGCCAGAAACAGCCATCTACATTATAAAATATATAATTTTAGAAACATTCAGGATCATATTTGAGTAAATAAAAAAGCTTCTAATAAATTTTTTAAAAAAACATTAATGATGTTGCAACTCAACTCTATTAAAAAATCTATTTGTAGTGCATGCATTTAGATTAGTTAACTTTAAATCCAATTTTAGAATGCCTAGAGGCTATTTTGAACCCTTGGGTGAGCATTGAGAACGTCTATTGAAAGTTACAATTTCCATCTCCAGCTCCATAATAATAGGATGGTATTTGCATAAGTATTCGATTCCTGAAAACAAATATTATCCCTTATAATTATTATAACGTGCGCTATCCCTTATTAAATGCAATATTTCCAGCGTAAATGCATGCAAGTAATGATCGTTCGATCATTATCGTACATTTATTCAATAAGTATTTGAAGAATATCTTATTATTTCTTAACATTAGCACTTCTCTTAATTTTGGATTTCACTTTTAAATAAAAATAAATAATTATTAATGAAAAAAATTATTAAATTAATAAAGAGATAAACCTAAGAATATTTAACATTGCTTCATTTGAAAACTAAAACTTATGTTTCTTGGAACGAAATTCCACTTATCTATCCATAAAAAATGATTTTCTGAATTTAAAACCTTTTTTTTTCTTTTAAACAGTTGCAAAAATATACTTATTACTTATTTCAGAAACATTGACTTATTATGTATAGCAAAAACATTGACTTATTAATTATTGCAAAAACATTGACTTATTACTTATTGAACAAACATTGACTTATTGCTTATTGCAAAAACATTGACTTATTACTCATTGCAAAAATATTGGTTTATTATTTATTGCAAAAATATTGACTTACTACTTATCTCAAAAATATTGACTTATTACATATTTCAAAAACACTGAATTTATATTTATTTCAAAAACATTGCATTTATATTTATTTCGAAAACGTTGAATTATTATTTATTGCTAAATCGTTACATTATTTAATCCAAAAATATTGAATTATTGCTAATTACGAAACAAAATTAATCTTACATTTACTATCGATTTTAGCTACTGAATTCTCTCTTGGATTTTATCTCCTAATATTTAAAGTAATTTAAGCTTTTATGGTTCAATTCTTTCTTGGTGTTATGAAGACTTCTTTTCCAGTTAAGATAATCCAATTCTTGGGATACTAAATTGAATGATCATTATTAAGAATTAAAACAAATTAAGCTCAATATTTCTCCAAAGAATTTAAGCACATTATTATTTCAAAAAATACACAGCAGTAAAAGAAAAAAAAACGAAAACAAATTTTCGAATTTTTTATTTCATTTTTGCAACTCGAAAACATAATTAGTTATTTTTTCACCCCCAGCTTTATTCGAAAGTTAATTATCTCACCGTATCTAGGGTGTCATCAGAAACAGATTATAGTAGAATATTTAATGACCATCATTTTTTTTCTAAATAGTTCAAATGCCTTATTTTTTAATGCACAAATATGTTTATTTTACTTCAGGATCCAAAAATGTGGAGATATTATAAATAAACTTCGTCACTCATTTTTTTCCTTTCAAACATTGGATGCTCAACCATAAACTAAATTATGTACTAATTTATAAGTAATTAATACGGAATTTTAACACGCTAATTTACTCTGACCTGGGGTTTAGGAAATATTTTTACGAGGTTTCAATAATTGGATTACAGAAAGATATTTTTTTCAGTCCAGGTATTTTGTTTGGAATTACTGAATGATTATTAACGTTTGAGATAAAAAAGAAATCATTTGAAAATTGAAAAAAGTAGATATTATTATTGGAAAAAAAATAAAACCATTAGTTTCATTGAGCATATAAGTTTTCTTTCCTCTCCGGGTTTTTTTTAAAAATATAATCCGTAGCATTGAAAAGATTTACTTAAATTTGTCAAACAACATATGTTGTTCTACAATTAGAAGGAAGTAAAAAAAGTAGCAAAAATATTTAAAAATCAAATATTTAAATGTAAATTCTAATCATTAATGTTTTCTTAAAGTAAAGTACATAAGTGTTATCTTTTTTACCATTTATTACTTTTAACAATTAACATTTATTATTTTAACAACAACTATTGGAATCAAACTTGTTTTTAATAAATGTTAATTTGATGTTATAGTCTTTTGTAAACTTGTAAGCATATAATAAAATATTTTGTTTCTTCAAAAAAGACATTTTTCAAAAGTAAAACTTCTTCATAAAAAGATTATATGGAAAGTCCAAATATCGTTCAGTTTTAAGACAGGTATATGCAGTTCTAGTAAAATTGTGTTTTACTGTGTTCCTTGCTACGTCAAGGATGGCAAGTCGCCAATAAAGGTGACGGTTCAAGTAAATCATTCTGCGGAACAGTTAAGGTTATCACTTTCTGTATTGAAACTATGATAATAACTAATAGGTTTTATTTTATCTAAAAATTTTTTTTTAATTTTAAGCTTATCGCTGCTTATTTTTACAATTTTGAAATGAAACAAAAAGTTCTGTAAACTGGCTGAATCGGTCTGTTGTGTTGACAAAAAAATTTAGAACATGCTATGCCTTCAGCATCTGAAGAAAGCATCTGGCAGCATTTTTGAGATGCATTCGGCATCTTAAAAAGGAATCCGGTAGCATTTGTAATTAAAAAAAATATTCTAAGATTCCGTTGGCATATTTAACATAAGCACCATGATAACATAACCGGCACTTATAAGAAACGAACGAAGGAAGAAGCAATCATGTACGTTTCCATCCAAAACGCATGCATCCTTTTTCCAACTTCATCAAATCGTAAATAAAATATTCACTCATTCTTAATAAATTCTGAAAGTGTAAAATATTTTCTGTCATCCCATTCACGAGACATCATTTCTTGAACAATTAGCGACTTAAGAAATTATCAAAGAAACAGTCAGATTAGAAAGCCAATTACGGAAGGTGAAAGTAACACCACTGCACAAGACCCTTAAAATAATAATTTAGATTATTTCAAAAACGCATACCGACAGTAAAGGTATGCAAAGGAATAAATACTTTTTCGTATCCACATAAAAACAGCATTGCATCTTATTAACAATAAAAAAACCTTTAATGTTAGTACAGAAATAATTATAATTTTTAAATGTTATTTTTTATTACTTTTGATTTAATATGTTTCATAAAAGAGTCGTAGTTCATGTACAACTCAACCACTGTAACAGTTAATAAAAAAACAGCATTAGGGCTTCTATAATAACGTTTCGTTGGGTTACCACAATGGCGACAAACTTGTGTGGACACTTAAGTATAATTCACCCGCAGTTCTTTTAAAAACAAATAAAAAGATGCATCAGAAATTACTTTGTTCACTTTATTCCCCAGTCTATTTAAGAGCACTAAATGATCAGGCATGGTGATGATAATTTCCTATCATCTTTCTTTTTTTCTTATGTTGCATTTAGATTTCCAACACAAAAAGGGTCTTTAATGATTTTTTTGATATTTATAAGAAACCCTACAATTTTGTAAGATAGAATTTTTTTTCAACACTGCCAGCAGGAAAGAATTGTTTTTATCGCAGACTGTGTAGAATCCGACTTGTGTGAGTAAAACAATACCTAAGAGATGCAACTTACGTCCATTTCTAAATTACAGCTAGATCAACTTATTCAACATATGCAAGTCTTGCGATAACAACTATTGTCCCTTAGGTATAATGTGGTATTCACCCAAATGATTGCAAATATATAGTGAAAAGATAGTCATTTTTTGAACATTTCAGATCCTCAAACCTTAATGTGTATCCTTGATCTTTGTAAAAAATGGTTATATTTATGTCATTTATAATCCCTTGAGACTATATCACAATTGCACAGCTTCTGCTTTAACAAAACATGATTTGACATTGTATATTTCATGCTATTAGTCGATCTTATTTTTTCACCTCTGTTTACTTTTTGTTAATAACATGCAGTTTTTAAATACACAAGACCAAATCTACATAACAATTTGACAGCAAAACATTGCACTAAAATTAAAAACAAATACTTTAAATATTCGATCAAATATATAACATAGAATATAAATAATTGCAATTGTGGATGCATGAGACATAGAATACATAAATAAATATTAAATTTAAATGCAAAAATGGAAGAAATCATGAATCTGACCTGAAGACTTTTACTAGGATCATCTTCAAGCAGGAATTCAAACAAGGCACTTTTTCTGAAAGAAATCTACTCATGTCCAAAATACTGACACCTCATGATCTGTAAATTTCCTGAAAATTGAGGTTTAAGATAAGTATTATTATCATGAAATCAAAGGCTATAAATTGCAAAATAATAAGAAAAATATCATTTTAATAATTTTAAACCTAGCAAGGCTACAGCAAAATGGAATTAAATCAAACTACAAAGAGACTATTTAATATAACATCAACAAAATACAAAAGTAAAGAACATACCAGTTGAAATCAAAAATAATCCGACAGCTTTTATAAAGAAAATTAAAATTAATCAATGTAAACAACTATATCAAACGAAGTTCGAATTCCCGCGTTAAACGCTGAATCTCCCATAATGCTTTTCAAGGGATTCGTCATCAATTGAAATAAATTGAGCGACTTCAGCGTCATCTATTGAGTTAAAAAAACACCGTAAATAAATAAAATAATCTTTAGTTGTGAAAAAATAGAATATGTGAGAAAATAAATAAACCTTCGCCTGTTAAAACTACTAAATTGCAAAAGTTTTGGAGGATGATACTATATGTTAGAATTTCAATGAGTTTTTTTTTGTTGTTGTTGTTGCTTCAATATAAGAAATTTTGTAATAACAATTTTGTTTAATTCTTGTAAATTGTGAGAAATCAAATTTTCTAAAATTTTAAAGTTTAAATTAGAATAGTGATTACTAAGTTTAATTAATTAAGTGAAAAAGGACGAACTTAACTTCAAAATAATTAAACTTAGCAATGATCATTTTAATTAAAGCTCTAAAGATTGCACTTTATTTAATATTATTAAAAAATTTCAACAACAAAACTTTTTATACTGAAGCAACAAACGATTTTATTAAAAACTGAACTTTTAACTGCTTTTCTAAAAAAATTTTGTAATATATAAGATTTAATAAGACAAAGTTTATCTATTATCTAATTCTAATATTTTCCCAACTAAAGATAAGCTTGCTAGTTTTTCTTTTAATATACTAAATAGATGCAGCTGAGATTGTTAAATTTATTTTATTTGTTAACGAAGTACCTTGATCAAGTATTGGAAGCATTTTCAGCTTCAAGCCATTGGACTTTGAGTTTAGTTTGATATAATTGTATGCAATGATTTTCTTCCTAAAATTTCTAATTTCTATTTTCAGGTAGTATGTTCTTCACTCTTATATTTTGTTGATGGATTTTGCTTTTATATCCATAGTTGGATAATGTCTTATAATGGTTTTCAGTGGTCTTGTTTAAATTTAAAATTAAATAATAGTTTGCCTATTATTGCGTATATTATCTTTGATTTTATGACACTAATTCTTAGCTCCAAATTTTCAATTTCTTGGGATTTTCGGATCCGAAGCATCAATGTTTGGATGAAAGTCAAACTCCTTGTTGTTTGAATCCCTGTCTGAGGTTCTCTTTGAAATAGTCTTCAAGCTGAAATTCATCATTTCTTTTTGGATCTATTTTGACATTTAAACTGAGTATTTATTTCTAATTTGGTTAAATTCCTTTGTATTCTCTACATTAGCGCTCTCAAAATACAATTTATCTTTTATTAGATTTGCTTCAGGAAATATTTTTAATTGAATTGAATAATTGCTTTTTTGGTTGATAGTATGTATAGCATAATTGTATTTGAAGCATGTACAGTTA
>JAOUZG010050212.1:2863790-2885313 GCA_026289955.1 Argiope argentata | reverse complement strand
ATATATATATATATATATATATACAATATAATCGCTCATAAATAGAATTTCAGAAAATATTATTTATTTTAAAATATTAAAAAAAAATCAAAGGTAACGCTCTTGCTTTCAAGTTTCAAATCAAATATAAAATCAAAAGAATCAACGAACTTGCCCCACATGGAATCTTCTGATAAATTCTTTACGTAATATTATCAATAAAAATTGTTGTTTAGTTATTTTTATTTATTTTACTAGTTTTATCCAATCTATTACATTTTGGAACTGCGAAATAAATTACATTCATAAAAGGGACGTAAATCTAAAATACTTTTTTAAGGAGAGATTATTATTTTTCTCGATAAACGAACATACACTTTTTAAAAACATATGAATATATTTTGGATTTGAATTATTTTGTTTCAGATATGTTTTTAATCGGGGTCTAAATTCTTTTTTTAGGATGAATGTTGGCAGAAACTGGTTTCAAGAATGGACTTTATCACGTCAGAACATGATGCTGTTTTGGGAAGGAGAGTTTTGGTGTCAACAAAAATCTTTAGACAAAAAAATAAAAAATCCGTAGGTGAAAAATAAAAATTTTAGTATCTGCACGAACATCTCAAAAAATCAACTTTTAATAACGCGTTACCATCGCATTTCCAAAAGCACTGATTAAAAAAAAAGTTTATATTTTTAAAGAAAAAATAGAATAATGTTATTTTGAGCACGTGGTTAAATGAAATGAAAAATATAGGAAATGTGATATTTTTTTAACAATAAATGCGAGACAAAGTTTTTTATTATCGTTTGCAATACTAAAGTGATTCATTCAATGAGACAATTAAGATGAATAAAAATATAATTTAACTTTCATGAGCAAGTGGTGCTTAGCCGCTTATAAAATGATGTTCTGACATGATACATTGAAATATGCTTAGCAGATTTCCTTTCAATATTTCTCCAGTTCTTTTCTCTAATTAATTTTTGATGAAATATATCATCTACGATTCCTGAAAGAAGTTTGGAAAATATATAGGAAATTTGATCTAAACAGCTATTCTCGAAATATTTGTCTTATTCATTTATTTAGATTTGATCTCAATGAATTATGTTAGTTAGCATTAGTAAGCATTTTTAATATAGTACTAAATTGTGCGTTATATTCAGAAATTCCATTATTAAAAAAAGAGTAAGTCTATGGATAGCATTTAAATAATTTTGTAAGATAATAAGTTAGTCTTTATCATTCGTCAATTTATTTATAGCATTGCTATTGTCAATGGTACCTTTAAGCTAACTCTCTTCAAATGGATTCAAAGAAAAATGATAAAACTTAATCAAAAATAAAACAGCGGCATTTTTAATATTAGGCCTTTCCGACGCGATATATTTAACCTCATAAACTATTACATTTAAGAGCTTTCGCACAGTTTCATATGGCGCAAAATATTTTTATAACATTATTTTTATTTAGACTTACATTTTTATTCCAGTTCAAATTCTAATAATAAAACTTTCTAGATACCTCACATAACACTTCATTATTTTTCTTGCGCAAATAGAGGGAAAACGAACAATTGTTTTAACTTCCTCTGCTTTGTAAACAAGTGGAAGTGCATAGTTAGTTTAATTTGTTTCAACTACATAGTTAGTTTCACATTCTGGTTTAATTTGTTTCACCAGCATAGTTAGTTTCAACATTTTGATTTAGTTTGTTTTAACTGCGTAGTTGGTTCCTCATTCTAGTGTAATTCGTTCCACGTAATAATGACAAGAAAAGTTTTTGTTTCTTTATTTTTATTGGTTTAGTTAGTTTAATACTTTTCGAAATAATAAATTAATTAAAGAAATTACATTAATTATTTTTAAATATTTTAATTATTTGCATATAATTTATAATAGCTGCGTAATACCCTAAAAAATGTAATGAGTATGAAAATAATTTTAATGTAATTACATTTTAATTTTTAATTATATTGTTTGTGATATAAATGCATTCTGAGAAGCATTGCGGATTAAAGATATAAATTTGTCGCTGCTATTTTATTATAAATATTTTTTTCTATATTGTTAATGTTTATTTCTAAATTTTACTAGTTTCATTAAATATAAATCTTCTTTTTTGAAATCGCATACATTTGAACATCATACACTTTCATTTCTCTGAGGGCAACGATTAAGTCAATTTTCACAAGTAATGTTTCAAAGCACGATGCAGAAAATGACACTGTCTGACATTTGATAAAGTGACACGTCAGTTTGATTAATTAGCATTTACCTGAGACCCTTTCATGAAAGTCAGAAGTTAATTAAATTAAAGACTAGCAGTGTTAACACGGAGACGTGGACACTATTCCTTTCCCCCACGGAATTGCATTCAGATGCTAGATGAAATGTTCCTACTGAGTAAGTTCTTAAGGGAATATTGATGTAAATTTAGTTTTTGTTAGTAACATTAAGTATTTAATTAACCCTTTGCCCTCCGAAAAATAAGTAGATGCAAAATTATTCACTTAATACAAAGATTTGTTTATTGGTATGAAAAATATACATAATTCTTTTTAGTCGAATTTCTCTAAAAAATGAATCTACATCTCTTAACTATCATGTAGGCGTTTTTAACAATTAAATTTGAAAAATAAGTAAATAAAACCTCAAAATGATGCCCAATCTTGAATGGTGAATCAGAGGCGTCATCGGAGTGCAAAGAGTTAATATTTTTTTAAGTAGTTTTTATCAGTTTATTCATATAAATGATGATTTTTAATTTTTTAATTTAATATTTTAATACTATTTTACATCTAAATAGATCTATTTTTGATAAATTCAAATTTTATTATAACGACCTTAGTTACAAAAATATTTGTGAATTATTATTATATTCAACTCTGAAAGTGATGGTTTCTTTTGTGAATCCTGATCAGTGCTACATTTTACAAATTTTGTATTTACTAAATTCATTAATTATTTTTGAAACTAATTCCTAAAATAATGATATTTCACTACGTAATCATTTAGTTAAATATCTTATGAAAAGTATATTTTTATCACCTTATTCATATAAATGGTGATTTTAAAATTTTTTACATATTATATTTTAATGATACTATTTTTGATAAATTTCATTTTTTATATAGAGTTTAATTACAAAAATATTAAGGAAAATGAATAATTGTTACATTCAACTATGAAAATAAAATTATCAGGGCTCTAATATTTTTACACATTTTGTATCAATAAACTTATTAAATATTTTTAAACATTATTCTCACGATAATGATTTTAAAAAATATGTAATAATTTAGTTTAATATCTTAAAGGAATGCGTAGATAATTGTAAAAAATTGGGAAATAATACATAATAATAGTTAACTATATTTATAGCTGTTTATTGTCAAAGAAATTATTTCTAGATGATAATGAGAACATTTTTTGCCATTATTTTTAATATTTGCATAACTGCATTATTTCCATAAAATACTATAAAATAAGATACAATAATAAAAAAACTAATGTTCTTTATATATTTGTTCTATTAGAATTTACCTGAAACTACTATTAATTTCTGATCTATAAATAATTAATAAGAAATTTCATTTGTAACATTTTTATTTTATTTTCAAAACGACTAAAAATGATATTATATTTAACTCCTTTCAAAATAAATTGACTGATTCTTATGTTTCAAATTTCATCTATTTCAAATCTATTTCATCTATTTCAAATTTGAAATATCTTATACGAACTGCGTTTATCATTAAATATTTAAAAATGAATGAGTTTTAACCATACCAAAATGGCAAAATAAGGCAAAGATAGGATCACAATTATTAAAATAAATTATATGAAAGAAGATTTTCTTTTTGATTAAACACAGATTAAGTAGAAATGGAAAAAAATCTAACATCTAGTTTTTAAGTACATCTTTATTTGCAGATTTAAAAAAAAATATTTTTGATTTTCTAAGGGAATTGCATGTAATTTTATAGAAGAATATGCAACGCCATTTGAATAAAGAATTGCTTTCATAGTATTAAAAAGATGAGGCCTTAAAATAGCAAATATTTCTTCTTTTCATCATATTTTGGGCGAAATATATTAAATATAAAATAAAAAAACATCAAACTAAATTATATTATAAAGAAAGATCTTTTTCCTTTAAACAAAATCTAAACAGAAATTTAAAAAAAACTATTTTTACTATTTTTTGTAAGTACAATCTTTCCGATTAAAGATTTAAAAATTAATTCTTGGTTTTTCCAAACGAAATATATGGTGTTTTGCAGTAGAAAAATATGCAGGGTCAATTGAATAAAGAATTGCTTTCAGAGCTACAGTAAAATGACACATTTAAATGGAAAATATTTATGCTGAATATCATATTCTGAGAAAATAATGGCAAATGTAATAATTACTAAAATAAAATTCGAAAGAGGGTTTATTTTAAATATAGATTAAACAAAAATGATTAAAAAATTCTTACATATTTTTAAAAAGAGTAACTGTTTTTCTTCAAATGGTTGATTTTTTTTGTAATAATTTGTTTTTAATCTTTAATTGGAAAAGTTTTTTTTTACTTTAAACACAGCCTAAATAAAATGAAGAAATTTATTTTTAGTAAAAATTTTTAAAAGGTTAATCTTTCTAATTAAAGATTTAAAAAATTATTCTTGATTTTCCAAGTAAAGTACATGGAGTTTTACAGAAGAAAAACATCCAGGGTGAATTGAATAAATAATTGATTTTATAGCTATAGTAAAATGACCCATTATATTGGGAAATATTTGTTCTGCGTATCATATTCTGAGAAAAATAGGGGAAATATGAAAATTATTAAAATAAATTAAATTCGAAGAAAGGTCTTTATAAAATATAGACTAAACAAAAATGATTAAAACATTTTTGAAATTTTTTAAGAAGTGTAATTTTTTTGTTTACAAATTTAACAAAAAAAATTATTCTTGGTTTTGCAAGTAAAGGGCATGGAAAACCAAATTTAAATTCAATCTAAAAGGCTGCAAGAAAAGTTTTAAAGCTATAATTATATATGGGGTATATAGAATCTGAAGTGATAAAATAAAATTTATAAATTTTATAAATGTAATCGTCGAAGAACAATTTACGAATAGTTCAGATCATTTTAAAAGTTCCAAATCACACACTTAAAAAAAATTAAAATGAACCATTTTATCAATTTAACAGAATATGAATAAAAATACATAGTGCTGAATATACATTTTTTAATTCTTTAGGAAGTTATTGAAATCTGGAAGAAAATGAAAACTAATCTGATTGAATGTTTTTGATATCATTTAATAAGCAGAATACAAAAAAGCCAGAATCTTCAAAAGATATAGATTGAAATGATAATAAAAATTTCTTCCAATTCTAAAACTATTTTAATAAATTAGAATATGCAGATAACATTTTTTATATGCAAACACTCATCAAAAGTTATGAAAGCCTAAATACCAGTTTAAGAATGGAGAAAAATGTATGAATCATGATATTCAAAGAGCGATTAATTCATGTATTCATAAAAATATTTTTTTATCCTTTTATTCATAAAATATATTTAACATGAAGAAATGAGTTCCAGGAGGGGATACTTCATGCTTATTTCCATGAAATAGCACCAATTATCTGATCCTGCTTCAGAAGTGCTTTTGAAGGGTCGTTTTTAAACATTTTCCTTTACCATTGAAAGCTTTTTTAAAAGCTCTTATGGTTTTTTTTCTTTCGTTATCCTTGTGAAAAGCTTATTAGTAATATTGAGAGTTTGTGAGAATTTCAATAAACTTTCCTGAGCGAAAGGAATGAGAAGTGTGCTCCTAGAACTGCTTAAGGAGGACAAGATTTTTTGCACATACGTGAAAGAACTCTCAGCAGGAACTATTCTGGGGCGTTCTAGAAAAAAAAAAATCTCACTTGTATAGTGGTATAAAATACCTCAAGATTGGCTCTAAAATTATTTTTATTGAATCTTATTCCACATAACTTTGCAAATTTTAACGAAAAAAAAAATGGAAGTATTTTTTAGATCTATTCGAAATAAAATCATTCGTATATTTGTAATTTATATTGTATGTATGAGCCTTATGCATTTATACGAAGAAACACAGAAAAAAATTACAAATATAAAATAGATTGAATTTAAAAAAAAAATCAGAATAAGTATTAATATTAAAATAAAAGAGTAAAAACAATATAAAATCTAAGATTTTTATACAGATTTTCAAAGATTTTCAGTAAGAAAAGATTTCAATTAAGCAAAGATGCAAAAATTTTCACTAAGAGAAATATTTGGATAATTATAATTATACATTATTTCGACCTGAATAATTATGCATGATTGAACTATAATTATGCATGATTGAACTATACGGTGAAGAAATTTTGCAATAAAGATAATTAAAAAATCTGAAATAAAATTATTAAAATTGGACTAAAAGGATAAATTAGCTGGTATACAAGGTATGCGGTCCATATGCGTTGAAGAAATTTTGCAATAAAGATATTTAAAATTCTGTAATCAAATGATTAGAATTGAACTGAAAGGATAAGTTAGCAGGTAAAATTAAAAGATTTCAACATATTTTTTATTCCTTCTGAATTATCTTTAAATTGTAATTTGAAATGTTTATCTGATTAATCTTATATATATATATATATATATATAATAAATTAGAATATCTTTACTTTTAAGAATATTTTTTTCTCTCTGATTAAATTCAAAGACATAAAGCCTTTTATACTTTAATTTCTGAGTCACAAGACAAATTAATTTTTTCCCGACAAATACAAATTGAGAAACCTAGTTACTATGAATTTAGTCGTGCCATTTTTACCTATCTGTATATTGATCTATCAGATTAAAACTTCTTTATAGTGTTTAAGCAACAGGTAATTCGAAATTTCTTGGGAAACGTCTTGTTTCGAATGCTTAAAGTTACGCTAGAGTTACGATTTGTTTTCTTTCTGCTTTAAATTCCAAAACGAAATTTTCAGTGTTTAATGAAACAGGGCCTAATTCAGCCTCATTTTAAATCCTATTTGAAAGGATTAAAATCAGCTTACATCACATACACACACCTTAAAAGGGGAAAATAACTAAGAGATTTTTTTCCATCTGTTCAAGACAGATTAAACCAAAACCTTAATCCCTCATTTATACTCACCAAATTTCTATCTGAACATTGCAGAACAAAAGAATATTTATTCAGATTCAATCATGCGAACTCCCCTCTGTGCTCTTGCGACCTGAAAGAACTTCAAACTGTTGATCACGTGTTATTCTTCTGCCCTCAGCTTGACTCTCTTCGTTATGAACTTTACAAATAAGTTATAATAAGTGGACTAGCGTAGCCTCCAAATCTGAAAGATTTACTTACACCTGAGAACTTTGTGCAGTTCCTTGAATTTATACACAGTATTCCTTTTCTAAATTTTTGAACTTGTTATCTGTTTTAATCTTTGTCTGTCGCTTATTAGGACACTTTAATCATTTGTTTTTCTCTATGCATCTTTAGATGAATGTAACTGATTGTGGATGCATCATGTAGTATGACTTGAGTCATGGAGCATGCTGTAAATAAAATTCTATATTAAAAACACACACACACACACACACACACACACACACACACACACACACACACTTTTATTCATAAGTAAAGATACCGATAACTTGAAGGTACTTGAAGGCTTATCTAATATATCCCATTGTGATTTATATTTCACTGTGTATTTGTTACAAATTTGTATTTTAATGATATTGTATATTTATTTATTTTCTGTAGTCTGTGGTCATGTATGCATGTTAGAAAATCAAATAGTGCTCTGCAATATTTTTTTTAATCCAAGGCTTCTGTTTTGTAACCTTATATTTTTTTCTTTGGCAATTACACTATTTCTTCTTAAGACATAGGATCCTCTTTCAAAACACAGTATCTTCTAAGAATAGAATTCACAGAAATAGAATAAACTACGTTCTGCCAATTGTTTGATTTATTTGTGACCTGCTCTTTTCTTTCTAGATGGGACATTGGAGCCAAGTTTACTCGTCTTTACATTGAATATACTCGCTACCCACACAAAAACCTGAATTTTCTGGAGAGGGCACTAATGTGTCCCGCTTATCGGGTAGATTTTTGGTGCATCGCATTTCAGTCGAATGCCCTATTACTGATTCTCAACATGATTGTTTTGTTGTTCTTAAATTTACTTGTTAAGTAAAAAAAATCACCCAAATTGATATATTTTGATTTTGATTTTACCTTGTATTTCTCTTTACATTCAACGCTTTTGCAGAATTGTTCTCTCTTTCTACTTCTGTTTTAGTATCTTTGTTCCCCTCTCAAAAAATGAAATGTGAAAACTTTGACATTTTTATTGTTATTTCATTACATTTTAGACGTTTTTATCGTATTTATTTTGCTTTCAAATTTTAATAATACTATTTTTTAATATCTGCCATTTTATTTTAGGTTTTGATTGTATCAATATAACCATATATGGCTTTTGGGGCAATAAGGAATATAAAACTAACTGACAGTCAACTTATTATTCATGATGGCAGTAACATGATCTACGAAAAAAAAGTTTTTAAAAAAACTTTTGGAATTTCTATTTCCAGGGTTTGGTGATCTGTAAGTGTACATTCACTCAATGGATGCAGTCAGCAATATTTGGATGTAAAGCAACACTTGGATTGTTTCACTTTTTAACAAATATGGCTTTTGCGTCAATAATGAATACAGAACTAACTGAAAATCAACTTATCGTTCATGATGGAAGTAACATGATTTACGAAAAAAGTTTTTAAAAAAAGAATTTTCGCAATTTTTTTCCAGGGTTTAAAAACACTGCAAGTGACCAGTCACTGAATTGATGCAGTCAGCATCACTTGGAGTAAAGCAACTCTAGGGTTATTCAGCAACACTTGGATTATTTCACTTTTATTCCTCCGTTAGTCATTGGGGTAACAGATCGTTAAATATAATAGCTTCATTGTCGAACTTCACCAAGGAGAGAGTATAATCTATAGAAATTATTCGTTGAATACAAACACAGAATTGCTAGACAATAGAAATTTTTTGGCTTTTGAAAGCTTTTGTTTGAAATCTATTCTTACCATCAAAAACAACAAATAAAAAATCGTAATTTAATAAAAGGAGAATACAATTATTATTTGATATTGCAAATAGCTAAAGGTTCAAATATACTAATGGGTTTTGTATTCCTTTTTATATTAATTTACTAACCGTATATAAATTTATTCAAAAATTGAATTACGAAAGAATAATTTATATCTTGGACTTATTCTATTCTAAAAATTGTTGTTTCTAAGTTTTTGAGACAAAATGCAACTTACATTTTCAAATAGGGCGAAGCAAAAATCAAATACATTTTTGAAGCAAGCCATTGGAAAAGAATTACTTTGGTGAAATTTGCAAGTGTGGAAATAAATTAAATTCAACATTGACTTAATTTTGAAGATGGTTCAAAAACTGAACTTGGTCGAAAAAAAAGTAACAGTGCCAAACTATATAGACTCGGCTTTACTAAGAAGCGAAAAAACTTGATTTATTATTAAAGTAAGTAATGGAAACTTTTAAATAAAATAAGTTAAATTAATGAAAATATACTCCTCGTTAGAGAAGGCTTAAAAAATAAAATAGGTTTTACACGTGATTGATCTTACGCTTTGATGTAACTCATTTCTTCAATTTTAATTAATAGTGGCTCAGCTTATCTTGGATACTTCGTAAAAAGATTCATCAAGCAGTTCATACAGGAAAATCATAAGCGATTGTTATTTCACTTTGATAATATACAGGATAGTTATTATTAAAATACATGTGCTTGAAAGATTCCAAAAGAAAAGCTGTTTGAAATATGCTTAAAACTTTATGCTAAAATGCTTTTTTTTAAATCTGTATTTATTTTGAGTTGTATTTGTTATATTTAAGGAGAAGGAAAGAAATTGAGAAAACATTTTTCACATTTACACATTTGAGAAACACACAAAGAAACATTTTTCTTTGTTAAATAATGTGAAAAGAATTTTTACAATATTTTCTCAATTTACAAACCTTTATGTCCACTCAAATGCTACAGACACAAGACAGCAGGATCCACATTAGTGAATTTCTGGAACATTTTGGTTCAGAAAGAAGCATAGTGGTATCACGTCTTTCCGTCATTTGGACTGCCCGGGTTTGAAGCCCGGTTCGGGCCTGGTTGTTCCGTGTTCTATCTGTAAGGTATGCGAATGTGCCCCCCTGTAAAAAGGGGCTGTACAAGCTAATGTGAAGATAGAGTAGCAAAAGTCGTACTCTTGGCCCTAGTTGACACTACTTCAAATCAAGAGACGCTCATTTCGGCTTAAAATCGGTGATGAATCTGCGAGAGCCATAAGCAATAACAACGCTAATAGAGTACGTTCTGCTTTCGACAAATTCATGGCTGCTTTTTAAAGGAAGGCTACTTTTGACGGCGAAATACTTTTAAAATTGAAGTATTAGGCATTTTGACAAAGAAAGGGAAAAATATTTACCAAGAAAGCCAATTATTTAAAAAAATTAAACTATTTTTTGAGTATAATTAATTACTTTACTCTAACACAAAATTTAACTAAGTTTCTTTTTCAAGAGATTTCAATCAGCGTTTCTTCGAGAACTTTTCAAAAACTTACGTTTCATCTGTAACCATCCTGCATTTCAATTTAATATTGTTTGTGACAAGGGTTTATTATTCAGTTCATTGCAATGAAATTGCATTTTTGAAACAAAAGATTTGCGAGATAAAAACCTGAAATTACATAAAATATCTATAATTAGGTATTTTTTTCATCCTAATATTACTTTTTTATGCAAGTGGAAATGCTGATATTCGGAATACAATAAAAACTTAAAAAGTGTAATCTACAGATAATAATAATAATAATAATAATAATAATTTCAATATTTTCAATAAGATTTTATAGTGTATGGACTTTTTATTTATATAGAATTTATCGAGTCTCCCATGAAGTATTTTTAACAGATAAGCATACTTAAGTTCAAATGAAAATCTATTAAACTATACATTTTCGATCAATGAGACACGAAAATTTATCAAATAATGGATACCTATAACTGGATGGAATGCGAAATAGTATGATATAGAACTCTCTTTGAAACTGAAAAATGCCCTTACATATACACAAAAGGAATCTTCAGAATACAAATCAAAGCTAACCACTCTAAAATAAAAAAATAACCAAGCTTTATTTACGTTTTCAAACAGCTGAATAATATCATTGACGTTTCAAGATTTTTGAATTTTTATTTAGATTAAGAGTGTATATACATTACAAGAATGCATGTCCGCTTATACATTGAAATGCCCATTTTCAAACAGATAAAAGTGACATTTTATCACACCCAAGATACCGATAACATTAAGTAAATTAATCTATAGAGAGGTTAAACGCCTTTTGAAACAACAGTTGAACTAATAATGAGCAATTACAAGAAGGTCTAGACGGCTTTATAGCATGCGTCTCGTCTAATTCCTTATCAAGAAATCATTTCCCATAAATATGGATTCTAACAGCAGTTTTCTCAGCTCCAGAAAGTCACTACAAGTATTATTTCAAATCCTTTTACATGCTCTGTTCGTTTAAGAAATCCATGCTTTCCTCTTCTGAGCCATTTTACTTCTCAAAAGGGATGATAAGCAAAATTTAAAAAAAAATTCTTTTCTAGGGTCCACTCTAAAATGTGTTCCCTGTTTTAGCTGTTCTTTTGAGAAGTTGATTTACTTTTTTTTTCTAACCGTGCTTATAGATTTTAATTCGAAATGTAATAAGAATTTCAATATATCGTTTGGTAAAAAAATAATTAGTGGACGATTATTTTGCAAACTTTCACGTCCTATCCGTTTAGGTGAAATAGAAATATAGTAAGTCGGGAAAAAAGCAATGATTTTTTTTAAATCTAAAAGTCATAAGATTTCAATTATACGAACATGGCCGTAACAAATGATAACTAATAAAATGAAGTTGAAAAAGACCGTATATTTCTTTCTCCGTGTGCTATTTGGCATATGATAGCACTCAAGATTTCTCTCGTTACAAATACAAGCACTAAAATGAAAAAAAAAAGGTTTGGCTTAAACCATTGCTAATTAATCCATAAAACATGTAAACTAATTGTATGGCCATTGTTTCTTACAATGAATATGAATTTTTTTGAATATTTAATATATTTTTGTTTCATAAGACCCAAATAAATAACAACCCTATTAAAAAATAATGCGCTAAATATTGAATTAGTATTGTTATTCTAAATTATTAGCATTATTTTAAAAATTAGTAAACATAATAATCTTTCATTACTCTCCCCATAATAAATAATTGAGAATTTTTATAGATATTTGCCTAATATGATGTATGCATAATCTTTCAATGTTTTCTATAGACGTTATAAAAACTAGCTTAATACTTTTGTCTTCAATTACTGGCATTATTTGAAAAATTAGTATGCATTATAATACAATAATTTATATATTGTTATTAAGTATATGCATTAGATTATTATATTGCATGTATAATTATTTAACGACAATTAATGCTTGTATAATGTTGCTTAACATGTGTGTAGTTATTAGACAAAGTTCATGAAGATAAAAGAATACAATCAACAATGATTACAAGTACTGTAATGGTTTACAACTATATTGAGAAATTTAAGTAAGTTTTTAAAGAAAAAAAAATTAGTTTATTAAATGTATGAATTCGTTGATTAATTTAAGAAGAGTCAATATATTCCCAAAATTAATGATGAAAAGTGAATTGCCTTCTTTTTATTCTTTTGCAAATTGATTTAAAATACGTGATTTGTGACATAATATCTAACAATTCAGGAATTTATATTTGCTGCATATACACTTTTAATCAGGGAATTAAAATACGTATTAGCATTAACAGAAACTTGTATTGAAAATAAATTCTTGATTGAAACCTAAAGTTCCCCATTATAGATATACTATCAATTTCCCATTCATCTCAAGTAATAATTTTATTTAATGGGATTACAAGTTTATTTATTTAAAACTTCTATTTTAAAAAAAATCATACTAAAACTTTATAAACTATTCATGCAATGGCGCCATTGTTAGCTATTCGGACAATTATAGCAATTGACGTATTAAAGTGTATTAATTTGATTATCAGACAAAGTGTTTATTGTTCAAAGAAAGTATTTGAATGGATATTTTCAGTTGAAAGAAGCAAGACAGTAAGTACATTAAGATTGAATGGTTGAATACTTTCATTCATAAATCTTCAGCTTTAAAACGAAAGATTACTTCAACACATGAATGACTGATTTTTTTTCATCTCATTCATTTTTATTCTGAGATTGACACAATTCCTTGTTTTTCTAAATATGAAATTGGCAAGAAAGAAACCGCATTACTATTTGATTTTTTAATTTCTTTACTTGAAATTATTTTTTATCTTGTTTTATTTAGTTACAGCAGAACTATTTAATAGAGTACATTTAATCTCCCCCCCCCCAATTTTTATTGCATAATAAATTTCCCCATCTATAAGAAACTAAAGCACATAACATATTAAATATTGCATAGCACGATCTCTTCATTTAAAAATGTACACAAATAAAATTTTGAGCGTAACGAAAGGATTTCTAAATCCGTAAATAATAAATTTAACTATTTTTAAATAAATTTTAAATTAGTTAAAAATTTGTATTTAATAGATTATATTTATTTAGATTATTTTTAGAATATATTAATTATATTCATTATTAATATATTGAATAGCATTAAAATACTTTTTAAATTCCTAATCGAATGAACTCCGACTGAAATTCCAATAGAATTAATTTTAAATGATTTTTAAAATTCCTATACTTTATGAAATTGTCAGGAAATAATATTTAAATTCCTAAATAAAAATTAAATTCATTCAAAATGACTTCTAAAAGTAATTAATAACTTTTATGCATTTGATTTATTTATGTTATCGTTTTTGATTTTTTGATTTAAACCTAAATTAAGGCAGGACATTTTTTTATGAATGAGTAGTTTTGCAGTATGTACATTCTGAAAAATAGCTTTAAATTATCTGAATAATTTAACTGTACAATTTAGATAGAAGTTCATTACATTTAAAGAAAATTAAACCATACATTTACAACTTTATTTATCACAGAAAAGATATCCATGATTTCAATTTTTAAAATGTCCGATTTTGTCCATTTATATTTTAAAATCACCTGAAATAAAAAATCGAATATATATATTATAATATAATACAAAGTAGAAATATCTATTTTAAGTTCATAAAAGAAAACAATACGATGAAATATTGTTTTCGCAAATTAAATGGGAAAATATCAAAAGGTTGAAAAGAAGTCTATAATTTATGGTAAAAGCATTCTCTTGTCTACTGTCTACTGATTCAGGAAAGAGGAAAGAATATAAAGTTATCGATGAGCTATTTTATCTAGATAACTCTAAATTATTTCTTGGAAGGGAAGAAAATTATAAAATTCTTGGAATGTATGAAATTAGGATGAAAATAAATAATTTTTTTTCTTTTCAAATAATGTAGCTAGGAGTTTCGAACTAACTTTAAAACATTTAAAGGTTATTAATTTTTTTTAAAAAAAGGAAAGCAATTTATAGATATAATTTATTGATATTTGGTGTTTTATTTTTTCATGAATAATGTTTTGAAATATCTTTTAGAATTTTATAGGGAAGCAATGTGAATTCTTTTAAACCAAATAAATTATTCTTTATTCGTATGAAGTAAATTACAATAAACTGGTACTTTCTTAGAACTGGTACTTCTTCTTTTTACTAAATTTCATTATAATATATCGATTCATCCAAAAATTTAAATTCGTAAGCAATTAATCTCATTTACTGATTTTTATATTCCAAGAAAATATGAAAATTTCAATAAATATTTATAAGTTAAAAAATAAAGAAAAGTGTTTGGCAAATTATCTTGGGAAAGAAAATAAATTTCTGACTGCGTTAAAATCAATCTAAATCTCCCCCCGAAAATCCTAGGAAAAAATATTTTTTTAATAACAAAAGCATTTTATATATTAATATTAGCTTTTTATTGTAAAGAAAAGTGTGCAAAAATATTCAAAACTTTTGAAATTCAAATGCATTAAATTCTCCAATCTCGCGATCTAAAGATGTTTTTCGTAATTTCTTTGGAAAGATAAATTTCCCGCTATTTTCATTAAGAGGTGGGTCAATTATGTATAAAACATTTTGAGTTTTCAATAAAGATTCATCACACATGTTGAAGAAATGTTACAAAAAGTTTTCATTCGCAAGAATATAAAATGCCTTAAATTTAACGTGTCTACACAATTGAGCCTATGAATAAAACCAGTTCACTTTTTTCCCAATAACTTTACCACATATCTCCCAATAACTTTGTTACAGACCTTCCAAACTCTGAATTTCAAGAATCAGTCCAACAATCACCTAGACTATGTTAGTCTTCAACATCTCCGGATGTTTCATGTTATGATAAGGAAAAATCAAATAAATTGCCACTGTTATTGTCATTTCTATGTTCTTCCAATTACTATCCTCTCCCCATACTAATTTGATTTGCTGTCTTCAAAACTTTTTTTGTAGACATACAACTTTCTTTTATTAAAGAAAATTTTCAATTTCTTGAGTTACGATAAAAATATCATTTAATTTGTTTAACCCCTTAATTAGTTTATTTTTCTTACTATTTAATAAGATGACACCTTATATTTTGGGAATATTTTCTTATTTTGATTCAAATGGAAATCCATGGAATACTTGGCTTATCTACGCATTCGAAGTCATTTTACTATTGAATTATAATTGTTATGAATGATTTATTTTTTGTTTACAACTATCAAAATTCTATAAATCGATGCACGTACGGC
The DNA here is from genome assembly GCA_026289955.1 of Argiope argentata. Lineage (NCBI taxonomy): Eukaryota > Metazoa > Arthropoda > Arachnida > Araneae > Araneidae > Argiope > Argiope argentata. The sequence goes on along the minus strand of JAOUZG010050212.1, from coordinate 2,869,369 downwards.
GTAGGGACAAACTGGTTAAGGGGTTAAGTATAGTTTATAGCGGATAGGTAACTTAATAAAATCTAGGTAACAATTTCCCGCCATTAGAAAAATATCAATAAGTCTTAATTCATTGGATTGGGACTTTAGGGTAACTTAAAGTAACAATAAGACTTTCGAGTACATTTTGCATTCCTTTAACTTAAAGTAAATATTTTAAAATAATCAGCAGGCTACAATTGTTATGGAGGTCACTTTTAAATTTCATACTAAACTGGCTGTCAACCCAAAACTTTCTCACTCAGTCTCTAATAAAAACGTTATATCTTCTCTTAACACAATTTTGCCAATCTTGGATTAATTTTGAACGCCACCAATTTCATGTGTGAAATTTTTATTTTCATACATGAAACTTGTTTACTTTTTATTATAATAAGTAAACCTTGTATCTAATACTCTTTATTTTAACGTTATTGCTTGTATTATAATGGTACGCCATTAACAAACAATAATTACCAACAAAAAAGATTAAAATGAAATCTGTTATGCATATTTCAATGTATCATGTCAGAATACCATTTCTTCAACGGCCAAGCAGCACGTGCTCGTGCAAGTTAAATTATATTTTTATTCATTTTAATTGTTTCATCGAATGGGTCTCTTTATCACCAACGATCCAAAAAAGCTTTGTCTCCCATTGATTATTTAAAAAAATAGCATTTCCTATTTATTTTATTTCATATTACCATGTGCTCAAAATGACATTTTCATAGATTTTATTTGTAGCAGTAATTTAAACAATTATTGTTAAATCAGAGTTTTTTAAAATGCAAATGGCATCACTTTATTAAAAGTTGATTTTTTGAAATGCTCGAGCAGATAGTAAAATTTTTATTTTTCATCTACGGATTTTTGTTGACGCTAGAAAATATCATTCCTAAAACAATAGCTTGTTCTGATATCATAATAAAAATAAAGCCAGCGCCAGATTTGTAGCGATTGATCACTGACATATGATTTATACATAAATAAAAGAAAATTAAATACGTACGTTTGGTGGGGTATATCCCCAATCAATTGAAAGTAAAATTCGATATAGCTTTGTAATTGTTGTCGAGATAGGCCAACGAATTTCAATTACTCAGTCATAATATGTTTGATTGTTTTTAAAAGGCGATAACCTGCCAAATTTGGCACTCCTCTGTCTACCCTCCTGTGCTCGTAAGATTGTCAGTGACGAAGAAATACAAACCTATATTCAGTTGAACTTTAGATTTCGATATGATAGGATAGGAAACCATTTTGATGAGTTCTTTGTATGTAAATATATTCAATTGAGAATGTTGTTATTCTGAGCTATAAAAACAGTTGAAAATAAAATTATCTTTAAGTTTATCTAGTGTTAACCGTGGATTTGTTTCATCTTTGACCAGCAAAATAAATGATTTATATTTAATTCTAGTATTTGATTTACACCACTTTGAATGCTTAATTATATGCCACTGAATCATCTATCAAACTCGATATAAACATAACGTTGTTTTTTTTCATTGTATAATAAAATATAAACTGATAGTCTGTTAAACTTTAACAAGATTACATTCAAACTTTGATAACAGAATCATTTTATACGCTAAAATTGTGCACTAAATTTCATAAAAGTAGTTATATTTGTGAATTAAGACATTTACTTGCATTCAAAAGTAACAACGATAGGAGGTCAATCCGATCAAAAATCTAGCTCCAAATTTCATGAGAATCAGATATTTTTTTATACTGATTAGCTGATACAGCTAGATATAGACTCTGTGAATGAATTTTGTTCGTGATTTTCTAGAAAACCGCAAATATAGTTAAGAGTCTATATACCTTATTGCAAAATGGATTTAAATAAATGTTCAGGCAGACAGACATAATAACAAAATATATTTTTTGGACTCGGATCTATAATAAATACGGAGATTCTTCAAATCCACTAGTTCGATTTTTTTTCATGACTATAATAACCTCTTTCTAAATAATTACAAAACGAGAAAATGAAAGAAAGAAAGTGGATTTAAATAGTGTAATAGGGTTTTGAAAAAACAAAACAAGCATTTAATTTAGATTTCTTTTTACCGCTCTATCAAGGAATGCTTTGCTATTGTTTACATCAGGTTCTTTGGGCTAATCAGTTTTTGACTGGAACATTGCTTCTTTAATTTCTTGATATGTGGACCATTTATTTTCGAATCACCCACAACAACCCATTTATCCGCTTGACACTCCACGTTTTCGCATACGGAATTTCTATTCGAAGTAGCGTTATTCCCTCACAATAAAGTGCATCCCCATTTCAAACGGATTACGGAAAATATGGTTTTCGCTTAACCAGATTTTTGATATATTATTACATTCCCGCTGAAACTCTGTTGGAATTACAAATTTTGTTTAGGGCAATATAGCATGCACAGAAAGTCCTTGCCTTACCGTATAATAATTCCAAAGAGCCTATAGGTTTGCAATGCATTTGAGGTATTATTAACAAAACTGACTCATTAGGCAAAGGTATTTAAAATAATTGCTTAAGTTATAATAAAAATAATCACTAACAAAACTTTGTCTGTAGAAGCATTGGTATTCAGTCCGACGTATAGTCCACAAAATATTTCCTATCTGAATCATTTTAAAGGTATTTGATCCTTAAAACTCATTTGAAAATTTCTTCAAAGCTCAAAATAATTTATATAATACAAATTACCTTCTCACATTCAGAAGTGTAAACTATAACTAAGCATCCTGATAAATATTTGTTTATTTTTAATAAAACATTTTTAAAGTAATTTGTTTCCTAGTGTGTTTGATACTTTATACATTCAACAAGAATGTAACTTTTGATTTTTTTATAATTTTATAATTATAATTTCTTTATTATAACTAATACGCACAACAGGCTATTCTGATTATACAACAAAAAACAAAAGATTAAAATGAAATATGCTAGGCATATTTCAATGTATCATGGCAGAACATCATTTCTTGAACGGCCAAACACCACGTGCTCGTGCGAGTTAAATTATATTTTTATTCCTTTTAATTGTTTCATTGAATTAGTAACTTTAGTATTGCACACGATCCAATAAAACTTTGTATTGCATTTACTGTTTTAAAAATATCACATTTCCTTTTTATTTCATTTCATATAATCACGTGCACAAAATGACATTTTTCTAGGTTTTATTTGATGTAGTCATTAACTTATTTTTTAAAATCAGAGATTTTGTAATTGGGATGACAAAGCGTTATTGAAAGCTAATTTTTTTAGATGCTCGTACAGATAATAACATTTTTATTTTTCGCCTACGGATTTTTATTGACGCCAAAAGACCTCATTTCCAAAACAATATCATGTTCAGACATGATAATAAAAATTAGTTTATCATTGAGTGTTTTAGATAATGAATGAAACAAATTATACAATACACAAATATCGAAAATTATATGCAAAATAAATGGTTCAACAAATCATAAACGTTTTTCTGTAGAAATGGCGTTTCCTTAACACATTTTAGATAGATCGTTAACTTTCATAAATGAACTGTCAGAAAAAGGCATTGCTCGTAATATTTCTTAAATACGAGCATTAAATATATGCACGAAGCTTGTAAAAAACGTGTAAAATTTATTTCGCAACGTTACCTGCTTCCTAAATAATTCTCACCTAAATAAATGGCTTGTCAGGAAGTCAAAGTCGTATCTCTTGGGTGTATCACGCCTCCGATATGAATATGAACTAGACACAGCATCAACTTTAACGTCAAATCTAACTGTTTAAACGCATTATACAGATTTTTGCCTAATTATCTGATTAATCTTTTCTTCTCTGGAAAGAAGCAAAAGTAATCACCACTCCACCTTTCAAAGGCAAAATTAATGTAATCCCGGTTAATTATAACTAATACTCCCATCAAATAAATCCCTAGGAGCGCCAGAATCTTTTTACCCTATAATGCTATGCCTAGTGGCACATTCGAAATGGGGTGGTCGCTAAACACTATTTTACGCGAAGGAACGATCCCACTGGAATTTTTCCACCAAATTTCCACTTCCACGGAAAAGATTTAAAAAAATAATCATAATAACAAAGAAAATAAAAACTAAAGCGAGCTCGTGAACTGCGTGGTCATTATTCAAAATGACGTGGTAAATGTAGTTTCATTTAAAGCGTTTAAAATCCGCCCAACGGAGCTGAAAATAATAATAATATATCTGATAAATACAGCTGCAGAGAACATCTAAATTCATAGCTGTTTCTAATTCTTTCCAGAACTGCTTTCGCACCCTTCTTTCATTCGGGCGATATTTTTTTTCATCCACCCTGTGCCGGAAGCTAAATATTCCGGGAACCCCAACGTTTCAGTAAATTATCGCCCATGCTCGCCGGGCATAAAATAACTCTGCTGTCAAATCTAAAAATGAATTATGCGGTTAAACGTCATTTCGCATTCGCCTTTTTAAAGGGTTGGTTTTAAGGACTGGTGTTTTGCTTCCTAACAATAAGGTAAGGAGATCAGGTTCCCCCCTTTTTTTATGGGGGGAGGTGGCTATATTGTTGCGCTTTAGGGTAAAAAGGAAATGAGGGCGTTCTGTAAGGTGTATTTTGGTCGACAATGTCTGGAAGTGTGTAGCTTGCGGCGTCGAATGCTTTTGAATTGTTGAAAGATTGATAATAGTATAGTAGAATAATTGTTTGAAGTGTTTTTATAGAAAAACAATGCTATAATTAACTATCATCTTTTGAGAAAAACAGTTTGACAATGCAAGAATAATTCTAAATAAACAATTACTTAGCTGCTAATTATGATTTCGAAAACCTTTATTGATATATTAAGATACTTGCGTTGTGTAAAATTTTCGAATTAATTATGATTTCATTTTTTAAAAATATTTCAAGATTTTTATATAATAAAATGCATATGTTTGCAAAAAGAAAACCTGCTTTTTAATATATTATCTGTTATATAATATTTGATTTAATTTACGGATTTTATATTTTTCTCTCTCTAAAAAAACCTATTTTCTATCATAGACGAAGTTGCAATTTAAGAAACTAGATCCAAATTCCTATACTTTGAGATATAGCTGCTTTATTAAAATAGTAAGTGTTAATGCTAGATTCATCAAAATTCTTCTCTCTCTCTCTCTCTCTCTCTCTCTCTCTCTCTATATATATATATATATATATATATATATATATATATATATATATATATAAAGAAACAATTTTAAAAGAGGTACAGTACGAATTGCCCTTTTCATCATTAAATTAGAAAGATACACAAATGTCTTAAGAGAGCACGTATGCTGCTATTCCTATAGACATAGTAGAAGATCAATGAATAAAAAAACAACAGAAGAAACATGAGATAAAAAAATTATAATTACTAGAAGAGTTAATTTTTAGACAACAGTCTAACTCTTTACAGAAAAAAATTCCACTTTTCATTGGAATCCTTGCCTGATGGTGACCCTTGAGAAATTCATCAGGCCGGATTTCTCCTTTTCACTTACATATTTTTTCTCTTGTTTCTTCTGTTTTTTATTCATATATATATATATAT
>JAOUZG010050212.1:2831738-2863390 GCA_026289955.1 Argiope argentata | reverse complement strand
CTCTACCGGCAACTCTTTTAGAACTTTACTTTACTATGCATAGGATTGGGTTAAATATTTTGGTTTGGCGAATTACACATGGTGAACGGTAATTTTTATTGCGAATTCGAGATATTCAAGTGGTTATCAAAATACAGGAAACACCTTAGATTTATAAAGAATTTTTTATTTATATTATGTAAGACCATTTCTAGCATGTAATGCAGTGTTTGGAATCACCTAGGAATCGATTTATACAAGTATTGAATAGTTTTTAGAGGAATATTGTACACTTCTTTCTGAAGCTATTGGGAAAGTTCTAAAAGAGTTGCCGGTAGAGGATTTAGATTTCGTATCAAAAACTCTAAATTAGACCTTAACGGTTTTATTTCAGAGAGGTCAGGTGATTGCGTGTCAAGGCGGGTATCTAACTTCACCGTTGTGTTCAACAAATGTAGATGGGACGTCTCACTCCTTGGATAGGTGCATTATCATTATGCAAATTTATAGCTGTTGCAAAAAACTAAGTTTGTATCATAGGATGAACCTGATCCGCTAACATTTCTCTATACTTCTTCCCAGAGATCCTTTCTTTCAGGATTACGACTGGTACAGCAGAAGACCACGACATGGTTGCCTATATCATGACAGATCCTAGCCTATGCTTGACAGGTGGAAAGTGTCATAAATTTGTCAATCATTGTCATAAATTTGGTTTTAAATCATAATTCTTCAAATTTTCACCCTTCCCGTTGTAGGGCAACGCGTGAAACAGGATACGACAGGAGTTATTACTTTCTTCCACTTATCAATCGATCTGGTTTTGTGTGTGACACCACTGTTGATGACATTTACCATTAACACCTGTGGCAAGTGACTCGGGAATTGCTGTTCTACCATAAATGTTCTGTTTGTAAAGGAGCCTTTGAAATATAATTACTATCACTGGAGAATTCAGATGGGTGTTGAGCTCTGCATTTTCTTTTGGGGCAGTTATTCAAGTTTTAGACAATACAACCCACTTCAATAACTGTCTATTTTTCACTGGGTTTCTCTTTACTCCCGCTTTTTTGTTTTGCCCAGATTGTCTATCCACGTTATTTAGACTTTAGATACTGTCCCTTTTGAAAACTCTAAAAGTTGGAATGCTTCGGGCACACTTGCTCCAATTAGACGAACGCCTGCAATTTAACCTCTTTGAAAATTAGAGAAATCTGAAATTTTACGTTTTTGATTTAAAAAAAATATTCGAGAATTACAGAACGTAAATAAAACTGACACATACTTCTAGAACATGTATATTGCTATTTAAAAAAACTTTTGGCTGTTATTATATTTTAATGCTTACATAGTACATTCAAAAAATGCCACTTTTATTCACAGGTGTTTCCATTATTTTGATAACTGTGTAAATTAGTAATTGATTTTTTATGGAATAGTTGCAAAATGGACATAACTTTGTATTAAGCACTTAACTGTTTTATTCACTTTATAATAAGATGACATCTTCTATTTTGGGTATGTTTTCTTATTTTGATTCAAATGGAAATCCATTGAATACTTTACTTATCAATATATTCGAAGCAATTTTAATATTCAGTTATAATCGTTATGAATGGTTTATATTTTACTTAAAACTGTCACAATTCAATAAATCGATGCACGTATGGCATACGGGCAAAACAGTTAAGCGGTTAAATGCAAAAATTATTGAACAGTGATATGTCTCTCCTAAACGAAAGTCCGTTCATGCGATTACTTACGTACATACAATAATAGTTAAACAATGCTTTCTTTATTTGATAAATTTTTAGCAATTTAATCTATTATGCTCATTTTATATCAATCTTTTATGGTCAGTCATTGTGAATATATATATTAATTTAATTTTAAATTTTCTTTGTTAAAAAATTTACATTATACACTTTGTGATATTCGATTTGGTTTTGATTATAAAAAGCTCAATTTTTCGAACTATAATTAGTTAGATGAAAATATAGAAATTTTTCAATCCAGTTTTCTATTCTGTTTACAAAAAATAATATAGGTTTCTGAGAAGCTTTTGAACATTCGATTCCATTATAGGTAGCCTTATGAACAGGATCATTATGTTCAGAATCAGCCATCTGAATATAAAAAGGCTGATTCTAAGTTACTATCTTCATAATTATTATTCTGACTAATTATTAACATGATACAAAAAATAACGAAATTGGGAGAGAAAAATTTTTTTAAAAAAAGAGATAATACCTGTGTTAAAATGATCAATGACTGAAGAAAGTTTGTAGAAGTTATTTATGAACCTGAATCCTAGAATTTATCAGCACACATAATTCATTCATCCAACGAATCATATCTTATTGTAAATGGCAAAAATGTCTTATATATATTTAAAAAAAATGAAAACATTTCATTATAATAACCGATTAGTGGAGATCAGTTTTCAGAAGTTATTTATGAACTTAAATTCTTAAAACTATCAGTAGAGTTCATTCAATAGCCAGCAAATCCTACCGATTAAAAGATTAGAGAAACGCTATAAATATTAAAAAAGAAATATGAGAACAGTTGAGCGGATAAATCATCCGAAATATATTTACTTTAGAGATACTTTCGGCTGATTTATTTAATGATTTTACGTACTATTTCATAAATGTAGTAAAAATATTTTTCAACAAATAAAAATGACAAATTTTTCTATATATTTTATTCTTCTTTACAAAATTTCTTCCTTTATTTAACTTTTACTACAGTATTGAGAGGTTCGCCATTACTGAGTCTTTTAACCCTCACACAAATTTTTAACCATTTTTTTTATTCTGAGGGCCTTAATTTTAATTTTAAACATAAATTCTACCAACATAATTTAAATTGTAATAATATTAACATTATTTATACTATGTTTAAAATGATAAGTTGACCCTTTGTACTACGATGGTGCCTCTGACTCCCCATTCAAGACTGCTCATCGTTTTGACGTTTTATTTATTTATTTTTCAAATTTAATTGTTAAAAACTCCTACATAATGGTTAAGAGATGTAGATTAATTTTTCAAAGAAATTCAACTTAAAATAATTATGTATATTAATTTTTCATAGCAATAAACAAATCTTTGCATTAGGTGAATAAGTTTGCATCTAATTATTTTTCAGAATTCAAAGGATTAAAAATAGCTTGAGTAATGCAGAAATTGCATTATCAAATATTTATTTTACAATATTTGAATTAAAAATACTATACATAGAACAAGAAGCTCAAAAATTAAATACTAATAAAAAATATAAATTTTATTTAAATCAATTTTAGTTTACTTAATTTAAGGGCATATTTTAAAGCAATATTAGTGCTATTTGGGGTTGGAGGTCGTACTTTTGAACAACGATCAGATGACTAGGATGAAACCCGATTTGACACCACCTCTCTAAAACTCCACACCATACTAGTGGGAGGATATTTGATCCCATCTGATTTAACGTGCATCAGACCCGCTTACATGACGGATTTTTAGTGGAATAGGGACTCGCATCTGAAACCCTCTGGTTCCTAAACCGAGAACTTACCACCAGGTTACCAAGGCCATAATAAAGTCAAGTTTCCCATGTTTAATGCATATTCAATCGTTTGAGCTACAGAGCGTTTGAATTGTATTCTTTAATAAGATATCTGGGATTACATTCGGATTGTAAAACTATTTAAATTTTTTTATTAATGAATGAATATTTTGATTTCAGTTCTCAAAGTATTTTCCAGTTTTATTTTGAAAGCGTTCTACTAACATAATGACACTTGCTTTATTTTTTTTATAAAAGTAATATTAATTTTTTTACGTAAGATAGAAGAAACAGAATTTTATCAAGTCAGAACAATATGTTTATTTGGGAATGAGGTAGTCTAAAATCTGCAGGCGAAAAATTGAAATATTATTATCTGTACGAGCACGTCAACGAATCAACTTTTAATAGCACGTTACCATAGCATTTACCAAATCTCTTATTAATAAAAATAAGTTAATGACTACAGCAAATAAAACCTAGAAAAATGTGTTTTTGAGCTCGTGATTATGCGAAATGAAATAAACAGGAAATGTTATATTTATTTAAACAATCAATGCGAGACAAAGTTTTTTGGATCGTTTGCAGTTCTAAAGTGTCTCATTCAATGAAACAATTAAAATGAATAAAAATATCATTTAACTTGCACGAGCACGTAGTGCTTGGCCGTTCAAGAAAGGATGTTCTGACATGATACATTGAAATAGGCATAGCAGATTTCATTTTAATCTTTTTTATTTACATTAAAAATATATCAGCTGCCTAAGCATGTTTCTATTTGTTATCTAAATTTTTTTTACTACATAATATCAAATGCATAGGCCAATAGTTTATTTGTAAGATATTTTTTTTCGTAACTAGCCTCTAAAATGATGCTGCGCTGTCTGCATTCAGATTTAAGAATGAGGAAAATACCTCATTTAGGCAGGTGAACAGTAGAGATAAGAGACCCCATCAATATACTATAATAGGACCTCATAAGTGAAAAATGCACCGTGATGTATTATATTAAGAATGGTGCACATAAATAACTTTACGATCCAACTGAATTCTTCTAACTTTCCTTAAAATTTTTAAAAATAGCAAAATAAAAACTAAGACAATTTTTATCAATGACGAGTATATTTCTTCATTTCTTTTCGGTTTTAATCAAATTAGTTAAATCATAATCAAATCTCAATGATGTGTGAAAATTATAAATATTTTTCTTTATCTTCAGCGATTAAATTGATACTAATCTTTCAAATGCTTAGAAAATTGATTGAAATTTTTTTACATACAGTTATTATAAAATATACAAAAGAATCATGTCAAGTGAACAGCGCCATATTTATTTATTGAAATACTGACTAATTAAAATTTTAAAAGATGATAATTTAAAGATGTTTTTCCTTGAAGCTGCGTCTTTTTTAACTATATTGCATATTAGCCGATTCTAAATACCAACTATTCCACCGAGAATATAGTTAATGTTTAATTCCTGTTTAATCTTTTGTTTCATAATTTGACGATTTTGACTTTAATTCCCAAAAATTATTTAATAAGGATTAATAATTTGATTGTTTTGATTTTAATGTTCATGTTTTTTAAGTATCAATTTGTGACAGACATTAAAACTTTTTCATTTTAATAAAATTTCACTTGCTCTGTTTATTGTGTATACGAACAATTTTAATGAAACTGAGTTCCATGATATTATTTTATCATTAAAAACTTAGGTTTTTGAATACCTATCTTAATTCTTTTGCAGGACTGGCTGCTATTTTGATTCTTCTCAAACTCAACATATCAGCAGAATTGTTGAATTGTTTTCCTTATCTTTCAAGAAAATTAGGAGATTTATTATTTACTGAAAAATGGAAATTTATTGCAATATTTCAATCTATTATTGAAATTTAAAAAATCCTTCAAATTTCAAGAAGTATTTGCACACATTAATTGGTGTCCTCAGAAACATTTTATTAAATTTTTAAAAAGTGTAAAAATTCGATTTGTTCAATAATATTTTTGAGACATTTCCTAGAAATATATATATATATATCTTTTTTACATAACAGTTAGTAATTTTTTAAAAAAAGGTAAACTCCATGTTGCACATTCCTATCACCCCTTTCTTATCTGCAATCAATTTAATAATTTAAATGTCCAATATTCTACTTCATTATTTAGATATTCCCCGATTTTCTAAATAATGTTTGATAAATAATGTTTCTAAATAATGAGTTTTTAATAACGACAGACACAAATAAAAAAAGCGTATATCAAAATTCAAGTACTGTTATTCCTGTTTTTTTAATTAATTATTCTCAACTTATAGATATGTTGTTTAAATGATAATATTTCATTTGCTTCATGTTCATAATGAAAGAATTTTTATTGAAAATTGAATGCACTTATCTTTATTCTATAGTTGGGAAACTAACGAAAATGAATAATGCAATACAATACATAGATAATATATATCTTTATGTTTGAAAATTAATATTCATTTAATTAATAATTGCTTTTAAAATTGCACTCAACAAAGAAAGTATTGTGTGACTGTAGATTTGGGAAAACTAACAAGTCGTAGCTAATTATAAATACTATTAAAATTTGAAAACGGAAAAAAATATTAAAAATGCAAAGAAGCTTCAGAAGTTTATATTTTTATAGTAAAAATATAAAGAAGCTTGAGCTCCTTAATTACAGAAAACAATTATTTACCTAGAATTTTAGGGTTAAAAATTAAAATTAGCATAAAAATCTAAAACAATGCGATAGAGTAATCATTTGTAGAGGGATGACATAACAAACTAAACATATAATTATTTACCAAAAAAAAATATATCAAAAATATAATTTAACTGTTTAATTTTTCAAACATCTTATCACCTTGCCTTTATACAATTTGTAACTCGAAAGGCAGAATTTTAATAAAAAATTATTTTATTTAAAGTATATCAATAAAAACCTACGTTTATAAAATTCTTTTCAATATTTATTATTTACTTATTATGCTGATAAATGGATTATGGAGATATATTAGATATGTGAGCAAATGTTTCACTCAATATAAATTAATGGTGGAAATATTCAGGAAATTATTATTCAAACAAATTGATAAGTCAGTTTATTTCGTTCGATTTCCTCGAATAGCAAACAGAAATTCAAATTCCAGTAAATAAGTTAGCTATGAAGCATGTTTGAAATAATCACTTTTCCGATGGATGCGATGAATATTATCAAAGAGAAATCCGCATAAATCCATGAAAAGTGGGTTCCCTCGAGCAAAATTCCTTTGAAAATCCTATTTAATCTCACGGGTGAACTTAAATTGAATACTCATCATCAAATATAGAATCTTCAAAATTCATTAATTTAAAGAAAAATCTCGTGTGCTAATAAATCATATATTGTCTCGATCCCTTTTCACAAATTGTACTTGGATTGCATTTCTACAGGATATAACTCAGTAGAGAGCTCACACTACTTTCAAATAGATTTGTCGTACATTATCCTATATTGTATGAAATTTTATATAATAATTTCGATAAAAATGTAAAACTTCAAAGAAATAATTTAATAAATCAATACCGATATTTTGTTTCTTTGTTATTAGGTTATGAATTTTCACCATGACAGTCCTATTTTTTTATCATGTCGAAACATGATGTTATTTTAGAAATGAGGTTTGTGGCGTCAAGAAAAATCCATAGGCAAAAAATAAAAAAAAATTATTATCTGCCCGAGCATCTAAAAAAATCAGCTTTTAATAACGCGTTGCCATCACATTTACAAAAGCTCTGATTTACAAAAATAAGTTAATGACTATAGCAAATAAAACCTAGAAAAATGTCATTTTGAGACCGTGTTTATATGATTGAGCCCGTGATTATATTTCATTTTAATCTTTTTTTATTCTTTCAAAGGCTATTAGATGACTTTTAAGAATAAAGATATGCTGATTAATCAAAAGGATTCAAGGACAAGCAAGAGGTAACACTAGAATCTGTTATGTTGTTACTTATGGCACTTACTATGGACAAGCACCGCTGGTACATCAGCATATTTTAAGCCTTAGGTATGCATTTCTTTTCTCTAAGATATACATCTTGTTTCAAGTAGCGCCAACAAGGGCAAAGAGTACCACTTTAGCTACACTCATCACATTCGCTTGCGCAGCAGGGGGAAGGGCACAGTCACACAACTCATAAATAGCACACGGAAGAAAAACCATGCCAGAACTGGGACCCCCAGAACGCGAGGAAAACGAGTTACCTCGGTGCCAGAATGCAGCCACACTAGAATGTAAAAGAATGTTAACACTTGGCACCTTCAAAAATTCGATTTCATTTTTGTTCTATAAAGTAGGGAACCATAACATAAAAAAACATATAATTTGTATAGGTTTCCCAAACTAAACATTCAAAAAATATTATAGCATTGTAAAATGAACCCCTAAGATAAAAAAAGCGCAGTATTTTCCGAAAATATTTTCAAAAAATTATTTTTTTCTCTATGTATATTTGAGATATAATTATTCATTTATTGTTAACGCATGAAATCTTATTATAGAATACTTACAAGTATAGTATACTTATTAACGCTTTTTTAGTTCTTATTTCTAACGCAAAAATATCATACCTTATTAGTTTAAATAACATTCAACATTTAAAATATCTGTATATTAATATGCAAACAAAGTTTCAGTAATTATTGAACCTATGTACAACTATTATGTTAATATTTGTATGATTTGGTTCTGAATTTTTTTGGTAGGTTTATGATTAAAAACTAGCTTTCACATAAAAACTTATCTTACATTTGGTAATAAAGCCAAATACCTTTAATAAACAAATGTTTTATGATCAATGAATTCATTTTCTTGTAAATACTATATTTTGTATAATAGAATATTTTCTTGCAAAAAAAAATCCATTTTAATTAAATTTTGTTAATTTTCTTTGCCTAAAACATCCAATTCCCTTGAGATGACAACTGAAGTAGAAATGAATCAATCAATATTTGTTTTCATAATTTTTAATTTCTTGATCTGATAATTGATACATTAGAAAACTTTTTAGGATAACTTGAAAACCTAAAATATCAAATAAGTTGAATTTTGTTAAGAAAAATATTTAATATAACATAATAGTTGTATTTAAAAGAAAAAAAAAGATTTTAAAGATCGTAAAGGTAAATATTTTCCCTCTCAAATGAAGTTAAAAAAACTTGTTTTACTGCTTTTTAATATTTAAAATATACTATAAAAATTCCAGAAAGAATTTCATTTTTGAAAAATAATGATAAAAACAACATTTTCTCAAATACAAACTATGCCAAGTGCTTAATTATTTTTTTAAATGTTACTTAACTTAACAATCTTAACACTAACTTTTAAAATAAGGAATGCTTAACTTAAGGAATAAGATTTATTTTGTTTATAACATAATACTTGTTTTGTAATACATATCTTATTGAAATATTTCAGAACAAAACTTTGCATATTTTCCATTATTAATATTTTAAAATTCGTAAAAGTACAAAAAAAAAATGCCTGTCTTTTTTTTTTCAAGAAAAAAATTTTTGTTTCATATTTATTTCTAGCATATTACTACTAGCAATAAAATTGTAAATGTGCTTGAATTCAAATGAAATCGTATTAATTTTGCATTTATTAATCAAAAATTAATTATTGAAAAAGTTTTCAACATTTAGCATTACTTAACATTAAAGTAAAAACAAACCTTGCTCTAGGATTGAAAGAAAAAACAAAAAGGAAGTAGACTTTCCGAATGGAAATTTAATATACAAAAAATAATGAAAGCACAGAACTTGAGCATAGAATTTTCTTACTTGAGAATCTGGATTAGCGATAAGTAACGAAATTTTTAAAGAACCTAATTACACTTCATACCTATAGGTGGCGCTACTTGCCTGAACTCCAAAATAAAAGCAGGAACTCGGTGCTAAAAAAATAACTTTTTATCGTAAATCGTTTATAACGTATGTCTAAGTCGAGTAAGAAATATATAATAAATGGATGGAAATATCATTATTGTTTTAAAATAACTTTCTTAATTATAGATTTTGTACAAAGTTGATTGGCATCTAAGAATTGAAAAATTTGCTTCTAACTGTTTTAGAATTACTTTTACGTGGTGTTTTTTTGTGTGTGAAATATTTTTAGGCTTACAGTGTTGAAACTGTAAACCTCGTAAGATTTATGATAACTAACATTATATCTGACGAATAGAGGGAAAAATTTATATTACAATAAATAAAATAAAATTGGATATTAACTAGATGTTTCTAACAAAAGGAATTTGAATTAAAAGAGTAGTAAAGAATTCTTTTCTCGATTCTGTTGTAAAATGAAAGTTAGGCATCAAGTTTTTCTCATTTCGGTATTACAATATATATGATAATTGGATTTAAATGAAAATATTTCGATGCGCGTACAAAACTCTTTCTTCCCGCTTTGTTCTGAACCGAAGAGGCCCCATAGTCCGTTGTGGACTCAGAACTCTCGAAACTTTACTCCCTGAGTTTCCATTGTATGGCGAAATAGGAGGCCCCTCTCAGAACTGGAGGGAGATTAACCACTCCAAGAAATCGCTACAGCGTAAACTAAGAAGTTGGGCCTTAATATCCTGAAGCTTCTACAATTCGAGGGGTAGGAAAACACTTGAGTTTTCGAAAAGTTATCGCTTTCATGAGGGATGCAGTTGTTCTACGTCAGAAGAGAGTATGTTTCTGGTTGGGGTGAGTTTTAATACCGGGCAACTCCGGAAGGTTTAGATTAAAGACTGAGCAGAGGTCTCTTTCTGTGGAGGGAGTAACTATTTAATTGCAGGGGCCTTATTTCTATGCAATGAACACGTAGTTGACTCTTTAGAATCAGAAGTATCAATAGCAGGGAATATATTAAGTTCTGAGTTACCATGCTGCTTTGTAAAAGAAGTAGCTGCCTAGTGTAGTCATATTTGGAACAGAAAAAAAAATAATCTTTCATTGAAAATTGAAGTATTTCCTTCTTTTAAAAATCTTCTAAGTAAAGAAAAATAAACAATATTTATATCAATAAACTTATAAAAAGATTAAATCTGATATGTATATTTCAATGTATCATGTCAGAACATCATTCTTGAACGGCCAAGCACCAAGTGATTTTGCAAGTTAAATTATATTTTGATTCGTTTTAATTGCTTCATTGAATGAGTCACTTTAGTATGGCAAACGATCAAAAAGACTTTAACTCGCATTGATTGTTTAAAAAATATCCCATTTCCTATTTATTTCATTTCATATAATCACGTGCTCAAAATGACATTTTTATAGGTTTTATTTGCTGTAGTCATTAACTTTTTTTAAAAAATCAGAGATTTTGTAAATGCGATGGTAACGCGAAGATAATAAAATTTCAATTTTTCGTCTATGGCTTTTATTTTTATTTTTCGCATACCGATTTTAGTCTATCTCATTCCCAAAATAACATCATGTTCTGCCATGATAATAATAAACCTAATTTCTTTCTTGAAAGTGAAGTTTTGAAATCTATTGAATCATATAACTTGTTAACTGGGTAATTAACTTATATTCAACACTTTTCGTAATGAAATATTTCGTCATACCTTGTCAACAGGTTAAATTTAAGGTCGGAAAATATGAAAAATAGAAACAAAACAAAAATGTTCTGGAAAAATGAAAAGTCTGAAATTAATTAGACTAATTGACTGAAAATTTTAAAAAGCTTTAGTAGGGAGAAAATTATATATTTTAAAAAATGAAGCTCATTTTGAACTATCCCAAACTGTATAAATCTTCCTTTTTTCCAATTACTCGATAAAAATCAATCAAATCAAATTTCACACATTCCCAGAAATTAAATAATTTTTTTGGAAGCATCTTTCTTTATCAAAAAACGCTGGAATATTATTAATGCCTATATTAATATGCATTAAATTCTGGTTAAGTCTTATTTCTATCAATATTCAAGCTTGTATTTTTTTTTCATTCCTCTATTTCGGTTTGGCTTTATATTTCGATAATCATGTTTATTTTAATATAATTGACATCATTTATATTTCCAAGAATTATTATCATGTCCAGCTTATCCTCATTGTTTATCTTATAATCATCATAGTATTAGCTTATTAGTTCAGAATTATAATCTTAAGAATTATTTCAAACTATCATCCTTCATAAAATTTTCAACTATTGACTAGTTTTACAATTTTTCTTTATTTATAAAATCTTAATATTTAATATTTAATAAATTTTAGAAAAATATTTTATAAATTTTAGTTTTTCACTATGGTTTTGCTTGTTTTACATTGTTATGCACAAAAATACCATAAGTTCAAATGCCAGAATTTCTATTTGTATTTCCTTATTGCAAATCGTATTTTAAAAAGATGGTCTTCATTTCTCTACGCTTCTTTCTTCAATCCTTAGTAAAAATATGTATTATTTAGATCAAATTCTTGCTTTAAAAGAAAATAATTAAATTATTCTTAAGTAAAATATTTGTATACACTTACAGGACGGCAAGTCTATAAAAATTAAGATATTGCTTCATTGGATAAAATTATTAAATAGCTAATTCTCTTGGATATCATTATGTGACGTGAAATCTTAGACTAGTCGAGACAATTCAGGAATAAACATCATTCAAACATAAAACTTCCCGACATTTCATTGCATCAGAAAATGAAACTGAATTTGATGAAGTTTTGGGAAGTTGAAAAGTATTCTTCTTTCTTCTAAATTGCAATTTAATTAATATTTCTGATGAACTCTCTAGAGCTTTGAAATTAGATTCAAGTTTTGAAATATTCAATTTTCCATTCTCTACATAACTTTTATTAGGAAAGTTATACTTTCAAATCTCTGCTGCAGGCTGAATTTTGTGCCCTTTATTATTTTGATGTAAATAGTTCCGAATAGTTAGCGTTTTATATCATAATGAAGGAATCAATCAGTTTGAAGGATTATAGAGATGAGAAAATGTAATTAGTTTTAATACATTTCATATTTCTAACTTTTTATGTCTAAAGGATGAAGGAAAAAATTAATATAAACTTCTGTAAATCAATGAGGCTTATAATCTATAATATTTAACATACGATGTTTAATTGCGTATTAATGTAATTAATAATGATATATTAAATTGGTTGCTTAAATGAAAGAAAAATAAAATTTTAAATAAATTCTTAAAATGAAAACAACCGGTAAGAATTATGGCTCTTTTATTGAATAAACTGGTTTAAACAAAGCTTCTGTGCATTGAAAAAAATGTACTAAAATCAGGATGCGTCATAGACAAATAGTATAAAAATGCGTGACAGAACAGAATTGTTGGGTTATAACTGTTAATGAGATGAGAAAGTTGAAACACCGAATCAAGCCGAATCATTTGAAACACTTAATGGACGCTTTTATCTTATTAACAATTGATAGACAAACATGAATAGATATCTGATTATAGGTTAATCTGCAAGTTCAAATACTTTGTTAATAAGTTCAAATATCTACAATATCTAGAAAATGGAATCTACAAGATGAAATGGCAATAAAATTTGACTAAATGCATGTATGTCCATAAACATAATCTAGCATAAATCTAGCAACATATTTTTGATATGATCTAGATGCAGGTTCTGAATGGAAGGTGTTTATGCCAATTGTTTTCAGAAATCTACTTAATATTTGCTCATCTTACTTTTCAAGGTATGTTGTTGTTATTAGTGGCACTTGCCATAGGCAAGCTTCGTCGAGGCATCAGCGAGTTTTAAGCCAAAAGGAGCGTCTTTTGCTTTGAAGAAGCGCCAACTAGGTCGACTTAGCTACTCATTCATCACAGTCACTTGCGCAGCACCTTTTTCACGGAGGCACTTTCATACACCTTACAGATAGAACAAAGAACAACCACGCCCGAACAAGGACTCGAACCCGGGGCGTCCAGATCATAGGGCCGATGCGCGATCTCTGTGCCAGGATGCCGGCTCAAGGTATGTGCCTAATGTGGACATATGAAATAGTACTATAAATTATATATGAATTGTGAACTATTAAGCTACATTCAGGTTTAACTTACAGGCCATTGAAAAGAATCATTTGAAGTAGATAGAGTTTTAATGATCACAGGGATAGATCTTTTTGGATGGACCTACCGAAATCCCAATGTTTCCACTCGGGACTTCTGAGTTTTGCGAAACTGGTACAAATGTTTCTATTGATAGTTTAGGCGGCTCTGAAAAGTCTAGATTGTGTAAAGTTCTCATAAGCAACATGCACTTTTGTAAGTGCATTGGTCAACTCGATAGAGGGATTGGAATATTACGAAATATAGTTAGATGCTCTGGGGGAATGTTACTATACCTCTCAACCCAAATTTTTATCTGTTGCTTCTCTAGCGACTCTGCCATTTGCTTATAGCAGTACTCCAGTTAAAAGCCGGGATAACCTGGTTGGTAGAGCTTTGGACTCGTATTCCTTAGGTTGCGAGTTCGATCCTCGGCGGCCGAAGATTCCCTGAGTGTGTGGCGGATGGCGTTCGTTAAATATGTCATGGTCACAAAGTTATCCATGTCAAGAATAGTACCACTGGGGGTACTGAGCCAGAAGTGACCGTTTTCTGTTCCAGATCTAAATTACGATCTGTGGATGAATGAATGAAATGCATGAACGAAGTCCACCCCGTAAAAAGGGTTTGCGACGAGTGTGAGATAGAAGTCAGACTTCTGTCATTGGCTGCTCAGTGGTATTTACCCTCAGAAGCTACTGCACCCCTCTTTCCATCAAAAACGGACACGAGAACAACAACAACAGTACTTCAGTTGCCATTTCCTTATGAATTCATAAATAGCGAAATTGCTAGCATTATGCAACACTGTATAGTTGCTCAATTCAATCACATTCTATCACGAAAACTAATTTTTCTTATTATTCGGACTCTTCACATTTTTTGAAATAAAGAACAATATTCTAAAATATAATAAAGTCTTAGTAAACTATCTTTATTATACTTAAATGACAAAAAATCCAACTCTGACTTATTTTGATGACTGACTTCCTTGAAATTAACTAATAATAAAGTAATATCAACTAATACTTATTAAGGTATCACTAATTTTGGAACATTTCTTTATAAACAAGAAAAATCGATTCAGATTTCGGAAAGCCAAATAGAATTCCAGATATCTTCGATGCACAATAAAGGAAACCCCAATATTTCCAGTTTCTGATTTATTCTTCTGTGTCTCGGACACCTACTTTTCTCTGGAGAAGAAAGTTCCAAAAATAAGTATAAATCTCTGGAGAACTAATTGGTCATTAATCGCTGTTATTTGGCAGAAGATACAGTCCACTTCCATCCCCCCACACTTTCCATCGAAACCACTTAGGGGTGGTAAATAATTCACTGACGAACGAGTGTAAGGAGACTGGATTACTCTTTTTTTCATTTGAGAAGAGAAACTTTTGAAAGAAGAGAAAGATTCTTTTGATGAATTGCCAAGAGCGAATAAATGAATTCGTAATAAAGAAGCAGACATTCGTTAGGTATTCGTCGTAGGTATTCGTTTGGTTGAATTTCATACTAGTACATTTTTTTGCTGTAGTAGTAAAAGAAAATAAGCTGATAAATTGTTTGAAATGGAATACTTGTTTGAATCACTATCCCCCTCCCCAATCATATATTATATTGAACATTTGAAATTTATAAAACGATTAACGAACGTTTAATTGCTGTTCTTGTAAAAACAGCAAAACAGCAATTTTTTCTTTCTTAAATTAATAAATATTAATGGAGAGTATTTATCCTTGGTCATTTATGCTTTTTGCGTAAAATGACTTGTTCAGATTCAACGTTTATTAATCGGAAGAAATACATTAATTGGATATCAAGATCAGTTTTTTATAACTCATAATATGGTTTTCTTTTCCCTCCCCAATCATATATTGCATTAAACATTTGAAATTATTAGAACAATTAACGAACTGTTAATTGCTGTTCTTGTAAAAACAGGAATTTTCTTTCTTAAATTAATAAATATCAATGGAAAATATTTATCCTTGGTCATTTATGCTTTTTGCATAAAATGACTTCGTTCAGATTCAGCATTTATTAATCGGAAGAATGACATTCATTGGATATCAAGATCAGTTTTTTATAACTCATAATATGGTTTTCTTTTCTCTCCACAATCATATATTGTATTAAACATTTGAAATTTGTAATAAAAATAACGAACGGTTAATTGCTGTTATTGTAGAAACGGATTTTTTTAAATTAATAAATATTAATCGAAAATATTTATCCTTGGTCATTTATGCTTTTTGCACAAAATGACTAGTTTAGATTCAACGTTTATTAATTGGAAGATATATATTAATTGGATATCAAGATCAGTTTTTTATAACTTATATTATGGTTTTCTTTTCACTGTTGATACAACCAATAATTTTTGTTTGTCAATACATGATTTCTTTATCTCTAAACATGTTTATATTGTAGAAAACTTCCCTTGTGTATGTAAAATCTATGTTTTTTAAAAATCTGTTTACCTTAAAATATATTATATTTTATTAGTAAATTTCATGCTTTGTTACATGTGTAAACGGACTCTACTAACTACTTCAAGCTTTATAAATGTAAGAAAAAGGCAATTCTCTGCATCATAACACTTACGTTGTTTTCTAATTCATATTATGATATTTTTGTAACATAAACAATGGGAAACGACATTAAATTTGTTCTTCGTATTTTATTTTAAGAAAAATATAAAATTAATCTCGTTTCTTGGCTTTTAACGTGTGAATGTGTGTCTCTTTGTCAACGGTAGTAAAATGTTTGTTCCGTTGGGCAAGCAATAACGTCATTTGAATTAGTAAGCAATAAGTTTCTGTCATCAATACAAATGAATCCAAATTTACTCAGGAGTGATTTGGGATTAGAGTAGATTTTAAAATAATATGAAATCTGGCGTAAATTTAATATCATTGACTGACCCATAAAGAAGAGACTGCCTCACCGTTTAGACTGAAATTTAATTGCATGGACATTATATGCATTCCATGTATGAATTCTTACTGCTAGACAATGGCGGGATGAGTCCCTCAATCGATCAATCAGCCTATACACTGATGTTACTGGCGAGAAAAATATTCCAATGGAACATGATAGTCAACCTTATCGATACACTGATTTATTGGCGAGAAAAATATTCCAGTGGAAAATGATAATCAACCTCATAGATACACTGATGTTATTGGCGAGAAAAATATACCAATGGAACATGATAGTGAACCTTATGGATACACTGATTTGTTGGTGAGAAAAATATTCCAATGGAACATGATTAATACATATAGAGGATCGAATTTCATGATTATTATATCTGAATAAACAAGTAGATCATTCTCCGGACTTTGATAATATAACATTTCACAACTTTGATGCATATTGGCCCCTTTAAACATTCCTTTTAAGTCTTTAAAAGAAGCAATATTTCTTGAATGGTCTCCATTTTCATTTCAATATCTGACAATTTAATTGAAAACTATAGAAACTACAATTTATTGAAACTATAGAAATAGTTGTCATAGTTTTATTACATCTAGGAAATATCACATCTCTTTTTAAAACACATTTATTCATTTTTAATAGATACCTTTCAAGTAACATTTTTCTCCTTATTCGATAAGATTTACTTTATATAACTTTGATATAAAGTTACATTTTATAAATGACTATTTCATGCAGGATTTTAAGTATTCAGTTTTAAGAATATCTTCATTTGTTAGCATATTACATTCAATAAATAGGATATACCTTAATGCTTGATGTGCAACATTTTACTCAACATGATTTTTCAATTCTTACTATTATTTCACACTCTCTCCCTATATATATATATATATATATATATATATATATATATATATATATATTTTTTTTTCATCCAATAAAATTTTAATGCTTCAGAAATTTTAATAATTCAGTTCAAATACATTTTTTTAAAAACATGTAGCGGATGACACTTGCTGTTAATACAAATATTTTTAAATATTAATTAATTCGTTAAATTTAATTAAGTTTTAATAGTTTAAATAGAGTTGTAGCAGTTTTCAATTAAAATTGAAATCAACAGGCAGTAGCTGAATCGGTATAATGCGAGGATTTCAATATTTTTCAAGTACAGGTGAAGAATGCGAGTTCAATTCTTGCGAAAAGCAATATATTTTTTATAAATTGTTTATAATAATTGTAATTATTTTAAAAAAGTAACTAAAATAAAAAAAATTGTTGATCCAAGAAGGAATTGGTTTATTTTTAATATTACTTTTTTTGTGTCTATGCAATCACATATTGTTATTTAACAAATGGAGTTACTCATAAATGGTTATAAAAAACATAAAATAATGAAAGCTTGGATTAATATTTAAATAAAAGTCTTCTTAAAATACTCAGGAAATTAAAAAAGTGGCTTCAATATAGAATTTAATGTTTTCTAATGCACGTATATGCTAATTTTAAAAATAGATCTTATTTAATAGAAACTAATAATGAAGTAGTTCCATTCACATTTCGTTGCACCTTCTTTAGCAAGATTTTCCAGGCCGGAGAACAGGATTTAAAGAAACTCAGACACTTTTCAAACTTTATTCCGATTGGTTTCTAGTTGGAAACAATTTAACTCAATCCTAACTCACTGTCTGAGTGTTGTTGAGAGGATCCCGCTACTTTTGTGTGTAATCAATTCTCGACAACTGCTTGACACATTTTCCTCGAGTTTAAAGTTTGCGACTTCGTTACCGCCTTTGAGAGAAAGATTTTTGTGCTTCCATCTCTTTTAATTACGGAAATTGTGTTCTATTTCAGTCCAGTTGCGCTTTTACCTCATTTACATGGAGATTTTGAAACACCCCCAGACAAGGTTTGATTAGGAAAAGTTTTCCATTGTTCTGCTTCAAACTAAAAATTGTAAATGAAGCGAGCAGGAAAATTTTTCAGTGAAGAATTATGTGTATTAAGATAAATGCTACCATACAAATACATTCTTATTTTATTTTGCATAACTGTTATATATATAAAGGTGTAAAAAAATCAAAACCTTTTTTAATATATCATTTATTAATATATATATATTTTTTTAAATTGTGATTTTTTTAAAATTAATACTGCGTATAAGCAATATGATTGCTTATCAATAATCTTTGAAAATAAACTATAATGAAGCTATTAAACGGTCAAAGTCAGCATAATTGGTTATAAATATGCTTCATAAAATTGTCAATGGGGTCGAAGTTTCTTTTTAAAACACAAACTCAAGTTAAAGGAACTCATTTCCTTTAAATTTAATCATATATTCATCTTCATTTCCTTTATAATTAAATTGTTTTAATTCTGCATTCAGTATTTATTTTATATTATATATATATATATATATATATATAATTAATAACTTGAATCTTCTTTAGAAATTTGGTTTTATATGCATTTTTATGAGATACAACATGAAATCCGGAATACTGGCAATTATTGTAAATGTATGTGTATCAACTCAATTTTTGTTTAAAATGTAATTTTTGCCAAAAAATATTAGATATTTCAGCTATAAACAACCATTTTTTAAATAATATAGATTAGTTTAAATTGATTTGCAATTTCATGTCCCCGCTATTATGAATATTTTTCTGTATATGCTAAAGTTAAGGAACAACAAATGACAATCTTTAATGACTGTAAATGCTATTTAACTCTTTAAAAAAGAAAGTTTCAGTTTTTTTTCAGTTATGTATAAAATGTTCACGCATGATACAATTCTAAAATTAAATTTCTACATTTAAAGCGTTATCATTTGTTTGGTGTAATATTCAAGATGCAAGAAATGAATGTATATCTTATTTAGGAATGTATATAAAAATTTGTTAATGGATGCTTATTTTAATATGTTTTCGCTAATATTTAATAAACAATAAATTAACTACAATAATAAATATGAATTTTAGAATAGAACTGTTTCTTATCATGAAATATGCAAATAATAATTCCTATTAAAAGGAAATCGATGTTCTCAGTAAATACGAATGTAAAATGTAAAACGACTAAAAATTAGGAAAATAAATTTAATTTAAGATGAATTTTAGAATAGAACTGTTTCTTATCATGAAATATGCAAATAATAATTCCTATTAAAAGGAAATCGATGTTCTCAGTAAATACGAATGTAAAATGTAAAACGACTAAAAATTAGGAAAATAAATTTAATAAACACTTATTGATTAAAAGCAGTTCAAAATATGTAAATTTAAATTACCTATATCTTATTTCATTTATTATATTGAAATACGATAGAGTAAAAGTTTTTATAATTTATTCAGAAAGGTAATTATTTTATTTAAAGAATGAAATTGTTCTTTTTTGTATAATATACCTGAACAATTACATATATTTTATTTATTAAATTAAGAGCTATATTCTTAAAATACTCAGAATTAAAAAAATAAATAACAATACACATCACCCAATAGTGTTAAACTTCCTATTCTAAAATAGTAAAGATTAACATAGGCATGACATTTTTTTTTCCTTTTTAAAAAACAAGCATTAAGTTACAGAAATAGAAGAACGTAATGATTCTCCTATAATATAAGAATGACTATCTATTTTCGACATACATAATATAAAATGTTAATCAACTACTTTAAGAAGTTACAACATATTAACAATACGAATAATTAATTCTAAAAAAAAGACATTTAGACGCAATATTTGTAAATAAGCTCAATTATTCTTTAAAAAAAGTGAACTGATACTATATGCTGAACGATAATAAAATGATATAATACAAATATGTAATCTTAAAAATAAAAGCTCTAAAGTGCAAAATCGAAAATAGATATTTCCAAGGCCTCGGAAATCGCATGATAAGTAGCTGAAAAGTTAAAAAGTGGCAAATTCATTATTAGGCCAGAAACGTGCAGCGTATAATCAAAATTTAATCGTAAGGGGAAGAATAAATTCTAATTTTATGGCAGACAAAAAAGAATATAAAAGTTTTTATCAAGAAATCAAAGTGTAATATGCCTAACTAGAGCTTTAATATAAAACAAGCTTCCACTAGTAACAATTTTTCCAATTAAATGGCAAATTGAATTAGATGGAACCTCCCACAACCCATCATAACTAACTTATCACATATTTTGCAAAAATTCCTTGAGAAATTATTGACGTAAATAATATATTTTATTCATTCCATCAGCTTCCCTAAGACTCTTTAACGCTCATTATTTTAAAATATGAAAGACATCATAAGTCATCGCATAAGCTTCAAGGATAGAGGATAATTATATATGTTTTTTTTTATTCTCCTTCTTCTAAAGTTTCAACGTAAGATACCCTCTGAGAGCGCTTTAGGTAATTTAAAAATAAACTTACAGGAGTCAATTGGAATTTTATAGTTTAACCTGAACCAAAACACCATAAATTACGACACCGGGACTTTTATTAGGGGGAAAAAATGCGAAGAAGATCCATTTACAAAGAGGGGTGATAGTCATGAAACAAAGCCTGTCGTTAAGCTGAGTAAACATTGGAAAATGGCCGATCAAAATAGAAAAATGGAGGACCAGCCGTCGCATCAGACCAAAAAAAAGTATCGAAATTTTTTTTTGATAGCAATGACATGATCTTCTTCTTTTAAGCTACTTGACTATTTCAGAATATAAAATGGAGGCAGGGGCGCGGACTTCACAAAGAGCCCCTCGTTAGGCGCTAAAATGATTAATGATGAAAGTAATTAACACAGTGGATCAATGAGGGGGGTTCTGAAAAGTGCAATAAAGCCACCGCTTTGTTTTATTATCTCAGAAGTAATTAAATATTATAATGGCGGATTGTTTTAATTTCATTCGTTGTAATGGTATTAGAGGTTCTTCATAAACTAGAGCTCGGTATTTGTAGTTTTATAGTGTTATACGTTTTTTGAGAATAATTGAAAAAAATTGAGCGAAATGTGAATATTTTTTAATTTTTTAAATTATATTTTAAATTTTTCATATTTTTTCAAATGATTCGGTAGTAAACAAAAATATAATGCCACTCTGATTAAATAATAATTCAAACATTAATAGTATATTCACAAAAATATGCCTTTCCGTTAAAGGCATATTTAAGGCATAAAGGCGACGAAACACCTGAGTGTAATTATTGTAAAACAGTTGCTAAATTGCAGATAATTACTTCTACTTTAAAAAAATCATCATTGTTGTTTCTGTGGAAAAATAAAGTTTATAAAAAAGGAAATACAAAAAATAATTAAAATAAGTGACTCATCGAGTTCATGCCCATAGATAGCGTTTCTGCAGCACTATAAATTCTTAAATCATTTTTTTTTTGTATCTGTACGTTCTGTGAAAGAGTTTTAGTTTGAGAAGTGGCACCCAATGCAACTGTGAGGGGTGTCCTAATCTGTAACAGTCAACTGAAGAGAGGACGAAATGCGCCCAAAATAAAATGAGGTTCACCAACTAGAGTTCTTGATAGAAGACACTTACAGTGACAAAAAGCAGAGGAAAATAGTGAGAATGACTTAACCATTACATGTTATAGTATTAACTTATTCTAAATGCTTTCTGTAAAAAAATTATAGTTATTTTTTAGCATTATAATAATTTTATGTATTTTTTCCGTTCTTAATAGCGATTATATTATTTGTATGGATAAAAATTTATGCTTTATCAACATTTTTTAACGATGTATCGCTTCGTTATTCTAAATAAACCAAATAGTTCTATTTTTGGAATGTAATAATAGAAGTCCTGATGGATGTTTGAGGTATTTGATTATATTTAAACAAACAATACCGATTACTAAGTGATGGATAATCTGATAATATATATATATATATATATGTTGATAAAATATGTGGAATGACATTAAATTACGTGGTTGGTTGCATTATGATGATAAAAATATTGCCACTTCATATAACCATTTTAGGTTATTCACTAGAAATGGTGACTACAGTCACTTTACTGATGTCACTGATGTCACATTTATCGTGCTATAGCAAGTCACTGGTAAAACATTTATTTTGTGATAATAATTTAAGTTTTTTTTTTCCTTTTATGAGAAATAACTTCATCACTCTCACTTAGTGATAACTAATTTACTTCAAGCGTATAACACTTAGCTCCTCAATGAGCTGTTTTAGTAATCCAGAAGCCTTCCCTTTCGCCAACTACACGTAAAACTCTTCCGCTCTAGTCGCATTAAACGACTGACCAAAACCCATTTCAAATAGGTCGGTATGATGAGAAATGAAACAGTTGGAACAATGCCAAAATAGAATGACTTCCACTTTTAAATTGAGTGACGTGGAGTGTTCGTGAATACCTGCATTTAGGATTAGGGTTGGTTGGTTGGTTGGTTTGGTTTTTTTTAGCACAAGAGCCAATCCTGGCCATACTGCGCCATCCATATATTAGGATTAGGAAGCTAACGTCCTGGTATAGGGGTAGCAAGTCTTCCCCGTGATCTGGGCGTCCCGGGTTTGAGCCCTAGTCCAGGCATGATTGTTCTTTCGTGTTTAGTCTGTAAGGTGTATGTATGTGCCCCCTACCCCTCCTCTGTAAAACGGAGCTGTGATGAGTGAGTAGCTAAGTCTTACTCTTGGCCCCATTTGGTGCTACTTCGAAACAAGGGACGCTCCTTTCGGCTTAACACTCATTGATGCCTCAGTGAAATTGGCCCATGGCAAGTGCCATCGTCATCAACAACAAAAGGATTAGAGGATTTAGTAGGCAAGATATTATAATATGCATTAACAACTAAATTTTGTTGATTGTTTTATCAAAGTTAAAGCCCCCCCCCCTGTGGTTACCTCGTTATTCGGATGGGAATACTTATGGTGTCTTGGTTGATTCATGTCACCCTGGAGGGTACATAAATAGGTAGCGGATTGGCTCCTCCCATAAATGGCAGGGCATCAGTTCCTTAGGGAAAATTTATACTATGGTCGGTGATAGTGCACATGACTCAACCACAGTTCTTGTTAGTGTTGCTGTTGCGGTGGTCTAGTAATTCAGATTTTTTCCATATGCCTTTGAGGCTGGTCGTTTAATCAGTGATATGATTGATCAACTTTAAAATTCATGACCGTCAGATTCAGGATTACTTAATTATGTAGAATGCTACAATACGTATTTACAAAATTGCTGTGAGCTTGAGCCGACATTCATAATCAACATATATATAAACGCGTTTCAAATTCTATATAAAATTTACTAAACTTGCACTGCTTACAAAAATTAATTACGACGTAATTTAACAAAAATTAGTAACTAACTCAAAAGCACATTTTGTTCAGATAGAAATTGGCAATTATTAATAAGCGAATTTAATTACTTTAGCATTTATTTAGAAACTGTATTTAAACGTTAATGACTAATAACTAACACATTCACGCTTATCTGAAATACTCTTAAAATTGCATATAGTAATTTACGACATCCTTTCAGGTAAATTAACGACTTAAAACTAATGTTACAGATTCTCAGAAATGATCAGAATAATTTATGTATATTAATATTTAAAATATCATAGTTTCACTTTCGGAAACTAATGGGATTTCTCAGGTGGTAAACATTTACAGTTACAGTTTAAATTAACTAGCACTTAACTATTAAACTCTAGATAAATTTAATGGTACGCTTATGCATTTTTAAAAATCTAGATAATTTTAAAATAAATTGTATATTATGTAATTTCTAATATAAATAGGTTTTGACTAAGGAATACTTAATTTCAGGTTTTAGTCCTTTTCATATTTTAATTTACAGAATTCATTCGAAATGAAATGGAACTTAATTTCAGAAAACAGTTTACACTATGTTTAAAAGTTTAATTACATTTTGTAGTTTATAATATTTATAAAATGAATTTTATTAATGCTATTATCTAATTTTACCTAATCTATATTATTATTATAAATGTGAAAGTTTGGATGTATATGTATGGATGGATGGATGATGTTAGTCAATCACGCAAGAACGGCTGAATGATATTGGATGATATTTAGCACAGAGATAGATCATAGTCTAGATTAGAACATATGCTACTATTTATCCCGATTAGTTGATTTGGAAATTTTTTTATTAATTAAAAACTAAATTTCTTGCCAAAAATTTTCATTACTCCACTACCAAATGAATAAGGCTTAACATGTTTCGATCGGTTATTTCATACGATTCTCTTTATTTTTTTACTGTTTTATGCCTTTAAAATTAAACGTTGTTAATTAATCGAACTTTCGGATTCATTCTGAAGTGCTTTGAAATTGAAATAAAATTACTTTTCCGTTAGCCGAGTGCAAAAAAAAATTGCCAAAGAAATTGGACAGAATTTTACATTATTTGGCGGTTTTTCGCTTTAAAATAGCAGTAAAAAATTTTCAGAATCCTACAATTTTTGGATATGTTTTGCTTACACCCGGCTAAAACAAAACTACCAAGATAAAAAAAAACATAATAAAGGAAATTTAAAAAATTTAATCCGTAAAGATTTTGAATAATTGGTTTACTGTTTTGTTTCATTTTAGGTATACATTGTAAATAAGTTGCTTTTAGGTTAGTTGAGAGTTAAGCCTTGATATAAAACCATTTAGTTCTTTGTGAGATTGATAACTTTTCGGGTAGCACTTTGTTTGGTTTACATTGTCGTCATTTCTTATGTTATTGTAATTCTAACTTTCCTGCTCCTTTCTCTTGATTATTTTGTGCTGTAGCATTCTTTTCACCTACTTTCATTATTTTCTCATTAATTTAACCTTTTTTTTGCGTGCATTCCGTTTTTTTTTTTGCCTTTATTGATTATTTTTCTATATTTCCGGTAATTTGCTGTAGCATTCCTCAAAACCTTACGATTTGAAACGGTATTGCTGCCGTTCGCACTACATTTGGCCATTTCGCTAATATTTGGTGATAAACTTCTTTTTTTGGAAAAAATTATTTTTAACGGCACCATTATGATATGTTTTGATGACACTTTACATTGGGATCAGACCGCCGGCTCTCATACGTACACATCAAAATTTCCAAGCGTACGAAGTTGCGGGTAAAAACTAGTTTCTAATAAGTTTGAAATAGCTCTTAATGTATTTTCATATGTTTGTATAAATTTAGATTATATTTAATGTTAGATGGGTTTTAGAAATACTTCACGTAATTAAATAGGTTGGGTAATGAGGATTGGTCTTAATTGCATAAGCATATACTATTAAAAAAATATATAATAGTTTATTGTTACAAATCTGCAATATTTTTTCCCAAAATGTTTAATTCGTTCTCTGAAAAGATTGTTTTACAGTCAACTGTATTGGATGCTGCTCAGTGACGAGTCAGTGGTCCCTGACCGTGGCGACAAACTTGACAGAATGAATTTGGTACGAATTTTATGACATCAACAATATTATATATATTACAGGTAATTTTGCTAGTAGGGGCAGTGATAATCGATAGGCGACTAAATGGTCCAGAACCTTTTTGAGCTACCACCTGGGCAATAAAAGACCCGCAGTTTCAAGCATCGATTCCTGTGGTTTTTAAATAAAGTCTTTTAAACAACGGCTAATGTGTAGAGGAGCTCAATCTTGACGTTCTCCCAAATCATTTTACAGAAAAACGTGTCATCAACAGTCACGTTTGTGATATGTAGCCTCCCTGGTTAACCAGACCTAAATCCATGTATTTTTTGGCTTTTGGAACATTTTTAGACATCTGGTAAGTCGCGATAATCCAAAAAACTTTGTGCAAAAACTTTTAAAAGCAGCATATCACATGTTCTAACCATTTCCCAGAACACACTACGGTCAAATGTGGAACATGCTATCTTACGATTCAATATAGCGGAATATGATGGCCATCATGTTGAAAATGTTTTATCGTAATTGAATTTGTCAAAAATATGTGTAATTCATTTGAAAAACTGCCACTGGTGGTGAAATTTTAGACTATATTTTTTATTCGCCCAAACAAATTCTCATCCCTTCATTATGTTCTATACAGAATTTCATAAATTTCTGAACAATAGCTTCGTATGAAAACTTTATATTAGGGTTGTTTAATTATAGACACACTGTATATATTCACATATATGTAGGCAAACTCAAAGAAATAATGTCTAAATAATGTAGGTAAAAAGCGATTAATATATGTACAAAAAGAAATGAAAAGGGATTTACACTGTACAAAAGTAGATAAATGAGGGGGCGGGTGGCAGGGCAAGCCATATTGTTATTTGGAAGATAGTTCTTGTGTTTACATCCTTCGGGAATAAGTTTGGTGCAATCAAATATCAAATGCTTGGCATCCTAGACTGTATTGCGAACATCTATCAACTGGCGACAAATTGAAACGCTTTAAATATACATTAAAGTTTCATTGCTTAATCAGAAACTGTAATATTAAAACTAGATTCAAAATAATGAGTCTTTTAGCGTCTCTGCATTTAAGAAATAAATTCCTTAATGAGCTGCACATTAGTCGACTCATGATATGAGGTATTCCATTCAGACATAACCTTAACTTTAAAGGCATTCTTTAAATAATATTCGGAATGCTTCAAGGAATGAATCAGTTTTCTCGTTTTATTGGCAAACTTATCGGTGCGTTCATTGACATAAATACCCACATGACTTACAAAAGAGAAGAAAATTTCCTCACTTTTGCCTCGAAGAAAACTTAGATTGTGTTTCAACAATTATTTGGTTTAGGGAATCCATATTATTTAAATCATAAAAAGTTGAAAGGGAGTCGCTGTAAATTAAGAATTCGATGAAAGATTTTCACTATCACAATCTAAGAAATTGCTTGAACTATGGAAAGTAATTCAACTTGAAAACCATTATATTCATAACTTATTTCAAACTTGCTAGTTTCAATTTCAGTAAAATTTTAGAAAATAGGAAACGCTAGACCAACCTTACTGTTAATTTTGCTAAATCTGTAAAGCATACAACAGTAAAGTCGTCTTCAATATTATTATAACTAATTAAATCGAGACATTCGTACGATATTAATCGACGCTGAAGTTGTCGAATAACATTGTGGAAATATTTTATGGTAACAGATGATATTGAACGGACAAAACTGAAAAGAAATAATTAGCCATAGAACAACAAGATGGCGCACCAATGCCCCTCTCAATACCATTTCAATTGTCCTTATTCGGTATTCGGGGGGGAGAGTGGATCTGTGAACCTATTTAGAACGGTAGAATGATCATGTTTCTTAAATTGTGAATCATTTTTTATTATGTATAAATCAATTAATTATTCCACTATTTTTCAATAATTTCCATTTGAACATGACATGCATCTTCAGTTTTATTAGAATTAATATGATGAATATTTTTTTCTAGGCAATTCTTGAATTATGTGTCTAAATTCCACCATGCTATCAATTTCAATCCATAGAGCCAATACAATTAATGAATAGTTGTACATTTATAGCTATTAATCCTTCAATACTTAGCAGTACAACATAGTATACAAAATGCATCATACAAATTCTTTCATGCTTTCAATTTTAACCTATAAGCATATTACTATTAACTGTATCCATACACTTTTGAATCTATTATTTTTCAATACTTAGTAATATACACTCTGCGTCATACAAATTTTTTCATTCTTCCAGCTTCATCCCATAGGGATATAATTAATTGTTCAAATGCATTTTCGAAACTATTCATCTTCCAATACTTAACAGTATTCAATGTGAATTATGCAAATTATTTCATGCCTCCGATTTTAATCTATAAGGACAATACAATTAATTGTATAAATGTACTTTTAAAGCCATTAATTTTCCAAAAACTACCAGTATATATATATTGCGTTATACAAATTGATTCCTTCAATCAGCGTCTTCAGTGACTTCAGTCGGTGTCTTTCAATTAAAAATAAAAAAGCTTTAATTTAGAACCTATTTGCCAAGTTTCTAGCACAAAGGTAGCGCGCCTTCCTCATGTTCTGGGAGTCCCGGGTTCGAGTCCCATTTTGGGTATGGTTGTTCTTCTGTGTGCTATCTGTGAGGTGTGTGGCTCTCACCTCCTCCTGTAAAAAGGGGCTGTGAAAGAAAATATGGTGAGTGTGTAGCTTAAGTCGTACTCTTGGCCCTATCTGGCGCAATTTCAAAAACAAAAGACGCTCCTATCGGCTTAAATCTGCTGCTGTATCAGCGAGGGGCTTGTCCATGGCAAGTGCCATAAATAACAACAAAAACTAGAATCTATTTATTTGAGCAGAACAGTGTAAACAGTCTACAACCGAAACACTTTAAGGCAACCAGCATGGATAAAAAATGGTTAAAAATCATCATAAAGGCCAACGACCACATCAATAAAAAATTATGAGAAAGATACTTTTTTAGATGTTTAATACAATCCATATTTTATATCTTTATTTCATCATTAACATTACCTTACACAAGAATTTTCGAAGAAATTTGTCACACGAAGACCGAAAGGTTACTGTGAACAAGATGATGACTAATGACTGTTCTAATCGATAACGTCTTCTCCTAAATTGTTATTCCACTGTGCAGCCACGTGTCTTCCAGGTGCGCATCATTTTCAATTACTTCCTCTAAAGGGAATGTTTTGCCCTTCATTACGAACTCTGTACGAACAGATTAATGAAGTGCTCATGACAACAGAATTCATCGTAAGCTGCTGACGTTGACTGAGCATCGTCACTTTTGCCAACAAATGAAGACGTCTTTTCTTGAGATGACACATTTGAGTTTCATCCCGAAGTTATCTGACAAGGCGTAACTTTCGACAAAGATTGGGAAATTGATGCTCGGGAATAAAACAAATAGAATATTTAATAATGTAGTAAATACAGGTGTTAATGGATGTAATAAAATATTAATGATGCAGTAAATGCTAGTATTACTGTCTAAAAGAATGTAATAAAATATCAATAATGAATATAAATACAGATATTGCCGTTTAAAATGAATGTAATAAAAATAAATAATTCAATTAATACAGGTATTACTTCTTAAAAGGAATGTTTAAAAAATATCTTTGAGACGTAACTTTTAACAAAATGAACAAAATTAATTTATTTAGACCCATTATAAAGCTTAAATATTTAGAATTTTTTATATTCTTTACATATAGTTATCCCAAATTATACGTATATAAGATGAATTATGTAGCATATAATCTCTATTAATCATAAAGGGAGGATGTGTGGTATAGAGTTTGATATTCTGCAGGGAAGATTATTTGAATTAAACTATCATATTCTAAGAATGGGAAGGTGTATCTTTGATTCCTTTTTTTTAAAGTTTTAAAGGGTATATTATGAAATAAAATAATTATACGAAGCTTTGTAATGTATTGGCACTTGCCATGAACAAGTTTCGCCGAGGCTCCAGGGAATTTGAAGCCGTAAAGAGTGTATCTTGTTTTGAAGAAGCACCAACTAGAGCCAAGAGTACGACTTAAATACACCTCCATCACAGTCGCTTCTACAGCCCCTTTTTACAGGGGGGGGGCACATTCATCCACCTTGCAGATACAACATGCCTGAATGGGGGCTCGAACCCGAGAAGCCAAGCTCCCGGAGAAGACAGATACCTCTACGCCAGGACGCCGGCCGAAGTTTTGTGATTTTCGGTAATAAATGCCGAAAATATCCTATCATAAATAGAGTTTAACACCAACTTTTTATAGTTATCAGTGCATATTATTTCAAAAATTTTATAATTTTTTAAAAATTATAATGTATATATGTATACTTTGTTACAATAAGACATTTAACTGTTTTTTTATTGTGGTTTTTCCTAAATTTTTGAAATGTAGGAATGAATTTAGCTGTTTATGATTAGTTGGATAAAATATTATATTACAGCGGTATACAATATAACGTTTAAAATAGAGCTCTATGGCACTTAGAATTTTAATGTAACTACAATATTACATATTATATATATATATATATATATATATATATAATCTTCAATACGCAAATTTTTTTAACGAGATTATGACGACATAGTACTTTATTGAAATAGGAAGTTTTCTATAAGCAATGAACGTTGAATGTGCAAAAATATTAAAATAAAGTTGTTTTAATATCTATCAATCCACGTTTACAAATAACTTAAGGAAAAAAAATTTATGGCATAAAGTTATACTTAAAAGATATAACTGATATTAATCTCCAGATAATAACTGGCATTAATATTCCCAGAGCACTAGCTGTTTCCCTAGAAGATTAATAGAACACTAATCAACCCTAAAATGGTCAAATAAGCAATTTTTTTTATTCTTTTATAAATTTTTCTTGCAAATTCAGTTTAAAAATAAAAATGTGTCCTTTATTACATACTATGTAAAAATGAAATAGTATATCATTTGTGAAAAAAGAAACATTGATTTAATATCCGTTAAGGACAGTTATATATCATTGTATTATATTCGGATATTTCATTAATGCAAATTATTGCCTTCAAATACCACATTAACTGCTGTAATGTAGCTATTTCATTGTACTATATTCAAATACTACATTAACTGCTGTAATGATAAAGTTAGAAGGTCAGACATATCGATTTCTATAATTGGAGCAGACATTTTGTCGAGACAAAAGGCAATAATTTTACTATTCATAAAATTCTTTCTGCGATATCGGACAAAAAGTAATAAATTACCGTTTATTTAAGTACTATCATCACCTTGAATAAATTATGTTTTAAGTGCTTCTTCAAGTTCATTTAACCTCCCTTAATGGGTTTTTGGGATATTATTTAAGGCAAACGGACTCATATGTATTGATCTTTTATTACATTAATATAGTCTGGAAAATGGCTATAAGTTCAATTAACTTTTACCTTTTACATGCTCAATAATTACATTTATGAATTATGTTTTTAGATTTTCAATATTCATTTTTGAGACTATTTATTTAAGACTTTTATAGAAAGCATATGCACATAATGTCCATTAAAATTCTCGTCTTCCCCATTGAACTACAGAAGGAAAAAAATAAAAACGATTTGTTAAAGGAAGTCTGTGCATAAACAATTAACTTTGATTTACACGATGAGATATGTAC
>JAOUZG010050212.1:2794452-2831638 GCA_026289955.1 Argiope argentata | reverse complement strand
ATATATATATATATATATATATATATATATATATATATAAATTCTGTCGCATATTAAAATCAATATAGAACGCAAGCAAGAACATTTTTTTTTTGAAATTTACTAATCTGTGAAGTCACAAAAGGCAAAGACTTTGCCGTTAAGCAGCGCTGTTTAGTCCAATCCCGATAGCCCTTTGCTTTTACAGATGTAGTCATAAATTTGCCATCTGACCCATTGACCACTCTTGTATGTGGAGATCAGTAGCTTCCTGCAAACTTTTGGCTAAATAAAAGACATTAAAGTGCCCAATAAAAACGCATGTGAGGGGAAAGTGGGCAAAATGAGCTGTAGTCATGGCCCACTCAGATCGTCGGAACAGACATTAGGCTCTTTCATGGAGAGTGCATATACACCATATTTTAATGTATATAATTGCAGCTGTTCTGAATTTAACAAACAGAGAGTATGCTCCAAGTTTTTTTAATGTGTGCTCTATTATCCCTTCTCTGCATTGACTGAGTTTAATAATATGTTGTGAATAAAGCTTAATGACATGATTTATTTATAAATACTGTATACTAGCTTTTACCGGCATCTTCGTACGTATGGAAAATCACACAACTAACCAAAAAATAAACTATTTGCATTGCGTAACTACAAATAAAGCAAAACTACAAATCAAGTCTGTATTTTATTAATATCAAATCAAGTCTATTTTATTAATTGACCGAAATAGCTACAACAGTATAATAAATATATATTTTTTACTTTTAATTAAAATGAAAACACAGTTGTCAGCAATTACAACACACTGCACATGCGTACATTTTCAAGCCAATTGGGGCAACGTAAATGATTAAATTCTCTGCACCAGTTGAGGCAATGCAATACAGATTAGAAATTTTTAATTTTCTTAATTATTTTTATAATAATTTAAAAATACTTCAAAATGAAACCGAATTTGATCAATTCATACTGTTTAGTTTTAAAGGCCTTAATTTACTGAAAATAAACAGCATCGTTTGAAATAGTCCGTCGAAAACATGTTAGCCCTAACCTCATTTGCTTAGGGAATAAATGAATTTTTACATTTTTGGCTGTGGAAAAATGAATTTTTGGCGGGAAAGTAAGAAACGTTTTTACTATTTTCCTCACAATTTTCCCGTTTTTTTCTCTCTGTAAGAACCTTCCTAGTGTCTTAGCGAAAATATTTTTTTAAAAAAAATAAGCCAAATTGGTCAAACCATTCTCGAGTTTTGCGCTTAGCAACACATTTGGCGATTCATTTTTATTTATATCGATTATATTACAAACACTTAATTTTGAATTAACACGCGATTGTAATTTTTAATATCCACCTTTATTCCTCACAAATTAACTAATAAAATAAAAGAATCAACTTTTAACAAAAACCTTTTGATTTATGGTAACTGTTTTGACATCATGTGCATGTATACTGTAATTTCTAAGTGAATTACATAATTCTTTACTTCCATCCAAGTGATTATTATTATGGATTATTTCATAACAATAAGATAATTTATTTGCATATGCACTATCAAACATTTTTAGAATACTTTATTTTTTCTATTTTTTTATGCTTAATTTTTCGCTTTAAATTTCAATTCGAATATAAAATGAATTTACTTCCTAATCTTTTTAGCTTAATTTTCATACATTCTTTACGGAAAAATTATAGATATAAACAAAATTTCAATAAAATCCATACATTTTATCGGATAGTCATGCTATATGCATTAGCATATATATGAGCAATATGATAGCTGAAGAATTCAGCAAATTGATAGATTGAAATTGGACATTTAAAATTCGTTGAAATAAGATTGCCTCTACACTTGATATCTAATGATAATTGCATAATTCATAATGCAGTTAAATAAATACACTTATAAATAATGCATAATAAATACTTACCCATTATCGAGTATAACTATCAGTATAGGTAAACCGAAAGGCCGGCAAAAAAAATTCACTCACGCATTCTGTGATAAAGATTTATTTTTTACAACTTTTATTTAAATGAAGGTACTGTTATTATTAGTTCTTGATTTTTTTCGGAGCTTTTAATTATGAAAATTCTGATTAAATTAAATGTAAAGGAATGGAGAAGAGAGATTTTATGCGATAATTGGAGTTTTTGGATAAATAATGTACTATTATGAAGGAAAAAACGTAGCTAAATAGCGCTTTTAAAATATAAATCTCCTCTTAAAATCCTCTCTAATTTCGAATATTAAACAACACATCATTTCGTTAATATTTTATCTATGTATCTTATAACGCTTATTTTACACACGTTTAAAATTAAATATATACATACAGGCTAATATTTTTCATGTTCTCATTACTTTTTAAAAATTTGTACCATTTTAAAGTATGAAAAAATTCAAAATTACAAAGGAGTTTAATGATTATTGTATTATATAAAATTCCCTTCCAAGCTTTAAGAGCTCAAATAAAAAAAAAGGTTATTAAAATTATTACTATCGAAGTTTTATATTTTCCAAAGTAGGCTTTAATTAGTTATCTCTATTGAAATGTAAAATATTTGAATGAATATAATTTATATCAGTATAAAATTACTGTAAGCATATATATATATATATATATATATCGAAATAATGCTTCAATAGCGATGTTTCAAAATTTTTTTTATTATCTATAACCAATTTGAAGCGTATTATAATAAATTAATTTTAAAATTCTTTGAGTTAGGCATATACTAAGATTATTGTCTAAGTTCAAGATTGTTTATTTGCTGCCAACATGTAATGCAGTGAAATATTCGCATTCAGTTTCATAATAACGTGGGCAATTTTTATAAAAGGCCAAAGATTATTATACCACCCAAATTTTTTAAATATCTTGTAATCAATAAAAAAAATGAAATTTCTGATGGGAAAAAAACTAACTAACTTTTTCATCACTTGTGTTAAGAAAGAAATAAAAATTATACCAACCATACAATCTAAATATCATATAAACAGTAAAACAGAAGGAAATTAAAGCAAATGCCTTCGAAACAAACACCATTATCTTTGTTTTAGAGAAGAGACATAAATTTGAATTAATGACACGGATTTGTAAATTGGCTCAAAAACTAATAGCAAAAAGAAGAACGAAAAAAAATACATATAATAAAAACAATTTAAGAAACATAATTTAAGACATAGTAAGATGAATAATAAAAATAAATAATGCAAATGTCATTATTATACAAAGTAACATTTGTAACGTTACAATCTTAATACATTTGCACAAAGATATTATTTCATCAAAAAAAACATACTTTGCAGTAACAAAGTACAAGTACAGCTGCATCAAAGCATAATCATTGCAAAATTGTCGTTAATTTACGAATAATTACTGCTTCGAAAAAAAAGAAAAGAAATTACGAAAAGGATTCGAAGAAAAAACGAAATAAAAAAACATCATGGAAGAATTAAATAATAAACGACCTAGATACTTTAACTATTACAAGTAACAATAATAGGTTATTACTTTCTTAACACGTTCTGTGCAAAGACTATTATAACTATTCTTCTTAACATTCTGTAATTGAAATTCTACCGTTTGTTTGGATAAAGTCTTAACTTTTTTTTTCTCGCAGGTAAAGAAGAACTTTTTGTTCGACGTCGGGAAAAAAATGGTTAAAGTAATAAAATAGAAAATGGCGATTTACGTATTTCTCCGACAATGGTTATGGCATCGTTACTCCAGATAGCTTAATGTTTCTGGATTGGGATGTTCTGATAAACGCTGCGAACGTTTCAAAACCATAAATGCAACGATCATTACACGATAGAGAAAAACAATAACATTTATAAGATAATAAAAGTGAAGAGTGAGTTATTAAATCTAAATGGCGGAATGTTCCTGAAAACCAAGATAATGTTATTAAAATAAAAATGGTGTTGCCACTTTACAGAACTGTTAGAGATATCTTACTGGGAATGGTGTTTACAGTCAATTTAACTAAATACTATCATCAGTTCCTTCTGCATTCTTGTGAGGAAGAGTTTTAAATTT
Organism: Argiope argentata; assembly: GCA_026289955.1. NCBI lineage: Eukaryota > Metazoa > Arthropoda > Arachnida > Araneae > Araneidae > Argiope > Argiope argentata. The sequence goes on along the minus strand of JAOUZG010050212.1, from coordinate 2,827,606 downwards.
ATTTGAAGGCGATATCAGAAATGCATGAAAAAAATTAGTTTTGTTTGCTTTCTTTCTTTATAGTCTGCGTATAATATAACTATTTGACTATTTCTTTAAAGAAAAATTCTAAAACAAGAGCTATAACAGCTAAAATCACTTTAAATTAATTACAAATATTGGTAAATAGATACACGGATTTTTCATGGAATTAGTTTTAATGTAATGTATGTTTAAGTATGATTTATCTTGACTGGTATTAAAAATCGAGAACTTTAAATAAAGATTGATGAACTTGATGATAACTTTCCTTATACAAGAATTTTCACATTTATTATTATTATTTTAACTTTCTTATTTTTAACCTTTTTTTTTCCAAAACGTACTCAATTTTTTTACGGATAAATATGGAAAATTTTCGGGAATTCTTAAATATGAGATTGTTAATTCGTCTTATAACGGAGAAACGCAAAAAAGTTGACTCAAATATGATATTGAATTTTTAATCTTTTCTATTAATAAGATATGAATTTTATAAATTCTGTTTTATTGCAATTGGAACAAATTAAGGAAATGAATATTAAAAATTTTCAAATTTCATTCAATGTATAAAATACAATATTTAAAAATATTCTTTTTATCTTTTCTATTGATAAAGTATATAATTCACAAATTTAAATACTTTATAAAAGCCTTTAGCTGATTAAAAAATTATACATTTTTCATGCATTTAAAAGGAAATAATCAGTTAGCCAAAATGCGAATATATATCTTGTTTCTTTATTAAAAAATAATCTAATCTCCAATAAAAAAAAGACAATATACCAATGATTTCGAAAAGAAAAAATTCTAATAATAAAAATTGAAATTCGATTATTTAGCTTAATGTGCTGATATAAATATATATGAAACACCCTTTCGTTTCTGTGTTTTATTTTGAGTTGTTATTTTCAAAACAGAATATTTGGGGAAAATTAACACAATTGATGTAGAAAATTCACGCATTTGCGTAACCCCGATTGGTGTTGAATTATCATGTGTAGTTTAATCTCTACATGATTTTGTTTTGTCTAGACTAATATTCAAAACTATTTTGAATAATTGGCTTGCTGTTTCATTTTACCTCAGGCACACACTGTAAATAAATTGTTTTTAAGTTAGTTGTGTGGCCACGTTTTGATATACAGCCATTTGGAGCTTTGCGAGGTTGGTAATTTTTCCGCAGAGCTTTGCTTGGGTTTACTTTGCCGCCATTTTATGTTATTTTAATTCTATCTCTCCTCTGCATTTCCCTTGATTTCTTCCTATTGTAGGTATTCTTTTCGCCTTCTTTCATTATTTTCCATTAAATTGTGATGCCCCATTTCATTTCTGTGTTTATTTCTGCGTTGTTATGTTCGTGGCAGAATATTTGGAAAAATTTCAGTAACACTTTTATTTTAAGTCTACACTAGAAGAGTTTGATGAAATTGACCGTAAAAAAGTTGAAAACGTTCTTATAATAGGAAAAATAATTTTTCATAAATCTTCAAAATATTAGCATTTCAAAGCTAAGCAGTATATTTAAGAAGAACCTGTACTGCTTTTACAGTAATTTAAAAAATAACCCAAAGAATAATCTATAATAATAACCTTATTAATAATATAACGCATAGATATGATTTTTTAACAATGAAAACATTGTATGAATTTCATCAAATCAAATAATGAATTGTATGTCGATAAAGGAACCTAAATTCACTATCATATATTTCTGAAAAAAATACGCTATTCATTTTACTGCTGGATAAAATTTTGAAAATAAATAAACAAATATTATGGTATTTATTATAGTTTGACAGATTGGAATTTATAAAAAGTTTATTCTTCTTTGTATGCCACAGAACAAGGTTACTAATATCCATTTATTATAAACTACTATAAAATACTTTCAATCTATAAAAATGTGAAAATTGTATTAAGTTTCTTGAAGAAAACAATTACTGTTCCTTATTTAATCTCATTCAGTACTTAATGGAATATAATATACCAAATAAATGTACTCATATATGTATGTCTTTTCATATCAATTAAATACCAAACTTTTTAATTATATTCCCTCTCTCTTTCTCATATATACATTACAGAAAACATTTAGAAAAATTCATTACTCTAACTTATTTCAGTTAAGTCATCTCGCCTGTTTTCTTACGTTTTTTGTCATTTATATATTTTTTATTTCATTTTTTATAGACTTTACTTTTTTACAGAAACCAACAATGATGAATTTTTTAACAGAAGTAATTATCTGCAAGTTAGGAACTGTTTTACAATGATTACACTCAGGTATATATATATATATATATATATATATATATATATATATATATATATATATATATATATAATTAGAATTAACACAAAGAATTATATTGCTGATTCTCAACAAAATAAATAAATAATAAAAATATCAATTATTTATTCCCAATTGTTTTGAAACGTCTACACATGTTTGCATTGATCAGAAAAAGGAAAATAAAGCTAGAACTGAATAACAAATTTGATTTAAATAACACAGTTATGTTGTTTTGCAAACAAACCACAATATTGTGGATTTAGGTTTCTTTTCTAGGAAATTATTGAAAAAAAGGATATTTAAGAAAGATAAAATTTTGTTGATAACAACACGCCTGGTTTTATATTATTCAGAGCGTTTTTCAGATTGTTTGGAAATCCATATAGTCCACAGCGCTCTGAGGGATTTAGAAAGCAATCTGTAAACATATTTGACATTTGTGCGCTCAAATGTTTGCTTCAAAGAAACAACAAATAGCGACAAGCATATTAAGTGTATGGAATGTTCAGAAAAATGCTTACCAGCTTCATTTTCTGGCGAACCGTCATATGCCATAAGCAATGATTTATTATTTTATTGATATGTTTTCGAAAATTCTTCCAAAGATTTACTGACTTATTATTTATTGAATAAACTCTTTTAGAGACTACTTTACAGGTTTTGGTTTATAAACAAAATTAGAGAACTAACTTATTTTTATTTCACGATTTCTTTTCTAGATCTTTTTGTAGTTTGATTTTATATACAATATTTTTTCTGTATATTTTTTTACTTATGTTTAATGTATTTTTGTAACCTTTGTGTTTATTGTATGCAAATGTTTTCTGATTTACAAATATTTGAAAGGAAATGGTGAATTTCTTTTGCACTTTCAGGAAATAAATGCCAGTTCTTATAGTCTTCTACGAAAAAAATAATTATAAAAAGTTCTTTTATCTTTATTTATCTTAATTTATCTTATTTCAGAATTGCATTTTCCGAAATAATATTTGTCTAGCTGACACAATATTTCTTCTATAATCATTAAATATTATGACTGTCCTGTCTAGGTAATTTTAAAATAGGTATAACATCTATAGTTAGAGTGCTATATCTATATTGATTAAACTAGTTATACAAGTTTTTAAAGATAGAAATTGATATTTTGAAAAAAATCAAAAGTTGGACATAGGTTATATGAAAAGAATAACAGCAAGTCAATTTGATACTTATTAAATGATATTTGATATCTTTGTTTTATCTGACTAAGGAAAAGTAATGTTTCCTAGTCCTTTCTCAAAAATTAAATTTGATATTTTTAATAAGTATGCTGTCAATTAAATGTATTTATATATAGATCGACATTTTAATAATGAGTTAATTACGAAGCGCAAGAGGTATGATCAGAAGTATGAATTTTCAGAAAGGGACGAAACTAAAAAAAACAACCAGCAACTGTGTATTTATAGCAGATTTAGAATTTGTGCATATTTTTTCGTTATTTTTTTTTTCAATTTTCATACCACGTAATAATTTTTTTCAATTAATTTCTCATACATAGTTGATTAAGTTTACTTTTTATTTAATAAATCAGTTTTACATCGACTGTAAAAACTTTAGCCTGATTGTATTTTTGAGTTTAGGATTCTCTTACAACGTCCACATATTTTATCTTTATATCTTAAACTCTAATATTAAGCTAGTGATTTATTTTAATATAAATCACGCATTATTTATTAATAAATGACTTCTTTAAAAATGAGAAAATAAAATTATTATGATAGAAATTATTAAACCGCCAGCAAACATAACATTAGATATAACAAACTAACCCCAATTATTATGTAAAAAATAACACTATTATGAAAATTAATAATTAATATTTATAGTATATACAATGCCGAGGGAAAAAGAACTGGTACTTCTGCTTAACAACTTATAGGGCCCATGAGAGTACATAATAATGCCCCTACACGACATGGCATGGACTGCACTAAAGTCTGAAGTAGTGCTTGAGGTAACTGGCACCATGAATCCCGCAAGGCTGTCCATAAATCCGTAAATTACGAGTGGCTGGTGACCTTCTTTGAACTGCACGTTGCAAGAAATCCCAGATATGCTCAATAATGTTCATATCTGGGGATTTAGTAGATCAGCGGAAGTGTTTAAGGGCAGAAGAGCGTTCCTGGAACTACTCTGTAGCAATTCTAGAAGTATGGGTTATTGCATTGTCCTGCCTTTCCCAAGTCCGTCGGAATGCACAATGGACATGGATGAGTGTAGGTGCTCAGAGAGGAGGCTTACTTGCGAATCACTTGTCAGATTCGTATCTATACGCATCACGGATCTTATATCCCTAAAACTGCACACACACACAATACCGTCACAGAGCCTCAACCAGCTTGAACACTCCCCTGTGGGAATGTAGAATCCATGGATTCATGAGGTTGTCTACATACCCGTATACAACCATCCGCTCGATACAACTTGAAACGAGACTCGTCAGATCAGACAACGTGTTTCCAATCATTAATAGCCCAATGTCGGTGTTGACGGGCCCAGGCGAGGGGCAAAGCTTTGTTTCATGCAGTCATCAGGAGTACACGATTGGGCCTCCGAAAACCCATATTGATAATGTTTCGTTGAATAGTTTGCACACTGACACTTGTTGATGGCCCAGCATTCGAATTCTTAGCCGTCTGAGGAAATGTTAAACGTCTATATCGAGTAAAGATTCTTCTGAGGCATCGATGATACCATTCTATCAAGGCCTTTTTGAAGCTGCACCGCTGTTGATTCGAAGTTTTATCGGAAACCTGGCATTCGCGGTACACCCTAGAAATGGTTGGGGGCTAAAATCCAGACGCCTCCTCAGACACCTCTTGTCTTATATACGCCCTCGACTGCATCGCTTTACCTTGATTGGTTGGGCACTTCCATATTTTCTTCTACTTCGGAAATGCTGTGCTCCCTCTCTCGTGCGCCATCAATTTTCAGCAGTTAAAAATGTCTTAAATCTTAATAACCTGCCATTATAACAGCAATAATCGATCTAATAACCTCCTCAGACACCTCTTGCCTTATATACGCCCTCGACTGCATTGCTTTATTCTGATTGGTTGGGCACTTCCATTTTTTGCATATGACCTGCTATATCAGTTTTTCATTCTCTTCTGTGAATATCATATATGTAATTGGTTATATTTTAGTAACTCAAAGTAACTACACATATAGTAGTTTTTAATAATTATTATCACTGTTTCCCAATTTTATATATCTAGTGACTTAGTCAATTGACTTTTCCAATTGATCTGCTTACGCTTCCTTCTCAACCAAATGACTTTAGACAGTTACATTAGCACATCTCTATACGCTATTTGATAAAGAATGTCGAGTTCTTTATCTTATGTGGAACAGAAGTCTTCTGAATGGATGCTCCCCTAAATGCCTTTTCTCTTTTGTATATTTTCAGATTTATGTGATTTGCATCATAACCCAGGTATTGTCTGGAAACTGGATATTAATATAAATGATATAAATTCAAGAAATCTAAACGAATTAGATTTTCATATTCAAACACAAGTATCCAATAAATTACCCTTTTGATTTCTTTAAATATTTCCTAAGATAAATGGATTTCTAATCTACAACTGGCAATCAATATATTTAAGGTTAACGAATGAAACGGAATTGATCATATATAGATGCAACGGCTTATAGATAAATTAGATTTCACGACTAAAGGGTATAAATAGTTTTTGGAAAGTGCTTAAGACTAATTTTAAAATCGTAAAAAATATGAAGTGTTGGGTGAAAATTAAGCTGTGAAAGTAATATCTGATAATTTCCAAGTAGGGTATATCCATAACTTTTACACGAACGTAAAATGATTTTATTATTTGTTGATAATGATATCCATGTTTTGTCTATTGGTAAGCATTTTTTTAGTAACTCATCTATTTCAAATATATATTTGAAAATATTTGTATCGTTTGTTTTAAAATATATAAATGGATATAAAAAATGCTTTTATCGAGTATTTTTTTTTAAAAAAATGTAATTCAATACAAATATTATCGATAATCATTGAATTGATATTGGCCCTTATCAGAGAAATCCCCCGCTTATGTGGTTTAACACCTAAAAAATTATGAATAATGCTTAATTAATTGGTTAAATAAATGTAAGTTTAAGGATTTAAGTTTAAAAGAACTAATTAACTATTTTGTATAATAAAAATTTCTGAATGTTCGGGAATGTACCTTGTCTACATTCTAAAAATATAATAAAATTCTTTGCTTTCAAATTAAATAAGAATAGCAAAACTGATTATTATACCATTAACAAGATGAAATTCTGCGGGAAAAGATAAGACTGCTATAATCCCTATAATATTGTTGTTTTAATTAATCTTAAATTTTATTTGTATTCATATTAAATATTCATCATTGCAATAAAGCTGCATTTTCACAAGACATATTGTAAATTACATTATTATTTTATTATCTACGAAAACTTTCAGAGAAAGATTCCTTTTGTTCGAATAAGGAAATATCATTATCTTATTTAACTGTCCCTTAATTTAATGAATCTAAGTTAAACTTTATATCACTAAGAAAGTGCAATATTATTTCAACAATAAATTTATCGTATTGAATAAGATTTCAAAAATATCTGATAGAAAAAAAATGAAATAGCGTTTTTGTAGTTAATGGATTTCATCGATTTCTTATCTGTTCTTTGATTTCATTGAGAATAACTATATTTACCGAAATAAAAATTATAACATAGAATATTCTTTTCCCTTTTCCTAAGATTACTTAAACTCTGCAAAAACATTAACTTTCATCAGCAAATTTAAACATTTCTCCACTACTTTTTAGAGCTGTGAGTCAGAATGTAGACACAAAAGTAAAAAAAAAATTCTATGAAATGTAATTCGACATATTAGATATTAAAAGTATTTTCATTATAAATTAAAATCTTAATTTTGGTGAAATCAAAGAATTTTGAGAAAGTCTATGTAATAAAATTTAATTTTTTTTAAAAAAAATCAATGTAACAAATTATTATTCAAGAGATTTTACGAAAGCTTTTGCGGGTAATTACCCTTTGTATACAACTTATAGTTCTTCCTTCATAAAATACTGACACATTAAATATTTAAAGTTATTAAAAGGGAACTTAAGAGATATTATACAAATCTTCAAAGGATTAAAGCGAATTAAAAATTAAACCATTTCATATGCTTTCGGTTGAGGAAACTCTGGATTCTTTGAAAAATTCTGTAAAAATAATACGTCAAATTCGATAATGGGAAGGCATCTAATTGGAACAAAGAAACGCTAATAAATACGACATTAATTTATTGTTTGAATTCGACAAATGTGTTCCAGAATGCTACACGACTATTTTTTTTGTATCTGATTGAAGATGCAGATTTAGGCACCATCTATGCCAAATGGATACTTCTTAATTTAAATGCTATTACAGTGTTGTCAAAGGAAGAAGTAGTGTAGTCTACTTCCATTATCCCTTTCTATTTATTTCATGAAAAGTCTTTTCTAGTGTTAGAAGAAATGCAAGAATTTTTAATTTTCGGTTCAACATTCTTCCTATTTTAAACTTCGCGAAACTTTTATTTATCTGTTAAATTTGTTTGTCTTGAATTCAAAGTTCGTTTTTTACAATTTTTGTTCTCTTTTTGTTTTTGTAAGATTTCTCCTTTTATATTTCTTTTTTACTTCTTTTGCTCTTATTTTCATTTCCTTTACTCAGATTTTACCCCATCTCTTCTGTCAGATTAAAAATTTTGTCTAGTCCTCCTCTCTGCTTGGCTGGTCAAAAGCGATGACTCTGATAAAGACGGAAATTGTTTGGAAAAGTTTTCTTGGTTCTAAATCTGTTTGAAATAAAAACATAAAAAAACATTCCCAAACTGCAACCGCATTCTTGATAAAAATTCCATTTCTAAACCCCATATGTTAAATGGTGCATTATGACTGTCTATTTGAAGCTCAGCTATTCTGAAAAATCTGGTGTCAAGAGAGTTCAAACTGATCATAAAACGATTTCACATATCGTCAGAGCAGTCCTATTTATAATTTGATTTATTTATAGCATAAAAATAAATACATCTGAAGTTTAATTTTGTTTTCTATCATAAAAAACACTGCCGTTTGTTTCGAAAATTATTTTGATTAGTAGTTGTTCCTTGCAATATTTATTCAATTAGCAAAAATAAGAGAATTATTTCAATTAGTATTTTGTGTATTATATTATGAATTCAAAGGTTAATGCCTATCTTTTACATAATATACCTGGCAATGGTATATGAGAGCTAAATATAGATATAAAATTTATTTTTGTAAACATTGAAATCAGTTTTTCAATTGCTGCCCATGAATTACATCAAATGAAATTTAATTGCCATTTATTTCGAAGAAATAATAAAAAAAATTCTAATACCTTTAATAGAAATGCAAATACGTGGTTATTGACAGAAACAGGATTCTCGTCACTCGCGAAGGTTCGATTTATAGTGTTTTCTCGCGAAGGTTCGATTTATAGTGTTTTCTGATTATTATACAGGTGACCATAATTAAATTGATAGTTCTCACAGTGTTCTGTGGCGCAATCTATTTGCGAGAATGACGCCACATTTTGTAGGAAGATTAAACGAAACGGGGGACGAAGGATTCCGCGATAAAAGAAATAGTTCCAAAAGTCACCGCTAAGAGAATATGTGGCGCTGTGTAATAGAAAATAGAGTGTTAACAAATGCAAATCGATACGTAAATAGAAGTACCTTTTATTTTGTACATTCAAATCATGTTCAATGTGGCTGTCGTGTTTGTGGACCTCATATTGCATTCTGCGCACAGTATTCACACAGTATTTTTTATATTATGCATTGTTAAATCTACCATTACTATTAATAATATCTTTAATTATCTTTTATTTTCATAACACCTGTAAGATACAATTTGTGAGCTAGTCACTACCTCTGTTCAGAAAAAAAAATCGATCGCTGTGCAGTAGAGGATCAATTTTTACATCCGATTCAAGTCAAAATACATTAATCAGTAGTAAGTTTGAAAATAGTGAAGAAGTTCTGGTCATTTCATGACAGAGGTAATAACCACATTGGCTAGTTCCTTCCTATGTTGAGAAAATCTAAATTCTTGTATTCCCTTATTTATATTCTGCTCTCACTCCTGTTATCATCTGCGCGCCCAAATAAATTACTTACGAATTGAATTGAATTGAAATCGTCGGTTTGTATTTCAATTACAACGACAGGATGTCTCTAAGTGCCATTCATTTTATGTGCTGCGGATGGTGTTTAGCATAAGATGTATTCTTTACTTGACTCTCAATATCCAACTTATTTTTAATTCAAAGTTTATTCAGGGATGTTGCTTTCTTTATCAAATATTAGCAGCAAATTTTCTCTAATAATTAGACTTGGTAATATATTCCTTGTAAACGATATAAAAGAGTCGTACATCAGTAATTTCAATCTTTAAAGATAATCGAAGATCATCTGCATATTGAAGCATTGCTCAGTTTCGGAAATATACTTTAAGATATAAACAGTAATCCTGTATTCTGAATGACAATACTGACTAATGACTATGCATTTCCCTGATTGTTTACCTGAATGAATCTGCGTAATCAAAAATGTATTCGAAAATTTTAAATAAAACTTTAGAGATCATTTTTAAAAGTCATTCAAGAAGAGCTTCAGATTTTGAAAAAAGTGGAATAGTTTTATTAAACATTATCATTTGAACACATGTTGTTATATTGATAGTGTTATTGTTCGAAACTTTTATATTAATTAATTAATTAAATTTAGATTTTAAATTTTCAATATAAATTACATTCAATGTGTGCTGGTGTCCTGGTATAGAGGTAACGAATCTTCTCCGGGATCTGGGCGTACCAGATTCAAGTCCCGTTTAGGGCATGGTTCTTCTTCTATGCTCTATCTGTAAGTTGTGTGAATGTGCCTCTCAGTAAAAAGGGGCTGAGTAAGCGAATGTGATGAGTGAGTAGCAAAGTCGTACTCTAGGTCCTAGTTGGCGCTACTTAAAAACAAGAGACGCTCATTCGGCTTAAAATCGTTGAGGCATCAGCAAGATTGTCCATGGCAAGTGCCATTAAAAAAAAACAACAAGATTCTAAGCGATATTTGATTCCCTAATAATATATCTAATTTTAATCTAATTATAAAAGAAATTGTAATGGGTTTACATTCATATAAAGACATTCAATTTAATTGATGATTACATTAAAAAAATTTTTTAATATATATTCTTGATTTCCGCATAAAATTTCAGAAATCTAAATGACAATTTTTAGTAACAACATTTTATCTTTATAGATACAAAATAAATTGCTATATCTAGGCCTATAAAAATATCGTAATTCCACTGCATAAAAATAAAATTTATGTGACGACAAAATTATTGAGGTTGACATCAAGCAATTTCAGATTCTTTCATGTTCTTTACTACAAAGTTAACATCATTTTGTTTATTTTTAAGCGCGTGAATGATACATTCACATGATAATAAAATCAAACAAAATTATTCTTTCCTTTCTAGTAAAAGATTTCGCCTTGAGGTAAAAGTGCGAAAAATTTATTCTCGCCTTAAAGAGATGCATTTAAACTTCCTAAAGAGAAACCTACTTCAGGCATCTTTCGAAATGAGGTTAAAACGGAGAATTTAATCTTTTCCTTGTGGAAATTAAGTGTGACATTTGTCTCTTAAGTGATGCCAAGCAGAATCTATCTTTGCTTTCGGCTGTCCGAATTAAAACTCATATGCTGTGTGCTACTAAGCGATTACGGTATTGAACATTGGATAGCACAGGTAATAATTGAATTTGCGCTTAAAGATGCCGAAACGCAGATGAGTAATCAAATGAAAAGGATACGTCGCTATTTGACTGCAATTTTAAGTGATGTTTTCAAAACATATGTTTCCTAGTAAGAGATAATTGTCTAGAAATCGATAGAGAATTTAGGAATACTCACAAAATATCTTATTTTGAGTAATTTTGGATGGTGAAGGAACAAAATAAAGGCAATTGAATTTTTTTTTTTTTGCATGACATGTCAAAGAACATGGAATGATTGAACGTAAACCCTCTAGTTAAGAACAAAATAAAATTAGCTTAATTATACAAGTAAACTAATTAAAAGAAATAAATATATGCCTTTTATGAGTAAGTTGTAGTTGCACAAAACACTAAATATACAATTAAATAATATATTGTACAAGCATAAAGTATTCTCAAGTTAATATAGTCTTGAAACTAATATATAATACTATATAAAACTTGAATTAATATATAATAATATATAAAACTAACTATAATAAAACTGCAATAACACCGAATGATATTTAAAAACATTAATGCTCTATTTAAAATTTAATTTATAATTTAACATCTGGCTATTAATATATAATTAAATCACTTACATTGATAAGATACGACATTCCCTTTCTTAAGCAAAACATATCCTCATGCAAGAAGATTTGGACATTGAAAATGGGCGAAAAAAATACATTGAAAATAAGTGTTAAACATTGGAAACAGAAATATACTCATTGTTTAGAGTTATAAAATTAAAAAATCTATTTTCGTATATTTAATAATATTGAAGGAGCTCTAAAATGGTTTTGGTTTCATTTCAAATATTATTTATAAATTTATTTATAAATATGTAACTAGAATTAAATAATTGATGTTGATGAATTATAATTATTTCTCATTAGGCAAAATTTCCTTTTTTTGGAAGACAAGAGAAGAGAGTGTTTCAGATAATTTGTTTTCTTTTGATTTGATAAATAAAAAAATTATTAAAAACCAAGAAACTATATTCCAAATTAAGAGAGTACTCAAATAATGAAGAAAGTCTTTATGCTATATAATGTTGAAAAATTAAAAATATATACAAAACAACATATTATATATATGATGTGTATTTGTGTGTTTTAACATGTCCGATATATAACAGCAGGTTTACATTATTTATCTTCTTGTTAACGAAGTATATAGAAAGTGACGTCAAAATAAAAATAAAAAAATGAACTGTGGACTTAGACGAATTTAAACTTTTTAGACATTTCCAAGCAGCAAAAGATCGTCGGCCAACCATTGGCCACACATCGCAACACAGAACGCGCGACGTCGGGCCGAGATCGGAAGCCGACCTCGGGCCAACATTGGTCTTGTCCCACGGCGGAACGCCGGGCGATGATCGCGCCGACTTCTTTTCGATGAATTTGCCGATCGTTTCCCGACGTGTTTTCTCATGGCCGACGTCATTCCAATCATTCCCCGATGTGTTTTATCAATGGGTGACCTAATGCCAACCATTTCCCAATGTGTTTTAGAAATGGACGACCCAATACCAACCATTTCCCAATGTATATTTTAGCAATGGGCGACCTAATGCCAATCATTTCCCAATGTATTTTAGCAATGGACGATATGTTACCTACCATTTCCCAATGCTTTTTAGCAATGGGAGGCCAAATATCAATCATTGGGCGATTTATTAATGAAAACTTGCCGTATCTTATTGAAATATTAATTAATTGGTATTTGTTTTCTTAAATCCTATAATTTAGTGTTATAATAGTTAAAATTATTGTACTTTCATATTTTTTTCAAACGAATGAAAATAAGAAATATTTTAAGTGGTTTATTTTTCTTTTTTACTTATATTTTTGTTTGCTATTTATTTTGATAATTTAAAATTCCACAAAACACTTGCTTTTCATAGAATGATATGTTTCATTATTTTAATTTTAACTCTTTGACTTTCTTAATTATTATTATAGCATATTATTTTACCACAATCTTACTCTATAAAATTTTCAAATTATATTTCTTTTACTGCTCTAAGGAAAATAAACAAATGTTAAAATTATCTGAAATAGTTTTAAATTTTATCACTCGCCCAGCTTAATTCTAATAATATAATCGTATATCTCTATATAAGGTTAGTTTCTTTCATTTATATTTCCTATTTATTTTCATTATTAAATACATGGGAAAAACTGCTGACTTAATCATAGTTTCAATTGTATAATTAATCAGTATAATTATATATATACTATTAAATTTTTAATATTGCCTATACCATTTGTTAATTTTAAAAGTTATTTCATGAAAATTCAAAGCATATTATTCTTATATAATTCTATTTTCTATATAATTCTTTTTAAAAATATTATATAGTTCTATATAATATATATAGAACTATATATAAAATATAGAACTATATATATAGAACTATATATAAAAGAACTATATAGCAAACTATAAGAATATATATATATATTCTTATAGTTTGCTATAAGCTTTTATATTGTTTAATGTTAGCAATAAACAAAGAATTACTAAAATGAAATGAATAAAACACAAATTCCTATTTTAATATATTTTGAACATTGACCCCCCCTCCCTTTTTTCACTGCATTGGTTAAAAATTGTTTAAAACACTAAATTATAGCATCACTTTTATGTGTTTCTTCAATAGACAATATTTTTGCAAGCACAATTTAACAAGTTAATTTAAATATCTTTTCTAGATCTATGTATAGTAAGGTTTGGTTTTGTGGCGAAAGAACCAAATTTGTTCTATGAAAAATTCTGAATTTTATACAAAAATTCCATACACAAAATGCAACACTTCTTTCATTTATATGAAACTCCTATTAACTTACATACTTTATGTTGAAGAAACTTTATACCTTATTATAAATGTTAGTGCTAGGTAATGTGTAATAAATAACATTCTACAAGACAATTACCAAAAAATAATGAATAAATCCCAAATTCCTATTTAAACATAATTTGAACATTTCCCTATTTTTTTAATGCAATGATTAAAAATTGTTTAAAACACTAAATTATGCAATTCCCAATATATATTTCTTCATTTTATTTGCTTGAAATTCCTTATGTTTACTATTTATTTACATACTTCATGTTGAAGAAACTTAATACTTCATTATAAATGTTAGAATTAGCTAGTGTCTAATAGACAACATTTTACAAATAAATAAATTATTTGAAATTTGTAATATTTTTTATTTATTTATTATAAGTTTAAACTTGGTATTGTAGCACAAGAACCAAATTTGGTCAATGATTAACTCTAACATTTCATGAAAATTCTAAACAAATGCTCAATTTCAAACACACACTTTCAATTATAAAAAATTACTTCTGACAAATGTTTAAAAATATATATATTATTTTCCTCTTTTTAATTTTTGGAGATAGGAGAAAAACAATTTATTTAAAAAGACCTTTATTAAATAAAATTTCACAAATACAAAGTAAAATGATTTAGTTACTTCAAATTTTTGGCTGAATTTTTCACCCAAGTAGAATCCTGAAACTGACTCAATGACTTTCATAAATAAATAATATTGTCACATCATTTATAAACAAAGCATTTAAATTTTATTTAGAATATTTATAATACTAGAAGCATTTGAAATTTTTATAAATTTATATAAATACCACACTTTATGTAAATATCATGTGTATGTATAACTAAATTATCTGCAATATATAAGGAACATTTCTTTATATTCCCTTATCCTTTTTGATTAGCTTTCATGAGCCTAAAAAACAATAATTATTATTGAGTTTTCCTTTTTATTAAAAAAAGTACATATAAAATATTTGATAATTGGAGAAAAGTATTTAACAAGCAAAAGTCTTATAAAACTTCATAAACATGATAATATTTTCATTCTGATATTGATTCTCTATGCAAATACTATAATTTTTAGGATTATAGAGAAAAATAAAAATATCTGAAATTAATAGGTGTAAAATTTGTGACTATTTTATGAAATAATTAGAAATTATTCATATACGAGTATTAAAAAATGTCTGCATTATCTCCAGTTTTAAAAAAATTTCTGTTTTGAAGTTTACAGTAAATAAATTTAAACATATTCTGCTAAGCTTTTTTGACCTCATGTCAAAATAAAGATAATTATACAAATGTTATTGCAATACCAAAATATAAGAATGTTATTTAATACTTTTTAAAACTTCTTTCATTTGAACATTTAAAATTGTAAACAAAAACAAAGAATTTAAATAAAAAGAAAAATTAATTCAATTAACTATAATTAACATAAATTGAGTTGTTATTCTGAAAAAAAAGAGGCTATTATAAAATTTATTCAAAATATATAAAGAAAAAGGAAAGTTGTGCAAAATAAAATTGATTCTTTTTTTATAAAAGAAAAAAGCTTTATTATAAAAAAATGGAAAGGCATATCATATTTTGGTATTTTGTTTAATACATAAGTTTGAAAACTCCCTGGCTGCTTCCACTGGGCTGACAAAATGGAACTGACTTGACAGGAATTACATTGTCAGGAATATTTCAATTCTAAGCAAGTTCTTAAGGCATAAATTAAGTTGAAATCTTACATAGAATTGTTTCAAATTCCCCTCTGCAGTTACATTCAGTAGAAACCAAACTCCAGCTCACACATTATAATTTTCAATATAATGTACAAATAATGTTGCCTCTTGTCGACTTCAGGAATAGAATCTCTCACAGTAGCTTTCAAAGAAACAAGGATACATTTTCTTGTTGCTTATATTTTCTGATTAATTGTAGAATTTATTTTACCTCCAATTGCATTTTCAGTTTTGAAACTAAAAGTGCCCAAAATTTCCATTCATTGAATAAGAGATATATTTCATATTTTTTCATTTTTAGAAATTCTATGAAATATGTATGAATGCATATTTGTATATATGGCAATGTATGAATTTTCATACATTGCCAGCCAGTTTTAGGCATTATATTCAATGTTTAGTCATTCTGTAAAATGGCGAGTTTCAAAATTTTTCAGCAATACAGATAAAATATTATGTATATGCTTTTCTTCAGTTTAACTCTCCTTTATGACCAGCTCTGATGAACCTACAAAACATATTTGTTCATTAGAATAAGGATTGAGCTTTCACTTATTTTAAAAGTACAATAATTATTTGTTGATAAATGAAGATGTGTAATTAACGTGCAAAAGTTTTACAGGACTTCATAGGCATGATAATAGCTTTGCTGGGATAATGATTTGTGTAAACAAACTTTTAATAGTGTTTACAATAACAAAGAAAAATAAAAACAACTCAAACTAATGGGAGTAAAATTTATGTTATTATTTTACGAAATATGACATAATTAAAAACTATTTATATTAGAGCATTCAAATATCCCTACTCTATCCCAAGTTTTAAAGATTTTTTTCCTAACCTTACAATACGATCGTAGTTTAACCGCCTACTTGGCACACTTTCCCCAAAAGTCGCCAGCAACGAGCTTGTGTAATCATTCGGACTCCTCTTTCCAATGCGAAAGCTAAAACGGGTTGCCACATTTGATAAAACGGGAGTTGCTAGCTTTGGCGCGTTATCACCTACTGAGCTAAGGTTTTTTTAGTTTCACGTCAAAATAAAAAATAATTAAACAAATTTATTGCCATAACAAAACATAAAAACGTTATTCAATACTTTTTAAAAAAATCTCTTTCATCTGAAAATATTAACTGAACGAAATTGTAAAAGAAGAGGGGAAAAAAACTGCAATAATTTAAGAACACCCAAAATAAAAATCTAAAAAAAAATAAATAAAATTACTTGAAAAAAAATATATGCAAAAGAAATGACGATAGCTAAATTAACAAAGTTTTAGCTCTTAAATGAAATAGAATGATTTACAATGGATCGTTAACTCAAATATTTATTAGGACTAATGGTTGTTTTCACCTAACTCTTATAATATCACTTGCAACTCTTTGTATCAGGTAATCAATGAGTTCAAACAACCTTAACAAAAAAAATCCTTTTTATTAAATATTTAGAATAAACATACTATTTAGAAAATATACAGTAATAAATATATATTTCAAGTTTCTTGAAATGATAGCACGCGTTGTTGGTTGAATTCCAAAACACAACAATCACCAGTTGAATCATGGGAAATTCCTAAAATATATTCGCAAATAGTCGTCTAGGAAAGGCGATTTTTCTAATATCGGCGCGAGTAGGGGGCGATTACATTGAAACGACCATTTTCACTAAGTCGGCGTACGAGGTCGCGCCAAGCTAAATGCGAGCTTCACAAAATATCTGGTCAGAATACGACATCGCGCCAATGCAACGCCAACGTCAGCGAAATACTCACGAGCTGTAGCCAATGGATGCGATCATTGGCCAATGTGTCGCCAACAATTCTTACTGCCTGGGATCAAATCAGTAAAATATACCTATTTCATCATTATGTCTGCACGTTTGTGAACACAATAACACAAAAATACTTTGAGATAGATGGATGCAATTCACAAGTGTAATTTTGAGATGATACAATTTACGAATGTAACTTTGAGATATATTAATGCAATTTACGAGCGTAACACAAAATTTACACATTTTTTAAAATCAAATTTTGAAAGAAATCGTTTTAAATGAAATATATCTGCCAAGCTATTCTTGTTCAAAAGAATTCAATAATAACAAATCTTATTATGATTATTAGATAAAAATAAGCTGGTAACCGTGTTTAGATTTTAGTACACATTTAGTATCTATCAGATAAATAAAATTTGCTACACTTGTTTACATATATGTATTTAGTACACAAGAATAATATGTAAGTTCTCGCAACCATAAGCCGCAATAATATAACAACAGGACATTACTACGTTTACACACCCTCACATATATAATCGATAACAAATTTATAAATAACAACTTCAGATCATAATGAATATTTGATATCGGAATGAATCAGTGTGTTTCCAACGTTATTATAAACCAGTATTTTAATCAAATATTTTCATTCTTTAAAAGAGTACTAAGTTTTGATTAAATGTCAGCAGAGAACTGAATGTTATAATATTTATTTCTTCCTAATATTGTCAGGCTTTTTAAACCGTTTTTAGGAATAATTTGCTTTGACTTGAAATTGGAAAACATTTCGTTTCCATTCTCATGGCCCCGAAATAATAGTCAGTAAATAATAAATGGAGTAGCTAATAAATAAATATCGTAATTTATAATTATTATAGTAGTAATTTTATATCTATATAGTGACAGTTATTTAGACTCCACTGTTTCATTAATCTTACAAATTTCCTTTATTTTATACACAAATTCTCGGAAGTAGTTGTCCCAAGAAAAAGTATGACTATGTTGTTAACGCTTGATTGCACGCTATCTTGCATGATGTTTTAAGTTACGTGAAAAATGCGAACTTGTATAGAACTTTAAAATACAGCAGCGTATTTTGTATTGTATGATTAAATGCAGCAATTTATTTTCATTAAAATCAACTGATAAAATATCAAGAGGTAACAAGTATAAAATTTCATCATATCCCTTTTAATTATATTATAGAAAGATTTCTGTATAGTTTACATAGAAATGTTTATGTCAAAAAAACAGAGAAAATTTCTTTGCGACTTACGAAAAAGACAAAATTAAGTATAACTACCTTCCTTATATTTAAATAAAAGAAATAAAAATGATGAAACACTTATAGAAAAAAATATATGGTATACGCATAAATTTCATTGCAATAAGGAATGAAAATATAAGAAATCATATATTAAAATATTTTTGAAACTTTACAGAAATCTTTTGTTTACCATCTGTTACCCCTCCCTTTCTTCTGTTTTTAGTTTTTTTACTTATTGATGGCTATTTTATTTTTGATAAAAATATAATTTTATCAAAGATCTGATATTTATGAAAGAAATTAAATCCAGGGATTTCTTAAACCTATGACTTACTCAAACGAGTATTGCGGCTAAACAATAACAAAATAAATAATAACTAAACAATAACTAATGAAAAAATTATTTTATAGTGCAGTTATAATTATTCTATTATATAGATAATTCCACACAAAGATAAATTCTTTATAAATAGTAATACTAATTATTATCAGAACACTAATCAATTACCATTTTAAATTTTGTTTCCCATTTTAAATTTATTTCATCTTATTCAAACTTTTCCACTTTAACATACACTACTTACGCTAAAATCTGCTAGACACTAAAATTCCATGCACTGAAATCATCGTTCCCATTTAATTTTTGCTAAATTATGTTCCTGTTTGTGGAAATCAATCTCGTCGACTTAGAAGAAAAATATTTCTTTATTCCTTCCATGAATGATTATCTTTAAAAATACACTCGACCCAATACTTTATTTTTTTAAATCCTGTTGAAGAGATCAAATAAATTTTACGTTCAATTTCTAATATGATTGGAAGAAGTTCACAATGCTCTAATGTTACTTACGTATTATACCGTCCAACTTTACCTCCAAATTTGAAGTCATCGCCAGTCAGTTGCTAAACCGCCAATTATGGCAATCCGGCAATGGTAATCAATTTATCTTTATAGCCAAATTTAAATCTGTCGCCAATGAGTTACTAAACCGGTGGCGATCGTTGGCGAAGACGGTATAATACGTAAGTACCGTTCTAATTTTGCCAAATGTGCTATTGTTAACGATTTGTATTTGGAACTTATACACAGTTTTTAATTCTTTTAAGTGATCGTTGTAGTCTAGATACTTCACAGGCTGTTTCGTAATCTACAGATAATATGTAGTTTCATAATTTACAGAGCAAACTCACCATAGGAAAATAAGTTATTTCAAAAGAGGAAATGTAATTCACAGCAAGAATATTTTAGACAACAAAAAAAAGGGGTTCGTAATGCAAATAAATAAATAAGATGTAAAATTCGTGACCTGTTAAAAAACATATGCAATTCATAATATTATATTGAGGATTCTCCTAACTTGCATTTTCTAAAAAGAATTCAACTTTTATTTGAATTTTTTCTTCCGTCATCACAATGATTAACCCCTTAGCATACCTTGACGTGTTTGACACGCGCATTAAACTACGGAATTTTTAGTTTCAAATCTTTAATTAAGAGACAAATTAGGTATTTAGAAATGCCAAAATCAATTAGAAACGCTTAAATATCCCAAATGCTTTTTACATTATTATAAGAATAAGAATAAACAATAAATGTCCAAAATAGAATTTGTTATCTAATTAGGGAAGTTAAATAAAGTCATATGCCAAGGAGTTAATCATATTTACTCACTATCTTTCTAAAATAGCAAAATCATACAGATTATATTAAAATGAAAAGTTATCCATATATATCAAAGCGAGGAGAGACTATTTAGTAAAATATACAAAGAAAAACAATTTATTTCAGAGACTCAATTTATCAAAAATGGTGTACTGTTAGCAATTTGCTTTTCTCTTCCTTAACTATAATTACATTTTCAAATCTTCCCAAATCTTTACGAAAGGGAATTAAATGTCGTTCTTTAAAACTATATAGCGTTTTCGTAAATTGTTTCGTATACTAAATATGCAGCTTTAAATTTTTAAACGTCAAATACTTAATATTTTTATATGATATAAGTCCAAAGTATAATTTCTAATTCTCAAGCGAAAAATAAAAAGAAGAGTAATTTTATAATTTCAGTTATAGTTAGAACTGTATATAGTTTATCTGCATTTGTGATTTGTATAAGGGATAGGTAGTTAAAATTCCGAGTTTAATTTGATTAAAGTGACTCATTAAAATTGTTTTGAAAATATTACTCTTGGCTATTTTTAATAAGATTTAAAACAAAATCTCCAGGTGATAAGAAAATTGTTTTATAATCATTGTTTGAGTTTTGTATTTCTCTGGCAATTATTATGAGTGCATATTAAGGCTTATAATCAGCGTCTGCGAAATAAGAATTTTAGAAGACAATTTGTAAACAAGTTTGACATTTACTCTTTCAAATATTTTCTCAAAGCAGACAAAAAAAACTTAACTATATAGAATTTATACATTGACCAACTGTACCATAAACACTGAATGATACTTTTCTAGTGCAATCTTGTAGAGCCTTTTTTACTTTAAACAGAAATTTGCGTATTCATTTTAGTGAGCGAAACATAATCATTATTCTATTTAAAATTTCATTATTATTCATTATTCTATTTAAAATTTCATGATTTTATTTCTGATATTTTTTTGTTATTTAAAAGTCACAATTTATAAAGATTTTGAAGAGTAGAGATTATAGAAAGATAAACGACATTTATTAAAAAAATGTTCTTAAAAATGCCATTATAAATATTTATGGAGCCTTTATCTATAATTGCTTTAAAAATGCAGTTTTAAAACATATTTCATAAAGATAAATAAGAAATTTTATAAAAACTGACAGTTGAATTGTTGACATACTTTTCAAAACGGTAAATTTCCTTGTAGTAACAGAAGTCTACAGAGAAAACATATATATATTTATATTATATTCATTTCCAATTATGCTCATACAAATTATATATTTGAACTAAATTCAAAATTATAACATGTATATTAGAATTGTCATTACAATTTAATGTAAAGCAGTTTCAGAAGATAAAAGTTGCGATTTCGAAAATGGCACTGATAATTTTAAACTGAAATCTAATGAAAAGAATCACAGTAGACCAAATAGATAAAGGACTGAACAAGTTCATTGGGAGGTAAAACTTCCATTTTAATGTGCCTTAAATGTTTTAATTATTTTTAAAGTTTATTTAAAATTCTCAAATTATAAGAAATTGAATAAACTTCAAGTTTCTCGTTAGGTAATTCAAACATATCCGATGTATTCATAGTTATTAAATTCAACACTCTTTCCACTATAAATGCGATACAGAGAAATTAAAAAAATTAATTATAAAAGAATTTATATCATTTAAAATTATGTTGACCAGTGTTTCTGTATCTATAAAAATCAGACGACGGAAAAGAAAGATGCTTCCACTTGGAAACGAAATTTTCTGAAAACTTCAAAAACAAGTAGTTAAATCAAACAACTCACTTAAAACACATTGAAAAAATTTATTTTATGAAAATCATACTATTGACGAATTAACAGTGTATCAAAAGCTTACGGATTCACAATATTATCACTGCTTCAGGTCATTTATTAATGTAAATAAGAAAAAAAAATCAACGTATATTTTATAGAAGAAACTCTTTGAAACTGAACGAATGGATGAATAATGAAAATGCAGAAAAGAAAATCTGAAATTTTCAATGAAAATTATTTTTCAAAAATGTTATCTAAGTACTCTATTGCTGTAAATTTATGAAACTTCTTCCTTCATAGAATTCACATATATTTGTGTACATAGGTACCAATATGCCATTTAATGCATTATTTGAAGATGATCGCTTTATCTATTGGTTTTGACAGAAGAGATGATATACGTCAAATGATTATCTGCAGTTTCTCACAACATTTTATGTTTCGCCCCAAATGGATAACTCCTAGTTTTCATGATACTGGATTTGTCATCTTCGATATTTTTCTGCACCGTCAACTAAACAAACCCGCATATCTACAATCTATCAGTAAATTGATAGCGAAGATTAGGATGCTGAAATAATTTTTTTTCCAACTTCTGAAAAGTACTTGAAATTTTACTTGGAATTTGAGAAAAGGCAGTTATGTGTATGTTGATAGTATAGCGTCACATTCTAAGCATATATTTTGCGAGTATAAGGCTTAAGGTTTTACTACTTTTATATTTCGGATTAATATATTTAAATCAGCTCATATGCTTAATTTTATTATATTTAATAATTATCTAATAAAAGGTGTCTGCATGATTTGGACAAACTTTGAATCATCATGCAATAACAATATACAGAAGGCTAACTGGAAAGAGAAATTAAATGAAGGATTTATAATATTGCACTCATGTTTCTAAATTAACAGTTTGCTGACTGGTGACGAGTTAACTCGTCATTGCACTTGCATTATCTGTTTCAATTTATAACACCGAGGGCGATATAGAACATTGCAAAAACTTGGCGTTTCGTGTTTAGTCTTGTCCGCTCGATAACAGAAAAATTACCTTTCCTAGTATATACATTTTTAATAGAATTTTAGTAAAATTCCAAAAATTTCAGCCATGACGGAGCGTATCGGCAATGAACTTTTTGATGTTCCAATTCAACAAAATTCATTGGAGGTTTTTTAGAACGTTTTACTTATATTCAATTACAAAAAAGTAGCCGGTGACATGACATAGTTCCTGTGTAAAATTGCCGGTCACCAAAGTGTTAAGGATAATGAAAGTTCATAAAAAGAAAGAGTCAGAAAGAAAACAAATATGACTTATTAGTAAAGTTTATTTATTAATCAAACGATATAAAGAGCAAAAAATGCTATATGTTTGATATTAACATTAAGAAGTCTTAATTACGTCTTAATAAGTCGTAATTAAGTCTTAAAAGTGCTTGCGAACAATTTTACTTCTTTGTTTGTATTCCTTATACATCACTCTCATACACTCTCGTCGTTGTGAAGAACTATCGGCGTATTGTAATGGCTTCCATATGGTTTTTGAAGATGTGTGTAGTCACAATACGGGTGAATATTTATTTTAGAATTCTATTTCCACGTGACTGAATAATCCTTAATTTATGGACAAGAGTCTCAATCTTAATTATTACAGCTGAATATGTTTTTTACGTTTGGCAAATGAACAGTTATGCTATAAGAAAGCTTTTGTAGCCCATAAATCCTTATTTTCAAAAATATAAATCCCAATTATTGTTTCAACTAGCCCTCCCCCCTTCTCCTTACTTCTCTAATCCATGTTAATGATTTGAAGGAATAATTAACTTCTGTTTTGTCTTTATTTATAATAAATATATTAGAAATATATTATTTATAACCTAAAATGAATTTTTGTCTACTTAATGTTTATTGAAATTGTATTTAGACATTCAAAGATACAGAATTAAGAAACATATCTTAGTTGTTTCCACTAATATTCGGCTTTGATTCAAAGCATGAGGGGGTTTTTTCTCTGAAATAAAATATGACATAAAAATTCAAAAATATTAAAGAAAAATCCAAGATATTTAATTTAATAATCAAACAAAATGTTTTTGCAAATTTTTAAAATGTATTTTTATAATTACAACAATATTTTTTCAATATTATAATGAAATCCATATCGTTTCGTTGATTCTAAAAATAATGAGTTATTCCTTTTATTATTGAAATGTAAGGAATAACTGTTGCATTAATTTTTTAGGTTAATTATCAAGTTATTATGAATTATAGCTTTGCTATTTTGTAAAACATAAGCATTTTTATGAAATTTATTAACAATTCTCTTAAATATTATTATAACTGATATGCAAAAAGTATGCATTGATATATTCACCATAATATATCAAACCATGAAGTACATCGTTTTATATACTCCTACAAATCAAACTGCGTTGCACCATTTTAATGTTAATCTAAAAAATGAGAAAATGGTAAAAGTGTGACGTTATATAAAACAAAATTAGTTGTTAATAACATGCACAGTCAATGTTTTCAAAAAAAAGTCATTTGACACATATTTTTAGGGAGGTTCCATGTACACAAGAATGAGAAGGAGGTAAGTTAACTAAATTGGATCGTTTCGAATAAACGCCGTAACTCATTTCTAAAATCACTTTTTTTATGAGAGAAAATGAATAATTCAAATAGGAGGATATGAGAATTATCAGCGAAACATGCGATTACCATACGAAGGTAGAAATTAATATTAAAGTAAATAGTCGAAAACAGGAAATTGATACTACAATAGATGTGAAAATAGGACCATTACAAATTTAATGTCAAGAAACGAGAACATAATAAAAGGGTTGTCGTAATAATAAGATTAGGAATAAATTAAGTCCTTAGGGGAACAAATATTCATGGTAGTAAACTTACCATCCGTACGCTTGTTACCTATAAGGGGATCTAAGGGTAGAGTATGTCCTGTTGTTATATTATTATGGGGATATGGCTGTCAGTGATTTATGATAGAAATAACCATTATACAGATTTGCAACCAGTAGGAGACTCTCTTATTATCTATATCTGCTTTATGATATTTGTTATGTGAGCATTCTACCAGGAATTGAGCAAGGGTATGGGCAGGATTTGTGGTGGTCCGAGGTGGTAATCCTTGGAAATTTCCAGCAATGTATAGTTACAGGTAAGTGATTTGGTTCGTTTTCAGGATCTTTAGTATTTGAAATTATAAGTAAACTTTCATGTTTTGGGGGGGAAGTAAAATACTTCAGATTTCATAGTGGACTTAACTGTCTCAATCAAGACGTAGATTTGTTTTACGAGATATATTATTTAAATGCAATGAAGTCAATATCCTATCTATTAATGATTTTATAATGGATTATTTCGGAAATTGATTTGTAAATTTATCTATATTATTATTTGTACCTATTTTATTAAAATTGAAAGGAATCTCATTGAAATTACAATAATTAGTCTTATGATGAAACTTGGTAAGGTTTTATCTAAAACAGACAGGAAACAAATATACTTAAATATGTTCAACCACTTGACATACGAATTTATTTAACTTCCCAATTAGATGACACATTCTATCTTGAATATTTATTGTTACTTTCATTTCTATAATAATATAACCAGCTTTAACTTATTGAATAGTTTCTAAGTGATTCTTGTATTTTAAATTACTGAATACTTTCACTTTATTGCAGATTGAAATTTAAAAAGTTCAATAGTTCTATGCGCATGTCAGAGACGTCATTGTATGTGAAGTGGTTAATCAAATATATACTATCATGTCTTCTGAATTGAAAATGTGTATGCAAGCACAGTGATCGAACATTAAAAGGATCTGTTTGAATTATACAAAAGGATTAAACACAGGGTTGATTTTCCATCATTTGTTTTTTGAAAAATAAAATTATATTTTTAGAAGAAATTGTTGTGCAGTACTAAAACTTGTTATTGTTTGAAGTCCAGAGTTTAGGAAGTAGCATTTGGCACAGATTTGTGCTTTTACTTATGGCGCTATCGTAACTAATTTTCTGTCTTGTCACTCATTGTGACTTTAAATTCGGGAGTAAAAAATGTATAATCTATAATTTTCTGACCTCACTTTAGAATATGACAGACTTTTTACTCATCTCGTTTAGATAATAGAAAAATGTGTCGGTAATCGCCATCATTTTAGTTATTTTCTTTAAATAAATAACCCTTGGTAAGTTTTAAAATCATATTCAAGTGATATATTGGAAATGCACAATTGAGTAAGCGTTTAGGTATTTTGTTAATTTATTTTCGAATCGCTTTGAATTCGTAAATGCAAATTTACAATCAGCGAATGCGTTTGACAACTGATGCAGCTGGTCATTTTTAGCTAATATGTAGCTCATCAACGCTGATGACATGGAATTATCTCTGCGCTGATTGGATTAGATTCACGTTACGAAGTAAATTTTATGAAACATAGTTAATTAAATGCTATGGCAATTGTGATTAATCATTTATTTAATAATAACATATAAATAAAATTATTCAAATTATTACAATTATTGGATAATATTATTAATTACCTGTAATTAGTAATAACTTATTCCTCGCACTGACCGTAACAAATGCGTTTATAAATAAAAAATTATGCATAGGCAGTTTCTTGCTTATTCTGTATTTTGACGTTAAATTTGTAAAAAAATGAACAAATTGTAAAATAAGAAACAGAAAAGATAAGCAGAATGAAGCATTTTATTTTGAATGAAAAAAAATTTACTTTTAGTTTTAGGCTTTTAATAAAGAATGGGTTATAAATTAAGTAAAGCTAAATAGTAAGCTGTTCTCGTCTTTAAAGTTTAGGAGAATGAAGAAATACTTTTCTGGGATTCATATATATAATTCCCAATTTTTATTTTTATAGAATAAATTATGAGTGTAATATAAATGTCAGAAAGTTCCTTTAAAATGTTGTAGTTGTTTTTTTACTTTCTGGAGAATATAAAACTTTGGGTGTGCAATTTATAATTATCATATAAAATAGAAATTTATTGTCTGAATTTTTTTTTGAGTTATCTACATTTATAATAATTTAATTCTAATCAAAGTTGCCAATTAGAAATTGGAAATGGGTTCTTTCAATTACTATAAATACTTAATCTTAAGTTCATAATCAATCGTTCCCTTTTTCTCTCTATGTATTTGTTGGTTGCCTACACATTTTCCCTAATACGAATTACATGTTCAATTACAATTATTTTTCATAGTTAAAGTAAGTAAAGTGGCAACATTAAATTAATGATTTTATTTAGTTCTAATTAATGACTAAACAATTTCTCAATAACATTTATTTAATGTAATTTTTAATTTTGGGCATTTTTATTAATACAGTGATCCATACCCTCAGTCTTATTTTCTTTATCTCGATTACTTTTTCTCACTTCTTAAAAACAGAGCAGTTATAAAAAAAGCATCAGAGGAAGGTAATTATTGAGTTTTATTGAAATCCCTATGCACATATAGTAATCATGTTAATTATCATTTTCATAAGATTATAAATCTGCGTTTTATCATGCAAGTGAAATTCAATTGGTATTTCTGATGCTCTATGAATCAATTATGTAGTATAAGAAATCACGTAGATTTTAATTCAAACTTCCGAAAACGAAGACGGATACTGTCAGATATCACGTAAAAGTCAAAAATGCAATTCCTACAAATAACCGATTTATCTTCCTGTTTTAGCCTGATTTTGAAAGACGCCTGAAGTGAATAACTTCATATCTCTTTCTAGAAAGTGTTTGAGATCTTTAAAAGAATATAATACATTTTTGAGAAATCTTTCATTAGTCTAGAGCATTGGATTAAATGGGAAGTATAATGTTTTAGTGATTTCATATATATATATGTTGGAACATTCTCTTGCGTTTAGTGTTACAAAATATATAAAATTTTTTACAAGGTTTGTGGATATTTTAAGTTTTTAGGGTATATGTAAATATGAAATTTTTCAGTCCAGATTCTTTATTGGATTCCTTAATTCTATATAATTTTTTTGATCGTAAAACACATGAATTCAATTTTTTTAAAAATTAAATAAATTGATAAAATTAAAATGCTACCTCTGACGAGAGAAACTACATTATAATGAATATAAATCAAAATAAATTATAATATTTCCTTATAAATATCTTTAAAAGTAAAAGTATAAATCATTAAAAATATAAAATTTAAATTCATTATTCCTCACTAGATTTTTGATCGTAAAGATATACAGTTTAACAATGACATTTTATTACTTGATTTTTGAGACAGATTCTTGGACAAAAACACTCTTACGAGCTGTTTTGATTTTTATCAAACATATCTGAACATAAATAGACAGACTGGACAACATTTGTAATCTGAGCAAAGAACTGATGTGAAGTTCGAGTGAAAGTAATGATAAAGAGATCGAAATAAATAAAAGAAAAGAAAAATAATTAAATCCACACACAAAAAATCCTGGCTTAATTATTTCAGTAGAAAATAATAAATTCACTGGTTAAAAGTATAATTTAAAAACAATGCTAACAAATTCTTCATATCCATAAAAATGTCGCGGAATACAACATAAAAAAGAATATTCGTCCTTGAATTATAGCTATTTTCATATCTTTAAATTCTTGAAAGGAGTTTTGTCGAATAAAAGTAAAAAAATCAATGAATGCAGTATACAATACTTCACTACTAGGCATTATTGTAATCACATTTAAATTTAGAGACATCCATTAAACAAAGACAGCGACAAAGCCTGTATTGCTGATGAGGTACAAGAAAAATAATAAGGAGCTTTCATTCTAGAGCAGCTCTGTCGTAAATTAAGCAATGAATTAATTTATTCTTTTGCAACATTTCTTTGTCAAAAGTCAGTTTCTATTCCTTTTCGAATAAACATATATTATTTATATGGGATTTTGAATTTTTTTTAAAACTTATCCTGTAAAAATTCATTAATTTTTAAACTACTTAAAAAATTATCTAATTAAGACAATATATATTTTCTTTAACTTAAAGTATTAAAACATCTGTAATTTATAGGAGAAAAGAACTTAATAAAAATAGAAGCTGTCTTTAAAACATTCGTTATGTCTTCTGAATGTTGTTGTTTTTTTTTTCAGTGAGAGATTTTTATAAATAAAAGAATAATTTAATAATCTTTATAAAATTGAGTGATTTTAGCTCATAATTTAAAATTTTTTCAAATGTTTTTTTAATATCTAATAAGTAGAATTTTTTTTCAAAAATACATTTTTCTTTTCGTATATACATTTTGGATGAGAGCTTGGAAAAATTGACGTGAGTATTCTGAACATTATAAGAAAAGTGAACACTTTCAGAAAAAAATCAAAACAATGTTAGGAAGAGAAAAAAGGGCAGAAAAAAATACTCCAACCTCGATTACTTTATTTATTTTTTGAAGTAGGTAACTATGGATACTAATTTAGAAAGCTGTTTTCATTTAGTATATTTTATGTTATAATATTTATTACATCTAATTATAGAATTAAGAATTAATTCCAAAGTAAGAAAGCAAACAAAATCTATTTTTATGTATATGCCTATTTATATATATTTCTATAAGACATCTTTTTTCACAGAAATTTTATTATTACCAATAAATTATTATTTCATTATATTTATGGAATTCTGACTTCGAATTATCAAATTCTTTGAAAATTATATTGAAGCGAAGATCGTCATCTTAAAAATTTATTTGAGGACAAGGTATTTTATTCACAGTTTCCCGAAAAAGAAGACATTATGTAATTTTTTGGGGGGGAGATAAGAAAATTAAAATTTTATTTTCGCGTTTGAACCAAAAAAAAAAATTAAAAAGGTTATAAATAATGAGACAATCTTTTAAAAATTAATTAATTTTTGATATGATATTAAGAAGGAAAAAATAGTATTTTATATGATTGTAAAAACTTCCCTGACTGAACTAAATTTTTAAATATTGAAATATATATAGTCCGTTCTTCTAGTTCAATTCGAAAGCCAATATTTTCATTCTTATACTAACAGTTTTACTAGAGGTACATGGAAGCAATGCTAGACTTCAAGTCTATTTGTCAGATAGATTTACCACCAAATCGCAGTGTCCTGGTGGTAGACCTCGGCTTCGGAATCGAAGGTTTCGGGTTCGAGACCAGATTCCATCGACGAACCGTCGTGTAAGCGAGTCTATTCTAGAATTTAAGTCTATTTGTCGGATAGATTTACCACCAGGTCGCTGTGTCCTGGTAGTAAGACCTCGGCTTTGGAGGTTATCAGGTTCGAGACCAGATTCCACTAAATAACCGTTGTGAAAGCGATTCTGGTGCACCTTAAATCCGTCCGGGCCAAACGTCCTCCCACTGGTGTGTTTTGGAGAGAGTGGTGGAAGCTCAGCTGCCATTCTCGTCATCTGATCGCGATTAAAAGTTACGAGTCCCCAAATAGCCCTCATGTTGTTTCAAAGCGGGATGTTAATAAATTTAAATAATTATATTTAAAAAAACTTTGTTATGAATATATGCTCTAAATATCGTTTTAAACTTTTGGAGGAAAGTATTGCCAGTTTTTCATAGTATTCATATTGATAAAATATTCAATTAATTTGAAATTAACAAAATAATTACAACTTTCTTCCAGTAGTCTTAAAAAAATTGTAGGAAAAAATATTTTGCAACATCTTACACATGCAAATTTTAAATTCGTTGAATTTTTCTTTGTATTTTTTTATATAACTGAATTCGATTGATATTAAAATAAACTTGTAGGAATTTCTTTGAACGGCAGAGTTAAACATTTGAAATTACTATGCTTCCTTTTTTTGCCAATATATGTTTTAGAAAAAGCTTTTCATATCAAAATATTTTATACAAAAATAGTTGAAAATATTATACATGAGAGTATATTAAAGAATTGTGGGGATATCAAGTATGTTTTAAATTTCTGGTCCAGGCAACGCAGAAGTTAATTTGCACATACCTAACTATTCCGGTATGAATCATATAAAGGTACTAATATTTCTGTAATGAATTCCGTCACCATAACTCCGTTTCATACCAAGGGAGAGAAATTTAGAGCTTTTCATCAAATATGACATTATTCGAACAAGGCACATGCAGCAGATGTTGGATAAAATATGCTTTTCAATGTTATTTTAAATAATATGTCCTAAATGTTATTGCCTATGCCAATGCCCTAATATTTTTTTAAGAATAAGTACAGGAACGTTAACTTCATTACAGGAACACAAATTTAAATAATTTATACTGAATGTAATATTTAAGAAAATTACAGTCACTCCATCAATGTAATTTGTTTATGGTTAAAAAATATTACAAATGATACTTGTTAACCAGTATATACATACATTTCTTATATACTTGCAAGAGATTACTATGGAATTATGAACTTTGTGGAACTTTATTTCTGAATAATGAATCTTAATATTTAAAATTTTCTTTAATATTAAATTTTTCTTAAATATTTAAAATTTATATCAAAGCCAGTAAAAAAACTCTATTTATATTTTTACAATATTGTACCTTGGACATTTGATTCTACCTTAATTTAACAATTTTTTTTTAGAAAATGTCATATTAAATTTTTTTTGATATATTTTGATTGTAAAAAATTAAATTTAACTACAATTTTCACTTCTAAATTCTTTACTTGGTAAACTTATAAATAAAAAAATAAAGTATAAAAATTTTATTTAAATACAAGTTTTTTTGAATTTGATTTAAATTATATAATTTGTCACCTCAAATTATATAGAATATTTCCAAATTTAATAAAAAATCAATTCATTTTTTAATTTTCAAATTTTGAGAAAATATTAAAACTTTTCTTGCTTGAAACTTTATTTGCGAAAAACTTGCTTTAACTTAGAAAACACTAAGAAGAAATTGCGTTCAACTTAGAAAGAATGTAAGTGAAAATTACGACTTTGAATTACTGCTGCAATGGTTGTTGCTGTATTCCTCTTTACAATGGAGGGAAGGGTATTGTAGCTTCTGAGGGTATGGAACTATGAGAATACTCTGCTTTTGAGGGCAGAATTCTTACTTCTAAGTCACATTCGTCCTAAAAACCTTTTTACGGGGCGGACTTATTTCATGCAATCTTTCAATCAACCACAAATCGTAATTTAGATTTGGAGTAGAGAACGATCACCAATAGCATTACTCTCGACATGGAGGACTTCGTGACCAAGGCAGATTTAACGAGCGCCAGCCACATACACACTCGGAAAACATTCGACCAGTGAGGTTCGAACTAGCAACCTAAGGAATACGATTCCAACGCTCTACCAACCAGGCTATCCCAGCCGTTCAACAGAATGTTCAACGTTCAAAAGTTATCTCCAAAATTCGCCGATGTTTTAATATCCGAGTCACATGAAATCGTTTTTAAATTTTGAAATTATTATAGTGTATTTTCTAATTATTATAGGAAAAAAACGGTGAAACTTCAATTATCAAAGCAATATTCCTAGAAATCCAATGGACCGAAAATAAAAATAACATTATAATAGAGATAAGAATATGTACATTTAGAAACAAAAACTACCACTACATATTTAATGGATATAATGTATAGGTATCCAACCGTTTCAAACATAAGAATTGTCAAACCAAATCATTACTTTCAATTCAATCCAAATTCATTTGAACTTGCAGATAATAACATTTTTCCGAAGGCAGGGTATACATAAAACGCAATGAAAGAAAACGGATTTTCTCCAAAATCGAAAGGAAGCAATCCGTATGGTGGAGCCGGTTTCTTGTAAAATGCCAAAACGTCATTTTGATTTTCCCACCCACTGACGATTAATTTACTCTGACTGGGATTGGATGTAAAAATTGATCCGGCGCTGCT